>CM045002.1:21914333-22514333 GCA_024542945.1 allo-octoploid hybrid of Carassius auratus x Cyprinus carpio
TGATGTATTAAAGGGATACTCCATCCCAAAATGAAAGTTTTGTCATTATTCACTTACCCCCATGTCGTTCCAAACCCGTAAAAGCTTTGTTCGTCTTCGGAACACAATTTAAGATATTTTTGATGAAAACCGGGAGCCTTGTGACTGTCCCATAGACTGCCAAATGAATAACAGTTTCAAGGTCCAGGAAAGTATGAAAGACATCGTCAGAATAGTCCATCTGCTATCAGTGATTCAATCGTAACATTATGAAATGACGAGAATACTTTTTGTACGCAAATAAAAATAAGTTGAACTATAGACGAACAAAGCTTTTACGGGTTTGGAACGACATGGCGGTAAGTGATTAATGACAAAATTTTCATTTTGGGGTGGAGTATCCCTTTAAAGGTGACTTATTATGCCCCTTTTTACAAGGGGCCAGATTTACTATCAGCTTGTGCCAGTGCAAACCCTCATTTGTCAGGATTTACTAAAAACACACAGTGGGAAATTAGTGTTGAAAAGGTGTGAACCGCTATTTTTCTGACTCACCTTAGAGAATATGCATTTTCAGGAGATTCCCTTTCGATCTCTAAATTTATGGGAGGAGATAATTGAAATGAATTAAGCAACACAATTTACTAAGATTTGCGCTTGTCAATTCTCTGGTAGTTGCAGCATTATTTAAAGCGCCAAAAAAGCATGTCTTAAAGCAGGCAGTAATTTGTGCTGCTCTTGGTAGATTGCGCTGGTCTTTATGGAAATTAGATATTGCATCTGTGTTCTTTAATGTAAACGCTTTTATGGAATTGCGCTCTAATGCTAATTTGCCCTGTTTAGTAAATCTGGCCCAAGATTTAATAAGAGTCTCACGTATACCCAGAATGTGTGAAATTTCAACTCAAAATACCCCATGGATTATTTAAACCATAGAGTATGTGCCTCTTTTTATTTGGTGGGGGAAAAAAATTTGCTGTTTTAGTGTGTGTACCTTTAAAATTAAAAATTCAATATTTGATAAGCATGCTTACAGCTGATTTATTTTTAACCAGCGCTTAACCATCATTGTAAAACACTTTATTTAATTTTCTGCTTTAATTTCAATAGGTAACATGTTCCAGAGTTGGAAACCTTGTAAAGTTCTGCGATAATCAATCCTACAATAACCACCTACTGCATTTCTTGTGCTTCTACTATTACTACCCTCTTTCTTAAGGCCCTGATTTACTCAAAGTTCCACCACCAGCATACTGTTAGCAAACATCCCACTCTGATGAAAGCAACATTAACATGAATATGTAAATATATGCTGCACGCTTTCCTCTCAATAACAAAATGGAGAAAACAGCAAGTATTTCTATATATAAAAAAAGCATTGGATCATATCAACATTGGTATGTTTGCACGAGCTCTGCAAATTAGCACTCATGTGAAGTCACGTCACGTTGACATAGAAATGATGTGAAAAAAATGTCACATCGACAGCATACGCCGTTTATTTTCAGTGGATATTCTCCAAAATGGCACTGTATATTGTTCTCATAGAGACTAATTTACAGTTTACATTAATTTACAGTCATTAACTCAGACCAAGCCAGCTATTTTTGTTTGAATGTTTTTTGTTTTAATCAAGCTCTGAATTTTTAACTGCTGCTCCAAGGGCCATTGAACAATTCACACCAAACTTTCTCAACATTATGCCAATATATTGAAGATGCAAAGTTGTGAACTGGTATTTGATATCTTGAATGGTGTTCTCATGGCAGAAGAGGTTCAGAAAAAAATGGAAGCTGGCGGCAGGAAGTACCTGCCATTGACAACCGGAAGCCAGTAACTAGCAGCCAGTGGGTAGAAGGGACCTGCCACTAATGGTGCCTTTCCACTGCATGGTACGGCTTTGTACAGTTCACTTTTGGGGGGTTTTCCTCTGGGTACAGTACCTGGTACCTGGTACTTTTTTTGTACCACCTCGGTTATGGTTCCAAATGAACCGTACCATTACCAAAATGTGACGTGTAAGCTGTGACGTGGAGAGAATCGTCACTACCTGCGTCACTGAACTTGTAACACAAACACATAAGAACCGCTAGATTTAAATCAGCACAGCCAGCCAATGATCGAATGCAACTGTTTTGAATGAGCGCACCTTTTTTAACAGCCATAAAGTTTTGTTGTCTGTTGCGGAAGTACAGACATTCCTCTCGTTGATAGCAGAGGAGCGGATCCAGCGAGAGCTTGATGGGGCGACGCAAAATGAAAAAGGTTTTTTTTTAGGAGTCGTGGCAGTAAAGGCGGCGCAACTATAATGACATGTAAATAATCCCACCCACTCTAAAGCGATACTAAACTGCAGTGGAAATGTAAACCATGCCGAGCCGAGCCGTACCACGCAGTGGAAAAGCGCCATTAGTGGCAACCAATCAGTATCGACCAACGTGGAAGCAACCAATCACATGTAACTATGACAAAAGTAAATACTTAAGTAATGGCGATGATTGTGGGAGCGGTAAGTTTGGAAATTCATGATTGGAGTAATGAATAATTGTTGTTTTGAAAGTTTAATTTTATTTTAGAGAACGACTGTGTAACTTTGCCTACTTTAGTTTGATTGGATAATTTAATTAGTAGTAGAAACATAGTATGTGTTACATTTATAATAATCGTTGGTCTTATTATGCGGGGCTACCATTAACTTCAAATATTACCATTAAATACTAACGTGTTCAAAGTATCTACTGAATAAATTGAAACTGATGTTGTTTGATTGGAATTATACAAGGTACACATGCAACACTTACCATATCTTTTTTGTGTATTATTTATCAGGATTGTCTGATATCCACATTCATTTATTGTTTTGTTTTTTTTAATATTATTATTACAGTTTTTACCAAACAGTTCTTTTAAGAACTAATATTACCATTCTTTCTCTGGCTCTGTCTTCACTTTTTGTGTACCTGGCTATCAGTTATGACAGGTAAGAAGCCATTGCATTTCCAAAATCTTACCAACTTAAGTTCATTTTAACAGAACATGCAAAAATGTCATGTCCTGAACACTTTCAGGCAAAGCTTTTAAAACATTGCATATATTTTTAGGACAATGGTATTCATAAGCATTGTACAAAATACATATTCATTTAACATTTCTTCATGTTGAATGTATTAACTTGCTTTTTTCTTTCTAGAAAAAAATACTGTGCTCCTTGCTTTTGTTTGAATTCCCAACAACGAAGGAGGTGCCATTGTCATTTCCCTAAGTTCCAGCACATCTTGTGTCATGCCCCTGAATTTAAAAAGTATCTCCATAATCATGGTATGTGTAATGTATCTAGTTAGATTTTGAAGTCGTTTCATTTTGATTTCATCCATGTTAAGTTTAACTTCCCCTATCTTTTTGAAGTGTTTGCAGATCTTACAGTTACAAGCAAAATTACCAACAAGCCAGAGTATGTGCTTTTGATACTGGTATTTCTGAATGTTTAATATTTATGAACCACCTGCCATTTGAATTGTTGAGAGAAATGGGATTTTGTCTCCCAAAAGATGCCCATGGACCCAGAAAAGCCTGCAGTGCCCTTGGAGTATCTCATGTGTGTAGTACCACTGACTTAAACAGACTTAAGAAGCTACTCCTTTACAAGGACTTGTACCTTGTACTTGTACTCTGTCCGACTGTACTTTCATCTTCATAACAAAAGGATTATTGAGAAATACATCAAAACCTTGCAAGAGGAAAGCAAAGCAATCTTTCCACATTGGCCTACATGGAAAATTGACATTCAGGAGTGAAGGTAGTTGTTTTACTGCCATTCATATTGCCTAATGCCTATATAGGGTCTATAATGGCAGTTTCAATTAGCCATAGACAACTGTTGTCATATTATAATAATCATACTGTCAGACTTATGGACATGTTTTGTTGGGTTTTCTCCCCATGTGCACTCCTTGACTTAGTTTTCCCTCTTGTTTGATTGTGGTTCAGGTGTCTCTTGTTAATTACCCTCACTTCCATTCCCACGCCAAGCCCAGAGAGGGCTGCTGTTCCCGTGTCTGACCCAGGGAGGGCCTCTGATCCTGAGTCTAGCCCAGGGAGGGCTCCTGTTCCCACATCTAGTCCAGAGAGGGCTCTATATTTTTATGCCTCTGTTTACTCCAACAGGCTGATGCATCCTCAAAAGACTGCTTACTTTTTCCTAGATGCAAGTCAAGTTCCTGGATGCTGTGTGTATATTGTTGTTGTCTTCAAATAATGTGATACATTTTGGAAATGTCTTTGAAAAGGAGGTGATTATTTTTACCCATGGGTTTGCCTGACAGGTTTTTTTTTTTTTTTTTGGTTTGTTTTCTATGGTAATCATAATTAGGCTTACTACTTGTCTTTATCTAGGTAGTATAGGTAAAGGTAGTACACCAAAACTAGAAATAACAACCAACGCAAACACACAGACAGGCTGTAGAAATTTTACTTTGTGTATTCTACAGGTTTTGCTGCCGAAAGGATACACATCCTTGATTCCACTGACCCTAGTGGTTATATACTGTCAGTGGCACACTGCATATAAATTACACACTATCAAAATTTAAAAGTGTTCTCTGTTTGGCAGTATGCACTTTATGGCGCTTAGCTGGGAGTTTCCTTTTCTGTTATGATAAAAGGTATTACTTTTGGACATTTAAACAATTTCCTAATTTATTCTTTAGCTTTTCAGCATGATATGACCCATATGAGGAGTTGGTGGGTGAATCTGCTCTTACACAAAATGACACATGGAAGGTACCGTATATGTGAAAAATTTCATTTTACACAAGTAATGTTTGGTAACAAGTTACATTTGAGTGTTTTTTTTTTTTTTCTTTTTAAATAGAAGCAGTGCTCATCTGCCATGTCGGAATCATTCAAGGTGGAGACAATGGCAGGAAGTTTTACCAGATGCTTTTGATACCGTTTACATTGTATAGCTCTGACTTTTACAATAAAGACTGCTTTATTAAACAAACACAATGTTGTTTTTCCACATACTACAGTTATAAAACTGAACTTTCATACCACAGCAAAATGTGATTTTTAAATAAAGGTCATCTGCATACATAGTGAGGCCAAGACTTTTGGGCAACGGCCTGTTGTCATGAAGGGCAGCAAAGAAGCCACTTCTCTCCAAGAAAAACATCAAGGACAGACTGAAATTCTGCAGGAAGTACAAGGATTGGACAGCAGAAGACTGGTGCAAAGTTATTTTCTCTGATGAAGCTCCCTTCCAACTGTTTAGGACATCTGGAAAATCGATAGTTCGGAGAAGAAAAGGTGAACGCTACCATGAGTCCTGTGACGTGCCAACAGTGAATCATCCTGAGACCAAGGGAGTGGACTCTCTCATAATTCTGCCCAAAAACACTGCCATGAATAAAGAAATGTATCAAAACGTCCCGCAAGAGCGACATCTTCCAACAATCCATGAGCAATTTGGTGATTATCCGTGCATTTTCCAGCATGATAGTGCACTGTCACAAAGCAAGAGTGAGAATGGCGGGTGAGGGCATTTTTGAATGCGTCTGGCCAATCAACGTCTACTTGCATCACGGGTAGTACCAGTTGTGCTGGTTAGACCCTGCTCCGGAGTAGGAGCTAATTTGGTTCTCGAAAAAGGCAGTCCGATCCTAAAGTCCTAAAATCGCACCCAGTTCCTGCGGTGCAAAAACGCCCAAAAGTGGGTAGTTCCTTAGTTAGTTCTGGTACTATGAAAAGGTTCCTGCGGTGGGAAAGGCCCTACTGAGACGGGAGAGGTACGTATCAACTCGTCTAAATTGAGGGAAGAACATAGTGGAATGTGGAAAAACGGTGGCGTTTTCCTTTAATGTAGTATGTGTATGTTAAAAATAAGCAGATTAGTGGTATCCGTTTTAGTTAATTGCAAAAAAAGCTACCATGCAAAGAATCTTTTGACTAAAATATTTATTAGTTTCAGTGATATTTATTCCTTCATACTAATTCAGTTTTTAATTTTATTTTACTCAACAAACACTATTTTTAGTCTGTTTTTGGGAAGGCTGCAACTTTGGTGTTCAACACATTCTTTCAAAAATGCAAACAATTAAAAATAATGAAATGTAAACTTCATTAAGTGGGTTTTATTTTGTTCAAGTTAGCTTTGAAAAAAATATGACTGTTTTTGTAAAAGTAAAATAGTTTTTAAAAGAGGTAAATCATCTTTAAAATTTCACGTGTCTAAATCAGATTCAGTTATATTGTCAGTTTACAATCTGTGGTCTGTTGCATGAAGCTCCCTGAACAAACTCAGAGTAGGTTTAGAGTTGACAAAACCAAACAAACAAATACAACCTAGGGGCTGTTTCATAAAAATCACTAAGAAAAGTGGGGATTAAAGTCCAAAACCTGACCTGGAATGATCTAAAAAAATCAATCGGGACTAAAGCAGTTTCATAAATGAAATTTAAAGTTCACACAAATCTTTATTAATTTGATCCACGTTCAAGGAATCAGGATAATTTGATGTGCATGCTTATTCTTAAGCAGCCCTTAATCAATCAATCCACTATGGCAACCAGCGAATATATTTGTGCTGTTTATTGCATTTGAGACGTATTTTCCTCAGTGCATAACGGACATTTCACAGTTATATTCTTCATCTGTAAATGTTAAAGTCATGCAAATAGATCCATTTTGCTGTCAGGAGTGGACAAGTGAAGGGGCGCTGCTGTGCGCATGCTCGTTAAACAGACAATGCACTAGAATAATGTTGCATTAATTTTAAGTAAAATCTACATTTTGCTAAAATATTCGTTGTTGGACATTAAATGTGACTTGTAGAATTTTAATCCTACATATAAGTGTATTTTTATGATAGCAGTAACTGTAAATAAAATGTAAGCTGCTAATACAGCCCTATTTACTAGCTCAAATGAGTTCATGTGTGTTCCTCTTATCAGTTAAAATTTAGTCTGTTTTCTATTATTTATTTAATTTTTAATTCAGTGATTTTAACTTTTAATTGAGTGTTTGTAATGCTTTAAAGAGCGATTTTAGATTTTAATGTTTTTATGTTCTACTATAACCATAGAAGGTACAGCTGTCTTAAAACCCGAGAGAAAGGCTGCATGGCTAGTAGCAACTGTCAAAATATTTTCATGTAAAAAAAGGGTCATTCAGTTTTGGCCACAGTACATTAAATACAGTCGGTTGTAGCCTAGGCCTATATTTTTATTTATTTAAGTTGCACTTTCTGTATACTTTTATTTTTGGTCTGATGATAAGTTAAAACAATTGCATGTGAGAGAGAGTCAGTGGTGCTATCAGTGCGTTCCTCAACTCAGAACTCATCTTAGCTTGACAGTTATCCTGCTCCAGACCAGGTTTGTTTCCCAGCATAAGTTGCCACAGTGACTGAGCTTGAGTTATGGTAATTTTGCTTTCTGAAACCAAATCAAGTGACGATAAGCCAGACTAACTGAAATAAACCTGGCTTATTTGTAAACTTGTTTTATGAAACAGCCCCCTGGTTTAGATCAGGTTCAGCGGGCTCGCTATAAACATGCTCAGTAAACTCAAGAGTTTGATCCAGAGTTGTGATTAGCATTGGTTTGATTCACTTCTCTGTTGAAGATTAAATGGATAGTTCACCCAAAAATGAAATTTCTGTCATTAATTACTCACCCTCATGTTGTTCCAAACCTTATCTCCAGAACACAAATTAAGATATTTTTGCAAAAATCTGAGAGCTTTCTGACCCTGAGTAGAAAGCAATGCAAAACCTGCTTAAAACCCACCTTCTTGATCTCGTAATTTCAGGTTTTGGTCAAACTAAATGCAAATTTACTGAAACCCGCTCTGTGCAGCAGGCCTATGATGGTGCATCTTATCCACTGACTCAAATCAACTCACCCCTAAAGCCTGGGGCAAACTGAGCCATGAGAACCCTTTTTATAAGAACTCATATTTTTAGAACCCTTTGTCATAGACACAGTCTGATCATTTAAAATGACAGGAAACATCACGATATTACTATGGATACTTTCATTGTACTTCCACCTCATTTTCACTTATCTTAAAAGTTAAGATAGTTTTCACTCTCCCCTAAAAGTTAAAACACAAATATCAACAAGTTTTTCAGTCGAGGCAAAATCAGCGATGGTTCACTCTTCAGGTGCCCGAGAAGCAGCATCTGATGTCACTGTTATCGTCATGAATATTCAAAGATGAATGAGTGACCTCCCCTAATGAGGTCATCCAGAGTGGGAACGCCCCTTTTAAAATGCCCCGCCTTAATTCCTCTCCTCCGCACTTGGTGAGTACTTCTCCTCTTGTCGGCATCACTTTTCATCCACAGCAACATACTTCCTCTAATACAAGTTTTCTTCTATGCTTGGAGTGTGAATGAAGTCATTTGTGAAGTGTCCTCATCCTTATCTCTTTGACCCCAAAATAACTATATACAACCACTTCTGCACTTTCACAATAAAATACTTTCACAGTAATACTGTAGAAATACTATATTTTCTGCACATCATTTGACAACGTGAATATTTATTTATTTATAAGTTTGTTTTTTATATATATCTATGTAACCACTGAATACTATCTGAAATGCAAACACGTCTTTGTTTTCTGTATGTACACTACTTTGCACTCATACAGGGCTTGTATTTTGGTCTGACGGTGTGACGTCATAAGGGTGCGCCGCGCTCCGGTGTCCGTGATTCGGCTGAAGAAAGGTTTGTTTTTTAAGCATTTATAGTGTTTAAACTGATGCAAAGCATTCATTGTATAGCATTTACAAGCGAATTAAATATCATTCAACGTAATGTCGTTAATGCCTTGTCATGCTTATCTCTGCATACGTTATTTTTACATGTGTAAAGCGCACGAAAGATCGCTTTAAAGATGAACCATGGCATTATTATAGTAAAAATGTATTAAAATTATTTTTTTGGCCATGTTAATAACCAGTTTCACAACAAATACCATGTTTAATAACGGTTAGTGCAGCAAAACCGTGGTTGATTTGTGTTTACGATTGTGTAACTATAGGTGTTTTTGTTTTATTTCTAGTAAAACCGTGGTTAATGTACGTATATATATGAATTAGCGATTCACTTAGTAAAGGTAAAACAGAGTTTAAAGGGGTCATCGGATGCTACATGCACTTTTACAAGTGGTTTGAACTGGAATGTGTGTTGGTATTGTGTGTACACAAGCACAATATAATGATAAGAATCTACCCAGTGTTTGTTTTGTTTTTAAACCTCGTCAGATGCTCGGTCTGTCTGTGTGGCGTCACACGGACGCGCGCCGCTGATTGACGCGCGCGTTTTACCTCAGACCCGTGTTTCCACGCTGGAGGAGAATGGCCCCAAAGCGACTGTGGTGCGCGGTTGTTGGGTGTAATAACGAAACGAGCAGTCGTCACTTAGTCCCGACCTCCGAGCCGCTGAAGACGCAGTGGCTGAATTTCGTTTTTAAAGGGAACGTGCCCCCGGACCTGCCTAAATGCGTTCATGTTTGCGCGAATCATTTCTCACCAGACTGCTTTATAAACGAGGGTCAGTATAAAGCAGGCTTTGCTAAGAAGCTGCTCCTGAGAAATGGATCGGTGCCAACTATTCGTGTTCCTGCTGCACCTCCAGAAGAAGTGAGTGTCTGTTTCTAACTCTTCTACGAATCTTTGCAAATAGCCTTTTCTAATAATGTGCAAAAGTTGTACACTTATGTCATCTTTTCTATGTGCAACCTTCTCAATATAATTAATAATCCCAAGTTTATAATGAACCATGCATTTAGATGATCGTCTTATTACAAACTGTGTACTTGTCGGTAAAGATAACATGGTAACACTGCATTAGGCTAACTTTTGTAGATGGTTTAATAACTCATGTAAAATATATATATATATATATATATATATATATATATATATATGCAGTTATATGTGTATGAAGATGACTGGTAACTTTAATGCAATGCCTGCAAATGCATATGATTCAAGACCATAACTACTCATATTTGTATTTCAATATTAGGACGGGGTAAGTTATGTTACCTGATCACTTATTTGCTCTTGTTTAGTCAAGCACATCTGAAGAGTTGTCCAAGGTGCAACATGTGGCCTGCCAGATGGACGCACCACAATGTGGCTCCCAGCTGTCAATAAAAACTCTACGTCCGCTCTACAGAAGCACAGGTTTGCTGATCCAGATCCGTTATAGTGTGAAGCAATCTATTTAGTTTCTGTTATACTTGTAAGTTGTGATTTTTATTCATTTTTTTTTTTAATTGTATAGTCTTCCATGTTTGTAAAATGATGTCTACTATTATGTTACAGGCACACAGACAACTATGTTATGCCCAGATATTGGTGTTGGCTCCTCAAATCCACTGCGATTGTCAACACCAATAAAGAGGCCAAATAAGAGATCTCGCTCGGAGCTAGAGGAGCTAGAGGAGGACCCTTCTGGAGCCAGCTCAAGTATGAATGTGGAAGAGCCTATGGATCCGGCTGACTCTGTCACAGCTTTCACTGAGCCAACCGATGTGACGTGAGTGATGCATTCAGTTGGATTGCATTCATCAAGATATTTTTAATATGTTATGTGGAAATTTGGTTATTTTTAAATGAAGTCTTTATTGTTCTAATAGAACTGAATCTTCAAAGCCGGCTCATAAGACAGCAGCGTACATCGTTTATGAAAACTGCCTGCTGCAGCTCTTTGAGCAGTGCCCTGTGTGTCAAGGTGTTGCCAGTGTGCGGAGAAAAAGGGTTGGCACATTCCTCGCTGTGGAGCAACGCTGCCCGCACTGTGACTTCTTCAGGAAATGGAATAGTCAGCCAGTTGTAGGAAGCACTCCTGCAGGGAACCTCCAGCTTTCTGTTGCAGTGTATGCCACTGGTGCCTCTTTCTTCAAACTCGAAAAGGTAGGTTTGTAAGGATTTCACTGTCTAGCCTATAATTTACTGTTGGGATTAATATCACTGAGAACCACCCTGGACCTAAAGAAATGAAGCCATGCTAAAAGAAGGACTCCTCTTTTTCTGACCTTAGTTATTCCGGGCGATGCAACTGAAAATGATCCACTACGGCACCTTTCGAAGTCATGCCCGGAGGTACATAGAGCCTGCGATTGTACATAGCTGGAAGACAGCACAGGATGGCATGTTGCAGCAGCTCAGACAGCAGCAGAACATTGTCCTTGGCGGTGACTTTAGGGCATATTCACCAGGTACTAAATGCTGAACGACTGTCTCGGTTTAGATATTACCGTGAAAGTTAAACATACAGAATAATAATAAAAAAGAAATACAGAATGTAATACAAAGTAAACACAACAATTTCATCTGTGAAGGTCATTCATTTAAAAAAAAACCTTGTTACGTGTTCTGCATTAAGACCTTCCCACACTGGGCGCGATGCGAAAACGTGAAGCGAATCGTCGCGAAACAATTGTTCGCCTTCTGCTAATTCACACCTGCATGCTAGGTGGCAGCGACCAACAATGCATTTTTCCTCAGATATGTATCTTATCATCCGCTGCTCAATATACAGCATTAAATTAAGATAAACAAGGTTCTACACCAGAAACAAACTATCTATAATGCTTACAGGAATAAGCTAAATACTAAAATATAATTAGAAGTACAATTAGCATCAAGCTACACTTGAAAATGCTTGTAATTATTAATGTAGTTGCTTACCCACTTTAAACCTTCGTCGAGTGCTTGTAATAACACGTGCACTCTTTGTATGTTTAATAACGCTACACTGCTAATATGTCATAAACATCCTTTATTGCTATAAAAATACCATGAGCTGCATACAAAACATATACAGAAAATATATCGTCATAATCATGTGTCTATTTGCTTTCATATTTCATGTATAGAAATAGAGTGAACGTGCTCTGACTCATAACACGCACACGTGGAAGAAAACGGACGGTGCTCTACACATCACATAATTCAGTGGACAATTAATAGAAATGTTTTTCTGTATAAAGAACATATGAGAATAAATCTGTTGTCAAATACCAAGGATAACAAGAACTCAGCTTCCTCTCTCTTCTCTTATCCAGGATATTCTTCTTCGATGTTTGTTTTCAAAACAGCGTCACCACTCTTGCCTTTTTGTGCTGTTCCAGTCACCTGATCCTAGATCGAATCTTATTGGACGGCCTGTGTTGTCGTTTTGTGAAACTGAAAAGATTAATTAGGACTGGTTCGAAAACATTTTTTCGTCGCACGAATGTTCGCGGTCTATGTGGAAGCATCCATAAAAATCTATTGTTTTATTCCAGCGTGTCCGATATTCGTTCCGCTTTTCGCACTCAGTTTGGAAAGGCCTTTAAGCTAACTGAGACTTGTAATAGCACTTGCATATTATTGCTCTTTTGTTGAATTTGATTGCTTCCATTGTCCTCATTTGTAAGTGGCTTTAAATAAAAGCGTCTGCTAAATGTCTAAATGTAAATGTATTCAGCCAAGTTTAGCAGTTACTCTGTGATGGACCTAAGGACCAGCACTATTATTGATCTGCAGCTAGTTCAGGTGAGTTTAAAAATATGGACTGTTGTGAAATGTTTGGCATATGCAATATAACAATGTAAATGTACAGAAATAAAAAGGCACATGGATTTTTTTTGTGGTGTAGCTCTGCGCTAAAATAACAGGCATTGTCAACCATGCTCATATCTGCCCTTTCTTTTGTAATCAGAGTAATGAAGTTGGAGGGAGCAATAACATGGAGAAAGAGGGTCTGAGGAGGAGCCTTGATCTCTTGAGGGCACACTGTGTGACTTTTGACAGCATTGTTACAGACCGGCACCCTCAAATACAAAAATACCTGCGGGAGGCCAACATCACACAGTATAACGATGTATGGCACATAGAAAAAGGTATTCGCTCCTGTTTGTGTAGGTGGGGTTTATGTGCTTCATCACTTTCATAGTCTCACAGACTGGTTATTTTTTTAATCACAGCAGTAAAATGGCATAACTAATGTCTCTTTTAATTATTTTGTGTTCAATACATACTGTATCTCTGAAATACGGTTTGTTTGTATTATTAGGAGTGTCCAAGAAACTGCTGAGGATTGCTCATAGCAAAGACAGTGAAAAACTGCAGAAGTGGCTTCGCAGTATAAAAAACCACATATATTGGACAGCGACGACTTCTTCCTCGGGGCAAGAGCGAGTCGCAAAGTGGACTTCAATTCTTAATCATGTCCAAGACATGCACACACATGAAGATCCTGTATTCCCACGGTGTTTGCATCCGCAACGCACTTCAAGGGACAAGAGCAAGTGGTTGAGAGCTGGTGTGTCATTGTAAATCATGTTTATGTGCATATGAAAGCCGTGATTTTTTTTTTTTTTTTTCCTGTAATTTCAATTATTATTATTATTATTATTATATATATTTTTTTTAAATATAAAGTTTAATAAGTTCTACTTTTCCCACCAGGGACACCTGCCTTCTGTCGATTAGAGAAGGTCCTCACAAACAAGAGGATTCTGAAGGACGTTGAGAAGCTGAGCCCTCACCATCAGACCTCATCACTGGAGGCGTTCCGCAGCGTAATTCTGCACTTTGTGCCAAAGAATGTTGTCTTTTCTTTTCTTGGAATGTTATGCAGGTAACTTAATATAATAATTCAGAAAGGAATGTATGCACATATCCAAACACACAAAATAACAAGCAAGTGTGACCTAGCATACGTTTAACCATTACTTCTCCTCTGAAGACTCTACCTGGCAGCCCTACATTTTAATGAGAATTCTGGGCGTCCCCAGGCCACAACAGCAGCTGGGGAGCCACTATTTAAGGTGGTTTTTCCAAAATGCAAGAAAGGACAATGCTCTGCAAAGCCAGTGAAAGCAGATCCAACCTTCCGTGAGTTTAACAAGCTTTATTTTAAATGCAAAATAAACATTGTATGTACAGACATAATATCAGAGGCAGAAAATAAATAACTTTTGAATTAAATCACTAACAGTTTCATATATAAAACCATGAAGTGACAAGTGTGCAATACTGCTTCAGAGTCATTCGAAAATTGAAAATAAAAACGATTTACAATATTTATTTATTTATTTTTATTTATTTTTTTATACAGACTACATGGATAACCTGTTGGACCTTATCTTTGAGAAAGTTGTTGTGGACCCAACCCCATATATGGACAATATCCTTAAGATCTCCAAACCTGAGAATCTCACATCCCAGTTTGAGAAACCAGACAAACTGGAAGTGATAGCCAGCTACGTGTCTAGGTTCAATCAAGGGCAGGTCTGAACCCCACATACCTTCCCTGAGCATCAGGGAATTCATCAGGGTCACACCACCCTGATTCTCCATCCCAGAAAGCCCCAACACTGGCTGACGAAGCTTCTGTAGGACAAAAACCTGTAACAGCTGAGACAAATAAACAATTATTTTTTGGGAAAAGTAATCTAGTCTAATCATTACTTTATTCTTTTCTTTTTTTTTTTCATTTGCAACTTGATGTTTGTCTTTAGACGATCAGTTTTGCTGTTCTGTGGAATAACGGATTAAAAACCTCTGTGGTATTCAGTAAAACAGTGTTGTCTATTCAGTACTTAGTATTTTATATAGAATGGTATGTGATACTAAAAAATTACACTAAAGGTGAACAGTGACCCATGGGGATCTTTATGGTTTGCTCCACAGTCGCTTATGTTACAATAGAAACTGATGACTCAAATGCATCAGAACACAACTTGCACTTCTACTCCCCTTGGATCTAAAGGCCAATAGTCTGCTCTATAGATGTTTAATGCATTCTGAAGGGAGAACACATTTAAACAAACAGGTTCAAGGCCAGGATGATCCACCATACATTCTGGTGGATTTTCCAACTGTTGTAATCTTCTTAAAACCTACAAAATATGAAAAAGGTAACCGACCTGAGATTTTTGAAAGATGAACGCATAATAGCAATATAATTTAGGAAAATACTGTACCTGTGGTATCTCCCTGCAGCATATATTCTCAGCCTCTGTAAGCATTTGGCCACAATTTACACAAAGACACCTATAACAGGAATATCAATGTAGTGACAGCACTGCAGATGTACTTGAAAGTTTTGTTAATAAGTACTGCACTGTACGCATAATTCAAACAATAAGTGTCCTTCAACTCCTGCTAGACCCATTATTCCTGCCATGACCTAAGGTCAGTGTTACAGCTAGAGTAGTACCTAGCACTGCATAGGTAACGTTACGCATCACTGACAAGCCTACATTTACCGAAAAAAAAAAAAAAAGTTTTTTATGACCACTCACTAACATATAGACATGTATCCTATCTGTCAATGAACTGTACTTCAGTAAACATCACGTTTTGTATCTCTCTCAGTACACTACCCTGCCAGTACATACAAATATAGATCAAAGTGATAACTATGTTAAACTACCATTCAGAAACGTCCTGTCCGAGCCTTAATTCTTTGGGGGCGTCATCTTGTTCCAGGTCCAACTGTGGTTCAAATCAATATGGTTGCACAGATGTGTCTTCAGAGCCTCCCGCTGCTGTACTTTCCCCAAACTATACCCTCAACTGTTGTCAAGGCAACACTCCACCTGTGTGTTGTTGAGCAGAGCTCATTAGCATTTAAAGCAACATGCACTGAAACAGCGTGCTGTTTTTGACAAGGTAAAATTAGTGGTTTTTTTACACTACGAATGAGAATTTTTAATCAAAGTATATTACAGACTTTTCATTAAGACCCTAAATAATCATATCAACTTGTGGAAAATGGGCATCCGATGACTCCTTTAAACTAAAATACTGTATGAAATGAATTGCTTCTTTTTGTGTGAATTATTTTAATCATTTGTAGTTCTAGTTGGTATTTTTTTTTTTTTTTTTTTTTTTTTGACTAATCAGGTAATTTAAGTCCATTAACTATTACACTGACTCCCTCCCTTACCAGTGCACTGATTACTGATCTAGGGAGCTGATTGAGACGCACCCAAAGATTTAGTTTGCATTTAATTTTTTCTCTGATAATAATTCTCATCTTAAACAGGACAAAGTGTCCAAACACAGAAAAACTCCTGGTGAAGCAACGGACATCCACGATTAAAAAGATGCTGGTCATTAAAGTAGAGAGTGAAGAAATGAAGATTGAAGAAACATTCAGAGTGAAACAGGAAGATGCCAAGGAACAAACAGGTTGGTTTTCATTCTCAAATCTAAACTCAGTCATTCGATCCTTATTAAAATGCCACATGACCAGATAAACTGTTGTCTACATTTGCTCTTTATTTAAAGGGCTTTAATGTGCAAGTAAAACAACCAGCAGGCACTTATTTTATAACTGATGATTTCAGCTGAATCTTTGTGAGTCAAATGGTTCACTAAAAATCTCTAAAGAACATCTGTTGTGACTTTCACATCTTTTCTAAGGCCCAGTTGTAAATGTAGCATCAGAAGTTGATCTAGTAGAAAACTAGAAACTCGTAGCTGCAACACATACATACTTTGTCACAGATGCAATATTTGCCAGCCGTTTCAGACTATTTCATAAAGCAAAAAACTTTTTTCATTCAGTATTTATGCACTGCTTAAAGGGATACTCCACCGCAAAATTAAAATTTTGTCATTAATCACTTACTCACATGTCGTTCCAAACCCGTAAAAGCTTTGTTCGTCTTCGGAACACAATTTAAGATATTTTGGATGAAAACCGGGAGGCTTGAGACTGTCCCATAGACTGCCAAATAAATAACAGTGTCAAGGTCCAGGAAAGTATGAAAAGCATCATCAGAATAGTCCATCTGCCATCAGTGATTCAACCGTAATGTTATGAAGCGACGAGAATACTTTTTGTACACGAAGAAAACAAAAATAACGACTTTATTCAACAATTCCTCCTTTACATTATTACAACACCTTTCTCCCCAGTCTGGCATGAACAGCTCAAATAGTTCCTGTATCAAATGAAGGCCCACCTTCTGAAATACGAAATGTGCTGTGATTGGTTAGCTGGGCCAGTCTGTGTTGTGATTGACAGCACTCGACGCCTGATCAGGAAATGTCATGCCTCTTACCATAGCGGCCTGCGAGTTTCAATGTGAAGCCGCCTTTCCACTGCACAGGACAAACAACAGCTGTTAGACCGGAAGTCATTGGAGAGTCAATGGAGAGTCGTACAGGGGCTGCGTGGGGTGTCGACCATCTGCGAATGCGGAATTTTTGATTCAGATTTGAGCTTCGGATACATTCAAATATTTGAACTTGAGCGACTACACCGTATGTGACACGCCAATTAGATATTGTGTATTCCAAAGTTGTCCAATCAAATCAGTTGAGAATTATAATTCTTTTTGTTTATCACATTTTATTTTGTTTTAAACATTTTAAAATGCATGATTATTGATGAAAAATAAATGATTAATTTAATTTTATATTTTATTATTTTTAATGTTGTCTTTTATCTGGCTCGGAGGAAACATCTTGGTGAGTATCACCATTTAGTGCAAGAGCTGCGTCTTAACGGGGAAGGTTTCCGTGAGTATTTTCGGGTCTCACGAGAGGAATTTAATGAGATCCTTCAGGTTGTTGGCCCAAAAATTAGGAGGAAACTCAGTCTCTGGTGATGTCCATGTGTTCCAGACTTAAGGCAGTCATTGCCTGCAAAGGATTCTCAACAAAATATTAAAAATGAACATTTTATTTATGATTATATTTATTTGTCCAATTACATTTAAGTCCCTGAAAATGGGGTGACCGTGTATAAAAATGGTTGTAATTCCTAAGCATTTTGTTATATTGTTCAACCCCATAAGCTTAAAGTCTGCACTTCAATTTCATCTTGATTGTTTTATTTTTAATTCTGTTCTGGTGGCATACAGCGCTAAAATGATGAAAATTGTCATGACATTTAGAAAACTTTTACTTCACAACTTTTCAAAGCATAATATTGTACTTTTTACTGTACTACGAAAGCGAAACTACTCTGTTTGGCCTTTGGGCTTTCACTGTGGACAAAGTGGAGTCCAGCCTGGGGTCATCACATGTGGTTGCTGCACACACAAGGTACGCTCCTTCGTAGGATCCGCCTCAAGCCGGCCACGGTTCACTCTAGACCGCTGCTCACTCAAGCCAACCACAGCTCACTCTAGACCGTGGCTCACTCTAGGCCTCCGGCCTTAGCTCACGCAAAGCCGCGGTGTGTGATGCTGTTTTGTTGAGAAAGCGAAACTACTTTGTTTTTGCCTTCCAAAAGAACACACGACTAGGAATCATGTTAATATCACATTTATAATGGGTTTTATGTTTATGTCTTGTCGCTCCGGCCGGACAAGGCATCACAACATATTAACAGGTGTAACATTAAACCTTAAACTGCATAAACACATTTCATTACACCAAATAATGAAATTTTTAGCAGCATCATATGACTCTTTAAGTTTGTGGGTGACACGACTGTGGTGGGTCTCATTAGCAACAGAGATGAGACAAACTACAGGAGTGAGGTTAGCCGCCTGGCTGGGTGGTGCAGTGACAACAATCGGGTGGTGGAGAAGACAAAGTGTCAGGAGCGTGTTGACTTCAGGAGCGTGCACACTCAGCATGCTCCTCTGACCATCAATGGTGCGACTGTGGAGAGAGTGAGCAGCACCAAGTTCCTGGGTGTGCACATCACAGTGGACATCTCCTGGACCGACAACACCGCAGCACTGACCAAGAAAGCACAGTAGCGTCTCTGCGTCCTCCAAAAACTGAGAAGAGCCAGAGCCCCGGCCCCCATCATGTGCATCTTCAACAGAGGCACCATCGAGAGCATTCTGACTAGCTGCTTCACTGTGTGGTGTGGCGCCTGCAACGCGTCCTGCAGGAAGACTCTTCAACGCATAATGAGAGCAGCTGAGAAGATCATTGGTGTCTCCCTCCCCTCCCTCCAGGACATTTACGGAACCTGTCTTACCCGTAAAGCCCTCTGCATTGCAGGTGATCCCACCCACCCAGTCGCACAGTTTCTTCAGTCTGCTGCCATCAGGGAGGAGACTGCGGAGTCTCCAGGCCAGGACCAGCAGACTGAAGGACAGCTTCATTCATCAGGCTGTCAGGAAGCTGAACTCCCTCCCGACCTTGCTCCCCTCCCCTCTTTTTTCCCCATGCACCACTGAACTCTGAACCTCAGTCTCCACTTCTCCCAGCCCCCACTGCAAACTGGGACCTGCACCAGTCACTTTATGCAGCATTGGTCTGCTCACTACCTCATTCAGCAGTTAACTGACCTCATTCAACTACCTCTTCTGTCAGTTTAAATAAAGAACTGCTCTCTGATATTTCTGACACTTTAATCAGACTGAATAAGCTCTTTGCAATACAATCATTATATCTGCACTGTTTGTTTACTTCTCTGGTTTGCACTCTATCTGCCATGTGCCTTGTGCTGCTTTACTTATCTTTCTTTTTACATGACCTATTTGTATAGTTTTTCTTCATAGTTTATCTGTATTTAATGTTCTACTGTTAGTGTTATCTGTATGCACCAAGGGTCTGAGAGTAACGCAATTTCAATTCTCTGTATGTATGTACTGTACATGTGGAAGAATTGACAATAAAGCAGACTTCAATTAACTTGACTAATAGATATAATTTAATACTTAATTTCATTAGAAATCTAGTACTTTCTTATTTTTACTTTAGTAAAAGTAATTAAAAGTTTTACTTGAGTACAAGAAAGTACTACATCTTTAATGTTCTTAAGTATTGAGGGTAAAAACAAAAAAACAAACATGAAATTTAGTGCAGTAAAAAGTATGATATTATGCTTTGAAATGATGTGAAGTAAAATTTTTCTGAAGAAAAACACTGATAAAGTACAGACACTTAAAAAGTACTTTTAAAGCAGAGTAAAAATTCTTCACTACTGTCCGCCAATAGACCAAAACCACTTTTTGAACCAGGCTGTAAACTTTTTTTTTCTGCTGTAAAGTTGGGCGTTTTAACATGGGAGGTCTATGGGACTGACTCCCTTTTGGAGCCAGCCTCTAGCGGCCAGTCGATGAATTGCAGTTTAAGTCACTTCCATGTTAGTTTTCAAGAGAGACTCCGTAAGGTTGCCACTTGAGTAGAAATTGCTTATGAGTCTTATGAATCCATGCTTAATCGAGTAAATGGAGTTGAAGAGGAAGGGGTGTCTCCTTGGGATGAGTTCTGGACATATTACGGTAATATCTCGAAATGAATAGACAACTACTTTGTGTTTTGTCTTGCACTATATATTATTTCATGGTCAAAATGCGCGTGGGTAGCCACTCTGTCATACAAAAGGCAAAAGACCTTAACTCACTAGAGTGTGAAACTGAGAAAAATGGCTTTACAGGTTTTTTATTTGTCCAGAAAAATTCATTATAGGTAGGCCACTGGAAATCTGGTAATAAGATGCTTTAATGAAAATGATCTCAAACTTGATTTTTACTGCTATTTGGAAGTTATTGTACTCTGCCTTTGCATTGTCTGCAAAAAGTGAGATCTCACGCCAAGGCAAAAGGCAGTAACTTCCATATTATATACAATATTTGGGTGCTGTTTACATCACCATTTACAGAATCATTCTAGTAACATCTGTATAAAGTCTAATGATCATTGGCTATCTCATAGGCTATAACATATAGTAATCTGATTAATTTTTTTTTCATTTTAACAACCAGACAAAAAGTTCAATGCGAGTAGATACCATTTGCAACCAATTTATTTGCAATGTTCACTAACATTTAAGGATGCAAGACATACTTAGCCTATTGTTTTTACATCGATTTGAATGAAAATAGCTCAACCTATAAGAACGACTTGTGGATTGATATGAACACCAGGAATAATGCTCAAAATGTTTGTGAATTAAACATCTCCGATGGCTTTTATTGCCATGGATTTTATCGAGTTACAGGAAAAGGTAGGAAAAGGATTTAATTGCGAGCTGTTACTGATTGTATGTGTGATACATGCTACGTTGTCACAACATTCAAGTCTTTAAATGTGCAGAAGTGGGCAGCACTGAGTGAATAATATGCATTATAAAAAGCTAAAAAAAAACTTTAAAGATTATTTACATTTAATTATTGTTGCCAAGTTATCTAGTCGTTGCTTGTTTACAGTGCTTTTGTTACATGGAGCAGTTTGTTAGACTGCGATCTAACGAATTAGTTTTTCTAATGAAGTGCTGACAGATGTATGAAAGTATACAAAATACACTGCAATTTAAACATGGCAGACTTTACTGGACAGTAAAACAAAGGCAAAATACTGTATAACTCTAGGGCAGCGCAGTAATATTTACGAATGGCTAAACAAATGCAGAGCACCGTAACTTAATTTGAGCGTTCCAAATAGGGCTGCGATTGTCATGCACATCTTGTCAGTAAAGCCAGTTCTGTGATTAGAAGTAAATCTCCATCATCTGCTTTGAGATGGCGCAGCATTTAATACAAAGAACCATAGTTCTCTGACAAGCTATGCAAAAAAAAAATCACAGACGACTGTGATTTCATACGAGTATGAAATCGAAATCGTTCACGATAATGACAGCTGTTTATGTAGCTTCTCAGTAAACTATGGCTCTGTGTAGTAAATGCTAGTAAATACTCCAAACTCACTTCATAACGTCAGTCGAGTGTTTGAAATGAATCCCTCTGTGAGATGATGTGGCTTACACAGAATAAGGCACGCAACATATTTCACAGTATTCTAAGCAGTGATAAAGGCTATGTCGATTAGTATTGCATTATTATATGCATTATTATAATAAAACTTATAATATGACAGTATAACAATTATAATAAGACAAACTCAGATAAACCATCTATTGTCGTAGTCCTGTGTTTATTAGTCACGTTGAATTAATGAAAGTATTTAAATCTTCTGTTTATTCAGCAACTGCTATAGGGATTTCCTGGGTTTCTTCTGTGGGACGTATTTGGAGTTTCTGTGCAAAAGCACCCTCTGGCCTTCGGATTTAGATTTACTACTGATCACAGAACAATGCTTCACTGAAAGATACGCATGACAATTGCAGCTTGTTTAATCGCTATTTCGATTTCATTTAGATTTTTTCTCATGCAGCCCTAGTTCCAAAACAAAGTCAAAGAGCGGTAACTGATGCTATATTGTGTTCTGCCTTGGTTTCTCCTGGTCTTTTCTCCAAGATACTTATACACATGATACAGGAGGTCTTGAATGTCCTAAAAATATCAATAACTCATTTTCAACCAAAAATTAAGTGATGTTTTTTTTGTCTTTGCATGGCAGCACTGCTGTCACTACTGTTGAACTAGGTGGGTTTAGTTTCAGCAACCAGGCACCTCAGCTTCACCCACGTCCCGCCTTTTTGCCCATTTTCTATTATCCAGGAGTGATGCGCTGCCAAGATGGTGGCCGTTGGCTCCGCCCACTTTAGGCATCAAAAATGCTCTTCAGAAACCTATGAGTGATGTCACGGACACTGCGTCCATGTTTTTTTTTACAGTCGATGTTTCTACCATTGCACTGGCCCACTCTTTCACTTTTGGAGCTTTCACTGTCTTCCAGTGTCCCAAAATAATCCTACTGGCCATTGTACTACATACCATAATATGTAATACACACCATAATACCAGAAAATGCATGGTTTGAAAGATTATGTATTTAAGACTTGTCACCTAACAGCTTAAGGGTTAAGATATTTTAGAGTCATACCACCAACTTAAGATATCCATAACTCATTTCCAGAATGGTTTAACAAGACTACATTCCCAAATACAATGTAAAAAGGTACCTGTTACCAGCTGGCTTTTCTAACATAAATTGTCTTTCATCAGTTTAATCCTGTAATGTCTTACCAGAGTGTGGTAGTATCTGTAAAGAATCTTATACTGAGTTAACTTCCCCCTTGCTACTTTTATACAGTCGTGGCCAAACGTATTTTCCACGTTTCTATGGTATACTGAAAAACAATGATAAGCATATCATACATTTTAAAGGCTTTTATTGACAAAAAAAAATATGAGTCAATATTTACAGTGTTGACCCTTGTTCTTCATAACCTCTGCAATTTGCTCTGGCATGCTGGATATTAGCTTCTGGGCCAAATCCTGACAGATGTTGATCTATTCCTGCCTTATTAGTTCTCGGAGTTGATCACAATTTGTGGGCTTCTGCTTGTCCACTCGCCTTTTGAGGACTGACCACAGGTTTTCTGTGGGATTGAGATCCGGGGATTTGCCTGACCACAGATCCAAAATTTCAATGTAATGATCTTCGAGCCACTTCTTTATCACTCTTGCTTTGTGACATGGTGCTCCATCATGCTGGAAAATGCACGGATCATCACCAAATTGTTCATGGATTGTTGGAAGAAGTCGCTCTTGCAGTATGTTTTGATACCATTCTTTATTCCGGGCAGTGTTTTTGGGCAAAATTATGAGAGAGCCCACTCCCTTGGTTGAAAAGCAACCCCTCACATGGATGGTTTCAGGATGCTTCACTGTTGGTACATCACAGGACTCAAGGTAGCGTTCACCTTTTCTTCTCCGAACTATCGATTTTCCAGATGTCCCAAACAGTCGGAAGGGATCTTCATCAGAGAAAATAACTTTGCACCAGTCTTCTGCTGTCCAATCCTTGTACTTTCTGCAGAATTTCAGTCTGTTCTTGACGTTTTTCTTGGAGAGAAGTGGCTTCTTTGCTGCCCTTCATGACAACAGGCCATTGCCCAAATGTCTTGGCCTCACTATGTATGCAGATGCTCTCACACCAACCTGCTGCCATTCCTAAGCAAACTCTGCATTGGTGGAGACACGATTTCAACTGACTCCTCAGGAGGAGACGTCCTGGTGCTTGCTGGACACTCTGGGATGTCCTGAAGACTTCTTCACTGCAGTCGAACCTCTCTCCTTGAAGTGCTTGATGATCCAGTAAATGGTTCTTTCAGGTGCAATATTCTTTGTAGCAATTTCCTTGCATGTGATGCCATTTTGATGCAAAGCGATGATGGCTGCACATGTTTCTTTGGCGGTAACCATTGCTAACAAGAACACAATGACTGGAAGAGCTTCTTCCCTCCTTTTTTAGCAATAAGTCTGCTCTTACAATCTAATTGGTATGATAGTGATTTCACCTTAGTACCCATTCACACTTTCACATGCACTACTGATATGATTAGTCAATTAATGTTAGCTGGCCATTTTGTGTAAGGATCAAAAAACGGTGACATCTGTTTTTGTGAAAAGTTAAATTTTTGGCCAAAGAAGCTTTTAGCAATCATAGAAAATGCATCTGATCACTCTACACAATAACCTAGAAACAATGTGAATGAACACCACAACAGCTTAAAGGGATACTCCACCCCAAAATTAAAATTTTGTCATTAATCACTTACCCCCATGTTGTTCCAAACCCGTAAAAGATTTGTTCGTAAAATAAATAGCAGTGTCAAGGTCCATAAAAGGTATGAATGTCATCATCAGAATACACCATCTGCCATCAGACGTGCAATCTGGGTTATATGAAGTGACGGGAACACTTTTTGTAAGCAAAGAAAACAGAAATAATGACTTTATTCAACAATTCCTTTGTCAGTGGTCTCTTCTGTGTCTCTCCATATCACTGTATGCTGTGTATGCTCTTCTGTATCATCCACGCCACAAGGATGCGCTGTTTCTACATGTATTTAGCTTTGATTTGAAAGAAAACAGCCTTTTATGGACAGTGACAGTGATTTATTTGGCAGTCTATGGGACAGTCACAGGCCTCCCGGATTTCATCCAAAATATCTTAAATTGTGTTCCGAAGACGAACAAAGCTTTTACGGGTTTGGAAAGACATGGGGGTAAGTTATTAATGACAAAATTTTCATTTTGGGGTGGAGTATCCCTATAAGCAGCAAACTTTGCAAAACACTAAATTTATGACACTGCCAAAACTTTTGGCCACGACTGTACATTAACCACACCCCCCAAAAAAATGCTAGACAATTTTTCTGAGTCAATTTTTTCCACCAATGTCCCTCTGCCATATGGCCTTGATGCATTACATATCTAAATGTTTTGATATCTGTTGTCTTGTGCCTTTAAACTTTTCTTTGTGTTTTCACCTTAGACCTTATGGCACCAAAAGAGGAGAAAGTAGTACCTCATGAAAATGAAGAGGAAGATAAATGTGAGAATCTTCATGATTTCAAAACTGGAGAAAAATCTTGCTCTCCAACTGAAAAGCCTTCCACACGAAAAAGAGCTCAAGAGACAGAAACTAGAAGTTTTACTGGTTTTCAGTTTGAAAAGAGTTTCAGTCAACAAGGAAACTCCAGAGACCACATGAAACTTCATTCTGCAAAGAAGACTTTGACCTGCGAAAAGTGTGGAAAATGTTTCAATCAAAAAGGAAATTTTAACAAGCACATGAGAGTTCACACTGGAGAGAAGCCTTACACATGCCCTCAGTGTGAACACCGTTTTGCTCAAAAAGTACACCTTACTGCTCACATGAGACTTCACACTGGAGAGAACCTTTACACGTGCCCTCAGTGTGGAAAGAGATATGCTCAACAAGCAAACCTTAAAGTTCACATGAGAATTCACACTGGGGAGAGCCCTTTTCCCTGCCAACACTGTGAAAAAAGTTTCACTCGTAAAGAAAGTCTTGACAAGCACATAAGAATTCACACCGGAGAAAAGCCTTTCATATGCTCTCAGTGTGGAAAAAGTTTCACTCTAAAAGAAAACTTTACCAGGCATGTGAGAACTCACACTGGAGAGAAGCCTTACACATGCCAACACTGTAAAGAGAGTTTTTCACAACAAGGAAACCTTAATATTCACATGAGAATTCACACCGGAGAGAATCCTTACATATGTTCTCAGTGTGGAAAAAGTTTCAGTCAACATGGAAACCTTAAAATCCACATGAGAATACACAATGGAGAGAAGCCTTTTTCCTGCCAGCTGTGTGGAAAACGCTTCACGCGTAAAATAGGTTTTAAAAGGCACATGAGAATTCACACTGGAGAAAAGCCTTACACATGCCCTCAGTGTGGAAAAAGTTTCATTCAACATGGAAACCTTACAGTCCACATGAGAATACACAATGGAGAGAGTCCCTTCATGTGCCAGGAGTGTGGACAAAGATTCAATCATAAAATAAGCCTTAATAGGCACATGAGGACTCACACTGAAGAGAAGCCTTAGACATCCCATAAATGTGGAGAGAGTTTTGCTCAACATGGAAACCTTAAAATTCACATGAGAATTCACACTGGAGAAAACTCTTTCAGCCTGCCAACAGTGTGAAATTGTTTCAACTGAAAAGGAAACCTTAAGTAACACATGGCAATTCCCTCAAGCGGGAACAATTTTAAATGTTATCAATGTGGATTTTTTTCTCAGCTTGACTCATCTTTCTCAGACTTGACTGACCTGACTTATCATGGAAATTCTAAAGAGTAATCTGATATCAACACTGACAATTCAAACAACCTCCTGTTGTCAATATAAGGTTGTCAAAAGTACCAACAGGTACCAAGTATTCACTGAAATTAAGAAAAAAAAAAAAAAAATTGTGACAATACCAGCCTTTCCCCATAACATTTTGAGCACTGTTGAGTAGATTCTTAAACACCTCTGATTGGCCATTGTGTTCTTGTGCTCAGCAGATATGTCTGTGATTAAAAAACTGTTCATTGCTTCAAAAACACATAAATACCATAGACTGTATAAAAACATGGACGTAGTGTCTGGGATGTTACCCGAAGGTTTGTGAAGAGCATTTTTTTGAAGCCCAAAGTGGGCGGAGCCGGCCATCGCTATTGTGGCCACGTGTCACTACTGCATAATCGAAAATGGGCACAAAGTTGGGATGTGGGTGGAGCTGAGGTGCCTGGTTGCTGAAAACGTTCGCCTAGCTCAACAAGCAGGCAATCCACCTGTCACTCAAGTGGCCACGCCCTTAATTATGCAGAAACATAAGGCTTAATATAATTTAAATGGACGAGAGGCAAAATTAGCTATACAGAACAAAACCACTTTTTGTACCAGGCTGTAAACAGTTTTTCTCTGCTGTAAAGTTAAGCATTTTAACATGGAAGGTCTATGGTACTGACTCCTTACATGAATTTAAAAGAAATTGAAATAAAATTTTGTTTAACTGATCCTGTTTGGTTCTTTTATTATTTATTCATCAGTTATTTCCACTATCAGGGTGGGGAAAAAAGAAATAAAGAACTATGTCCATGATAAACAACAGACAACTGTCCTCTTCAGGGTAACGTTAATCTGTTTGTGTAATGATGCAGTATAGCACTCCTGACATACAGCTCTTGTTTTTAAAGGGCCCCCAGCACCATTTTCATATTGCTATGCATTACTTCCACTTAGTTCAAATGGTGACAGCATGAACTAAAACTACAAGTTTAGAACACAAAACTGCAAGTTACAACCGCGAACTATGTCTACTTATAGATTAAGTCCAGAGTAAAACAGGAGAAGAATTGGAGATAGCCTGCACACTGTAATCTGTGATGTTTTATGAACCGATATATACACTTAAAGTTAAAATGTTTGCAAATGTTCTGTGCTCCTTGAAGTCATATTGTATCTTTTACATCATGTACAGTGACTAAAATAATTATTTTACCACAGTAAAGTGACTTTTACTTGTGATACTTGACTGTTGTGTTTCTATTTTCATTGCCTCACTTTAAACCCGTTTTTCTCAAAATTCCATTCCTGAAAATCAAAGCTATCAGCCAACTTCAGATAGCCATAATTTACGTTCAAAATAAAAGTAGTTTTGGAAAAGCATTGAACCTAGCTTTCATATTGTATCAAAACCTAAAAGATTTCAGCATGTGGTGGGTTTTCCTAGACTGCATCATATATATATTTTTTTCATATTAAAATTTTACATTTTTCTATTGCGATTAATCGAACCCTTTTTGTGATTAACTGATTAATCGCATAATTATAGTGAAATTAAACAGACACTATTTATTTTTTACATGTTTATTTTTGTCATCATTTCACAAAATTGCTATACCCAGCAAAGAGAACCATCAGAAGAGTTTCAATCTCAATTCAATTTCCTGCTTGCCAAACTAAAACAGAACACACAGAAGCTTATTTTTCTAGTCAGCATTTAACCAGTTGCTAACATTTTCAGGTGCCAGAGCAGCCCTCTTCTTGTATCTTGTAAGTGAAACTAGTCTCTCACATGGCATAGATGAAGCAGGAGTTGCTAGAAATTTCCATGCAATGGAATCCTTAAAGCGCACAACATACGCAGGGTCATCTTCTTAAACAGCCATCTTCAGGGACAAGTGGCAAAGTGCAGGTAACACAACAACAGGAAACACATTTTATCACCCCCAAGTTGTTTCATGACATATCTGAATAATAAACACACATCCAATTAAAAGATTGCATTTGTTAACAATGACCTATTACTAGGTCTTCATTTTAATGGCAGCATTTACTAATACATTTTTAAAATTAATGTTGCTAGTATTAGTTATTTTTTCTAAACTAATCAAAGATTAATAAACACTAGCTTGCTAGTATTTGATTACTGTAGTTACTTAGTTAATATTACTCACAATAATATTAATGAATAGAACCTTATTGTAAAGTGTTATTCTCTTTCCTGCTTTACTTTCTTATTTGGTCTCATACACGTTGGATTTGACATGAGCTGTTTTAAATATATACAGGACTTGTTTTAATAGCAATCATAAAAATCAATAAATACTGGCTAAAAATAACATCACCAAATAAACTGAAGTATCAACCTGCATGGTTCCAGTAGTTTCTCCAGCCTGGCAAGTTTATCAAACTGCAGATGTTAGAATGGATAGCTTGTGGTTTTGCTGCCATCAGGGGGTCTTCGTTGCGTAGTATCCGGCTGACAAGCTCGAGGATGGAATGCCATCTTGTGAGAACGTTTTGCACTAGAGACTCTTTGCCCAGGCCATGAGCAATTTGGTGTGCTTTCAGGTCTATCATATTAGATGGGCTATGTTTGAAATGTCTAACTAATTTACAACAATTCACTAAAACACCAAAGCCGCCTTCACGAAAAGCTATGACTATTGCCCTGTGTATAATGTGTGCTGTACAAGGCATATACTCGAAAGGAAACGATCTAGATGCAGCAATCATGTTTCTTGTGCTGTCCCTACCAACAGTAGTGATTTTGCACTCTATATCCCACTCCTTTGCCACTTTTATAAACTGTTCGGCACAGGCTTTTAAGCACAGTTAATGCAAATTAATGCATGTGCCTCTTTATCGATGAGATGTGCAGTTGTACCAAAGTAATTATGTGAGTTTACCGATGTCCAGTGGTTCCCAGCCAAAGCTGTAACACTCTTTGTTTGTGATAGCAGCTCTACTTTGCATTTCTTTTCATTAATGTACAGTTCGTGAATCCTGGAAATGACTGTTGATCTTGACGAAAGCTCAAATGATGGGTCGGAAGTGGCAATCCTGATCACTTCTTTCAGGCCCTGGTCAGCAGTGATGTTGACTGTACGGCAGTCCTTGGCAATCCAATTTGCTATGGAAGTAGTAAGCCTGGTTGACGTTTGTTTACTCACACTCCATATACACTGATCCACTGTGGGTTGTTTCACACTACTCATCGGTTTGCTAGCAGAACCTGTGATGTGTTTTGCTTTTAAATTATATTTTAAACTCGATGAGCTTCGTTCTTCGTTACAGTGTTTGCACACAACTTTGCGTTTATCCAGAGTGCCATCCAGTTTTCTTTTTAAAAGAGAAATTTCCACCTACCAGAGTTACTAGTGCTGACGCCATTGTAGATGCTAAGAGTGATAAACTCCCGACCCCCAGTATCAACTGCGTGACGCAAATTACATTAATGATGCACCTTTGTGTGTTTCAATATTTCATTTGCGTAAAATTATTTTAACACGATAAGGGTTTTGTATTAATCGCATGCGTTAACACATTAATGTTGACAGCCCTAATATATATATGATGACATGATGACATACAACTCTGGAGCACGGTCAGAAATTGACTGAAGAAAGTATTTTTTTCACCCATCCCTTGTGAAATGTTAAGGTGAGCTGCAGGTTGGAGATGAGTTTCCTGGAGGAAAGCAGTTTTAGTGTTTAGACATTTTAGAAGATTAAAAATCTCATTACATTTCAGCCCTTTGACATTCCAGGAGCTGAGCCTTATAACATCACTAGGAGAACTCATGTTTTGGAGATATAGGACTTGTTTTGTAGTATTACTTGTTGAAGTAAGTACTTCTAGTTGTAAATCAGCACAGCATACCCATAATATACAGATAAAATAAATGAAAGTAATAGAAAGAAAAAAGGCACCATTAACTGACTTAAAACCATTTTTAGTGTGTAACCAGTAGATGGCAGCAGTGGAGCAGCTCAGTTACTATTTCCACTCCGTTTTTCTGACATCTTGCTTTTGGAGTTATTGTAAATTGACTATTAAAACAAATGTTAGTATTTTTACTGTACTGAAGTATAAAGCATAGCAAGCGCAGGAAGTCACAAGGTTGATGTAATTTTAAAAAGAAATAAACACAGAAACCAACACCCTAGAAGGGTTAATTATTTAAATACTTAACTCCTTAACTAAAAATTAAATAAGTGAATTATTAGTGGTAGGATTATACATTTAAATAATAATGCATTACATATTTCATCTTTAAATGTAGAAGCTGCTAAATATGTTCAGCCAACACAGACTTGTTTCTGCTGATGTTGGGTCCTCTTAGACAACCAAAACTTTTCTTCAAACTTGCTGACCGAACTCACTCACATGAAAATTCTTGATATAATCAATGACTAACTACCCAATGAATCTCTTATTTACATCAAGTGTATGCTTTTTTTTCTTCTTGTTATATTGGGAAGATCTGCAAGATTAAGTTGGGATTTGCTTTACTTTGATCTTAAGCAGGACAAATTCTGCAAATACCCAGAATGGCGTTTATTGAAGAGAAGAGTGAAGATATAAGGATTGAAGAAGCATTCAGAGTCAAACATGAAGACACTCTTGAACAAAAAGGTTGGTTTTCATTCTTAAATCTGAACTATTTTGTCCTGTATATTTTCTCAGTTCATTTGGCACTGGCAGATGTCTGTTAATTTGCGCCATTTAAATGAGGTTAACTTGAATTGGTCTTTTTTTTCTTTAGATCCGATGCCGCTGAAAGAGGAGAGTCAACAACTGAATGAAATTGAAGACAAAGTTCAATATGAGAAATATCATGATTTCATAATTGGAGAACATTTTAGTTGCCCACAGATTAAAATGACAACACTAAAAAAAGCTCAAGAGACTGCCAACAGTGTGGAAAGCGTTTCACTAAAAAAGGAAATCTTGAAGTCCATATGAAAATTCACACTGGGGAAAAGCCTTACATCTGCCAACAATGTGGTAAGACCTTCATTTATATAGAAAGCCTTAAAAGGCACACTAGAGTTCACACTGGGGAGAAACCTTACACCTGCAAACTGTGTAGAAACAGTATTAGTCAAAATGGAAGCCTTAAAAGCCACATGACAATTCATACTGGAGAGCAGCCTTACACCTGCCCTCAGTGTGGAAAGAGTTTTACACAAAAATATAGTCTTAATGGCCACATGAGAATTCATACAGGAGAGAAGCCTTTCACTTGCCCTCAATGTGGAAAAAGTAAAAAAAAAAAAAATGGAACTCTTAAAAGGCACATTGAAATTCATACTTGAAAGAAACCTTACACCTGCAAACTGTGTGGAAATAGTTTCATTCAAAAAGGGGGACTTAAAAGCCACATGAGAATTCATACTCAAGAGAAGCCATACACATGCCCTCGGTGCGGAAGGAGTTTTACACGTAATGCCCACATGAGAACTCGCACCGAAGAGAAATCTATCACCTGCTAACAGTATGAAAATAGTTTCACTTGTAAAATATCGCTTAATAACCACACAAGGATTCACCTGAGAGGACAGTTTTATATGATTTCTCATCTGAAGACTGGTGTCCTTTGAAATGCTCCACAGAAACTGGAGAGTGTTGAGGTGGCGTAGTTGAATTAGTGAATCTGTGTGTTGTAGAAAAAGTTAGCAAATTGTTACATTCTTGTGTGGAGTGATTAATTTTTTTCTCTAGTTTTTGTATGTCTGTCTTTTTTTTTTATCAATCTTTTTATCTGACCTATTTTTTTCTTCATTTATTTGAAGGTGTGTTGCTCTTTGATTTCACTATAAATAGTGTAAATATTATCACCACCGCAGTAGGGATCCGGTTGCCTTTTTGTTATCAATTATTACTTTTCTCCTGTGTTTGGTATAAACAGGAAGTCAGGGAAGTCCACTGTAATGTATTTTCTTTACATTTCACCTAGGTCAGATAGTGGTTGTGGATTTAGTCTGTTGTATCTTTTGTTTGTTTTGGATTTGCTCAGTCTTGAACTTACTGTTTCATATTTTAAGGGTGTAACAGAAAAAACGAAACAAAAAAAAACCAATAACTCAGAAACGATAAAAGTCGACACAGTATTCCGGTCTTTAGGGACCCGGGACATTCACTAACCTCTCCCTCCATTTTTTTTTAAGTTGGACATCAACTTTAAAACTTTCTTATTATTCTTCATTCTATTCATTATAATTAATATAACAAGAAAGAAAATAATACATTTATAAGAATACCTGTTTTCTGATTAATTTTTTGTGTATTGTAGTGTATAGGGTCACTAGAGACCTGAGGTATGTAAATGTTTTGCAGCTATAGTTACATATCTGATGACTCAATATGTGCAGTGCATCTTTATTCCTCAAGGTGGCACTGTTTGATACACAATCATGACATGATGTTTCACTCATAATTACAGCAGGCATAAAACAGAAGAATATTATCAGCAAAAATTATGAAGGTTTGAATGGCTTTACAGCAGAGCTATTACTGTACACAATGAAATATAAATGTCACTGTCATTTGATGCTGGATGTGGTGAATAATAGGGCTGGGTTTTGACAAATTTCATGATTCGATTCTCATTCACAAGCTTTCAATTCAATTCGATTACTGATTCAATTAAATATCAATTATTTTGGAATCATTTTTCTCAAGGAAAAAAAATCTCCACTAATGCTGTAAAATATAAATGAGAGTAGACATGTGCCGGTATTCGGTAATGCGATATATCACGATCATGAATATGCACGATATTGTTATCATGGGCACTTCTAAATACCGTGAATAATTATACATTACAAATTATTCAGAATTTGGGATGCATTTTAAAGTCCCTGTAAAGGCAATTTCAAAAAAAATGTATAAACACATTATACATGTTAGAAATGTATTGCTAAAACATATTACAAAGACTGTGAACTGTAAAACACTGAATTGTGGAGTTAGACCGTTAAACAGTTTCTCACCATTGCAGTGATCCGGATTTTTTGGGCAGGGTTAAAACGGGGGATTGATGACGCACTGCGTCCCCCTGAGCTCCTGGCCTGCACCTAACAGTATAAATAGAGCACATTCGCATCAGTTCGCCGCTCAACCGCGATTTTCTTGTCATACTGTTACTTACTCTGGAGGCTCAAACATATATGGTTTTGTACAACCAATTAAGCTGTTAGGAGCATCCATTCCGGCTGTAGCGGTGACAGTTGAGTGTGGCGACTGCAGCTTTCCCGTGAGTGGGCGTGGTTTCAGCGCAGCCAGCGTTTGAGAGCTGAGACTACTGCTAATTTTTTCGAGATTTTGATAGCTTATTTTATATACTTACTGGCTTTTTTTATCATTCAAATTTTGCTGGGTGGCTAATAACACATTTTTCTGTGGTATGACAAACTCAGAACACATACTTAAATTTGACTTTACAGGGACTTTAAGAATACTTTTCCCATCAACTGGTCAAAATGCACAACACCGCTGTATGCTGCTTGAAAGACGCGTGTGTGCTCTGATGTAAACAAGCACGCATGAGAAGCACTTGGAGGAATGCGTGAGAAACGCGCTGAATGAAAGCACATTCACTCTCTGACAGCAGATGGCGCTAAACTGCAGCCCTTACCCTGGAAACCCCATAAATAAAGCAGCTGCACTACTTTCTAAAACGTATTTAATTAGATTTAAACAGCCATTCAGATTTGTGGATTTGCTATGATGTTCATCACAGCGCCAAATACTTAAATATTTACACTTAACAGACTATTCATTTTCAAACTTTTTTTACACTCTAAAAACAGCTGGGTTGTTTTTTAACCCAAAATGCTGGGTTGAGTCTGTTGTGTCATTTTGTTGGGTTATTTTATTACTTTTTAAACACTTTTGGGTAGTTTCAATTTACCAGGTGTTGAGATAAACCTGAGTTAAACCTGCTGGGTTGCAACACTGGGTTGTTTCAGGCCAACGCTGGGTTATTTAACGTTTAAATGTTTAAATCGCTCCCCAACTGTCATTTTGGAAGGACAAAGGGGCGAAGCCACTGGTTTCAACTGTTTTAAGGTACGTTTATAAAATGTTTTCATTAATAATTGTTTTAAATTGGCAGAATTATAACATTTTTCACGGCAACAATTTTGTTAAACTTATACAAGCCATTAGTTATGTGAAATGACAAACAGTTTACTTCAGAAGGCTATTCTACATGTACTCGTATAGTCGTGTTAAGGTATGTAAGACGACAGATTAATACAGTTTTATTAAGTAGTATCAGACAGTGATGGTGAAAAGTGTGAATAACTGTGAAAATAGAGGAAAGTGTAGTTTCTGTCACCGAAAAGTGAATTGAACAATGTGAGTCAAATGAATTAAAAAAGTGAGGAGTATTTCACAATGACTTTCACAGCTCTAATGTAAAATGCCTACAATTGTCCATATCAACATGTAAATCTGATACAAAGTACGTAAAATGTCTCGGGTTTAATTGAAACGACAAACAAATGAACCGCTTCATCAATTCTCGAACAAAGTGATTCGCGCCGGAAAGGAATCGACTTCTCAGGGCCTCGAGTAAATAAGATAACTTTATTTTTCAAAGCGCACGCATGAATAACGTGTTACATGAGGTGATTTGATGTGTGATTTATAATGTCTTTTTACGCACATAAATTAAGGTTTTAAGTAATGTAATTCAAAATGTCCTTTTTTTTCTAGTCAGAAAAGCACATGGATGCATTTGTGAGGGGAAAACTCGTCGAGTGGCAGTTACCCAGTCTTCTCGAGACATTTAACGTCAAGTTCATGTTTATTATACTTTTTACAGCTTTTACATACATGATTGATTGTCTGGGTCTGTGAAAATCAATTCAGCCTCACGTAACAAACACACATAAATTTATTTCATGCTGTAACGTTAGTTAAAGCTGTATGCTACTGTGTAAGTGTTTTGTGGTCAGAATGTACAGAATTTATATAATGAACTAATACATCATGAATCCATTTTCCAAATCATGTTTTAACTTGTTCTAAATTACAATGGTACACCTCTTAAGTGTTTTTATTTGACCTATTTTAACACTAGAACCACTAGGGTCCGCTGTATACCTAAACCCTAACACTAATCTAACACTAGCTTGCTCTATTCTTTTTCTATTCTATCTGTTTTCTTTTTATTTATTATATTATATTATTTAAAAAGCTCTTGCTATGTGTACTGCGTTAAGCTAACTGAGACTTATAGCACTTGTATATCATTGCTCTTTTGTTGATTTTGATTGCTTCCATTGTCCTCATTTGTAAGTCGCTTTGGACAAAAGCCTCTGCTAAATTACTAAATGTAAAACCGCCAACGGGTAAATTTTACACACGCATATCACTACTGTTTTGATATGGCTAAAGAACAAATTATTTCACTGTATTGTGCCACTGTCTTCACAAAGAAGTGTCTAAAGTCATGAAATGATTATGTCTAGTCATCTATTATATTCTTTGTCCTGTTATTTTATGTTCAAGGCTACACTAATCACTTTTCATTACCATCAATATAAGCTAAACAAGCCTGCACTGACAAAGAGAATTAGACAGAGGTAAATACATATTTGGGTGGTGTAATATTATAATAGTGTCATTAATCGATACATTAAGATAACACCTTATTTAAATTACTAAAATAGCCTATAGACAATGAGCAATATAATTTACCACACTGCACAGGAGAATCCGATGACATATTCAAGTGCACAGCTTCTTCACCTAATTAATTATTAATTTGTTTAGTTATATCATTTATAATTTGAATAAGAGAGCAACACCAATAAACTTCAGGTAATCAAAAAATGGTTTTATATTCCTTTCATCATAGATCAGATTTTTTTTCCCATGGAAAGGGCAGACTTGAATAAATAGCAATAAATAATAAATGATAGAAATGGCAAAACAAAAATTAATTAATTAATCCAAAGTTTAAACAATTATGAGTAACGTTAGGCTAAAACATCTAAATATAATGTATGTATCAGGGGTCAAAATTAACTTTTTTACTTGGTAGCACTGGTGCTCCCAACGTCAAAAATTTAGGAGCACTCACCAAAAATGTAGGAGCATCACAACTACAAATTATATATTAACAGATTTTACCCTTAAATTCTTAACTTTAATGCAGATTTTAGATTTTGCTCTACTGCTCTGTCTGTTTTAAATTGTATTATTCTTTTTTTCTTAGATGAAAAAATTGATGAGGAAAGTTTCATGCTACTCGATAACTGTACAATCACGAGCCTCATACCAAAAGTCGGACTTCGTGTCAAGTTCCTAAAGTACCACGAAGAGCAGGGGCGTTGCACAAGATCCCGGGCCCTATGCATAGGCAGTCCTGATGGGCCCCCATGCCCCCCCTGGAAAATATCCAGGTAAAATAAAATATATTCCAGACTTTTCAAGGGCCCCTTCTTCCTTTGGGGCCCTGGTAATCAGTACTGGTTTTACCCCCAGTCCGACGCCCCTGACGAAGAGCTCATAAAGAAACATGGGGTACACATGCTTTAAATGTGAATTACTCATACAAGGCGATTTAAAAAGCCTTTTCATGTACACATTTTAAGTGTGTTGAGCAGGGACGCAGAAGGACATTTTATTATATGAGGTCATACAAACATCTTTTGCAGCATGAGATGTGTAGTAACAAAGATGGGCCTAGTGCTCCTATAATTGAACAGCTCAGAACTCCAGCAGAGCATGCTGTTTTGGACGCAGGTGAAGATGGTCCAGATGATAATTGGGATGACCTTGGCCCTGAAGGGGTCACGAACAGGGTTGCCACATTCTTGGACTGTTTGAGGCCCAGGTCATCTCGTTTAGTTCTGTAAATTATGTGGTTCAGGAAACCTCATCTTTGATTCCTCAGAGAGGAATTTAATATCGCCTCTGAACCATTAAAGATCTCAAATCTCATGTCAAGCAAATTAAATACTTCACTCAGTCGGGCAACTTTATTCTGCCAGTTGAAGAAGTGTTTCCTGGAGTGTCGTATATGTCACAAAGAGCTTTGGACACAGGCGTAGTTAGACAGGTTGCAGTGCAGGTCACTTTTCAAAGAGTGCCACTCAGGCCCAATTTTGCAGAAAATTCTTGAATGCCCTGGTGTACTTCAGGCAGCACTCAAGTGGCAACAAAAGAACAATACAGATGTCCTACAGGATTTTTGTGATGGCAAGATTTGGCATGCACATGCTCTTTTTTCTAAAGACTTTACTATTCCCTTGGTTCTGTACAATGATGACTGTGAGACAGTGAACCCTTTAGGATCCAAAACTGTCATGCACAAACTTGGCTTCCTTTACTTCACTATCAAAAGCTTGCCTCCAGAGTTGCTGTCAAGTTTGAATGTATAAAACCGATGATGCCAAGACTTATGGTCTTAATGCAGTCCTGAAGTCCATCATTGACGAGCTAAAGTCTCTAGAACTGGAAGGCATCTCCATTGATATGCCTCATTTTCAAGGTACAGTATGCCGGTGGTGCAAGTTGCACAGAGAGGTGTTACGGGTACAGACCTGTGTGAAGATCAGTCTCTACTTCGTGACACAGACAAATACCAAGCTGATCTCCATGAAAATAATAAATCAGGTACAGGTGTGAGAGAGGAAAGTGTTCTAAATGACTTGCACTTCTTTAATGTGACTGATAATGTTGCGCCTGACATTATGCACGACATTTTGGAAGGAGTAGGGTCAGTTGAGGTTAAGCTTATTTTAAATTCTCTAATTGAGGAAAAACATGTCTCCCTTGATACCCTAAACTACAGGATCACTAGTTTTGATTAGCCCTATCAGCAGAGGTGATCTATGCAACCTTCATGGAGGTATGCGCCAATCTGCCGCCCAGATGTGGCGCTTGATAAGATTGCTGCCATTAATGATTGGTGATCTTATTCCACGCTGCAACACGTACTGGAAACTGCTGCTTCTACTTTTACAGTGTATGGAGTTCATTTTTTCTCCATCTGTTACACCAGGAGCCACGGTCTTTCTAGCCTACATTATCCAAGAGCATCATAGCCTCTTTTTGGAGCTGTACCCACATCTCCACCTACGGCCCAAGCACCACTTCATGTTACACTACCCTAGTGCAATCATGAAGCTGGGTCCATTGATTCACTTTTGGGTAATGCGTTTTGAATCGAAACATGTATTTTTCAAGCGTGTTAGCCAAGTCACTTGCAACTTTAAGAATATATGCAAGACTATGGCATTTCGGCACCAAATGATGCAGTGCTTCACATTCCCCTCAGGTTCTGTGTTTGCACAAAACACTGAAGTGGGGCCAGGTAATTGCACTTTTCTTGCTACTTTGGATGGTTTCGGAGATATTCAAAGTGGTCTAGAAGGTGTTCCAACTCACACTGAAGTGTTTTTATCAGCCTGGGTAAAGGTGAGAGGCACTGAATATAGACCAGGAATGACAGTCTTTTTGTCCTACAGCCAAGATGGTGAGCCTGAGTTTGGATTTGTTCAAACCATCATTGCTGTTAATACTGAGGTCAAGCTTGTGATTCAGAGGTGGAACACAGTAGGGTTTGAGCGCCATTTTTTGCACATGAAGTTCAGCCTATACGTTGTGTTGAAGCAGTAGATGTCAGTGTTCTTTTGCATGACCATCCTCACCATGCAGTAAATTTGTTAGAAGAAAATGATGGCAACTTGTATATCTCCTTATGATACAGAATTTTTTAAATACTCATGGACAATTTATGTTGTACTTATTTGTAAATAGTATTTTTGTATAGAAATGGAAAATTGCATTTTTGCCAAATTTCAAATAATATAATGGTATACTAAGAGAACCCAAGTAAGACCGCAATACAGTATTTCAAAGTATTTATTGTTTTTCATGTGAAAATGGTCAAAAAACACTCAGAAAACAGCAACCTGTAAGTAAATATTATCTTAAAACTCTAAAAGACAAGTGTTGGAATATTTAAAGGATTAGTTCACCCAAAAATAATAATTCTGTCATTAATTACTCACCCTCATGTCATTCTAAACTACGTGACATCAATGGTTCAACCGTAAATTTATGACGCTATGAGAATACTTTGTGCTAAAAAAACTAAAATAATTTTGTTCAACAATTCTCCTCCGCTTCACCCTAGCGCCATTTTGGATAGTACCACTGATGTCACATGGACTATTTTGTTGATGTTCTTGTTACCTTTCTGGACCTTGAAAGTGGTTTTGTTGTCTAATATTAGGGCTGGGCGGTATGATGGTGTATATCATTACCACGGTATAAAGTGTCTACGGTTACATATTTTGCTAGATCATTTATTTTGCTTTATGCAAATATATAAATCTGTATAGTACTACTTACAAGTTATATACACCTGAACTAATGTGATAAAGAAACATGTATGAATGAGAAAACAATGAGTGGGACATGTTAGATGTTAAGTAGTTATTAAGTGCAATATGTAGTGAGGAACTCAATGCAGTGCTTGAGCTGCCTGATAAGGAGCCAATACAATATTAATTAATGTTAAACAACCAAAGGTCACGCATTGCTCCTGACTGAATCACTTTTGTATCTTTAATAAGAATCAATTCATATTTGATTTCAATCTCTAGCATATCTTATTACATGTTAAAAAATAAAAAATAAATACATATACTTTTCTATTGTATTTGTAATATGCTTCTTTGTTCCTATTTTCACTAACAAAAGTAAAATAAAATAAAAGTTTTTTTTTTTTTTTTATCTATTGGGCTTTCACATAGTTCTAAGCCAAATTTTATATCAGTAAAAACTGCTCTGTATGTTTTGTGATACTTTTAAGGAGGCATTTTACACACCAGGCCGGAACCAGCGTTCAGCCACAGGCTTTATTGAGGAGTGCTTACGAAACATCAGAAAGAGAATGAGAAAACTTTCCAGACCTCAAAGACATGAAGAGGACACATCACATAGGACGGTAATCCCTGGTGAGTCTTAAATTAATTAAAAAATCCTTTTCAAAGCATAATCTTCTAACTTCTGAATATACTAGGGCTGCTCCCTAATAGTCGACTAACCATTAGTCAATGAGAAGAGGCTTGGTCGACCAAAATTTTATTAGTCACTTAGTCGCAGAAAAAAATAAAAATAAAAATCCACAAGAAATGGCAGTCACACAGTTCGTGTGTATACCTGTGTATACTTGCTTTATAGACATGAAAAATATATCTGTAGAGAGCAAAATGTCTAATCTCAAATTAACAAATTCAAATGGAAAACAAATATTCTGATTATGTAGTCTGTATGAAACATGCATAGATGAATGCATGCTGCAGAGATGAGTTAGTGTTGCCGACTTCATCTCTTAAGCCGAAAACAAAGAAAGCAGTAGTTTATCAATAAATTATTAAAATGTTAATGCAGCCTCCTAATTTTTTTTTTTCCTGACACATTCATAATCATTACTTCTGCCGACAAGCTTTATGTGTACACCTGAGTGCTTATTAGGCTATGTAGGCAATTAAAATGCTCATTATGTAAGGGATAATGTACATCCAGCCGGTTGTTATCGTAGAATAACCCACGACAGAGTGATCAGGACCCTGATGCGAAGTGGATAATCCATTGCAGCATACAAAAACAATCGTAGCAAAATGGCAGCAGCTGCGTTTGAATGAAACGAGAGAGCGAGTCCGCAATACAAGGGTGACAATAATTAAATAATTGTACACCATTTTGAATCAAGTTTTAATATATTATTAGCTAAACAAACGCAAAGCTTCCACCAAGAAAAACTGTTCCTAGCAAGAGTACAGCGCCGACTTCAGTTATCCAGATGAGTCTGTATTATTAGCTTTTACCGGTTGTCATCGAGAGGATAACATACCTCGGAATGTCACGACTGACCAATCAGAATCAAGTATTCCACAGAGCCGTGTAATAATATGATTTAAATGGTTTGTTGATAAACATGCGGTTAGTTGGCTAATCACTTAAAACAACTACTAGTCGACCACAAAAGTCTTTAGTTGAGGTCAGCCCTAGAATATACAATAGTTAGTTCTGGGCATATAATTTGATTGGTCAAATGGAGTTCCTTTAAAGGGTCATGAAACCCAAGAACTCGTTTTTGAGATGTGAAGTGAATAGATATCGACAGGTGGCACGTCACTAATACAATAATAGCACTCATAAAGTTTATAAACATATAGAATTGGTTATTTTTGCATTTTTCAGAGCAATTTCATACTTCTTCTTTAAAAAGCAAAGTTTATGAATCAGAGGTACGAGTGTTAAAGGGTTAGTTCACCCAAAAATGAAAATTAGCTTGTGTTTTACTCATCCTTGAAGCATCCTAGGTGTATATGACTTTCTTTTTTCAGACGAATCGTAGTTGTATTAAAAATGATCCTGGCTATTCCAAGCTATATTGTTGTAGTCAGCGGGTGCTGCAGTTGAGCAGTCCACATGTCGTCAAATAAAGCTTGCGCATTCATTATAAAATGTGCCGCAGATGGCTGCGGGGGATGAATAAAGGCCCCCTGTAGTGAATCCATGTGTTTTTGTAAGAAAAATATCCATATTTCAAAATTAATAAACACTTTTCTCTCACTTCTGTTATCTGTCATGCACGGAACCGTTCCAGCGGATGAAGCAGGACGTAATATTTTAAAATATAATAGTAATAATTTAAAATATTAAGAACAACTCTATTGCTTGTGTGATACTTTATAAATGTCATACTTTAAATGTCTGCAAAAACAGAACCTACTATTCCAACAGAGAGAGCCCAAAGTCTTGTGAACTGGCTGAAAAATAATCATGCACCTATTAACCAAGTGGTAGAGAATATGAAGGAGACAACCTTATATCGGGCTAAGTGGATACATCAGAATGGGACAAAGAGCATCACAGAGGTTCTCCTTGAGTTCCCGCATCTCTTGAACACACCTGGAATGGTATGGGTTTAATAAAGTTATGAAAAGTGTCTCTTATGTTTCTAATTTAATGTATTGCAAATAGGGATGCAATACATTTTTCCCAGTGCTTGCCCGATACCGATACTTTTATTTTTGGTACTTGCTGATACAGAGTACTGATACCGATATTTTTATTCCATTTGTAAATTTTTTTAAATATCAAAAGACTATGTATAATGTTAGTTGGTTAACTTTATTTATCATATAGATACAGTCAAACCAAAATTTATTCAGACACTCTTGATTGAATAGCTTTTAGAACTTTAATAAAGACTCATCTTTAATTTATGCAGTCAAATATGCAATGCTGTTTTACATTTCATTACTTAGGTAATTTATATACTTAAAATCTAATGTTAGTTTATCACAGTTTATTTTATTTGTATCTTTATTGTATTTATTTGTGCTGTTGCTTGTAGTTAGATAATTATTCTTATTTTCTTTATTTTTATTTGACATTATAGTTTTTCCTGAAACATAGCACATACCGAACCATACCGAAACCATGACTCTAAAACCGTTATACAAACCGAACCGTGAAAGTTTGACCATTCCACCCCTAATACATTGCATACATATACTTTGTACATATCCTTAATCTCTAATATCTCCATTATGCTGTCTGTTGTTCTGTTGTCTGTTTCTTTGTCTGAATATGGCACTTATCAAATGCTATGTAGTATCTGTGTTTGTTCTCGGGGCATTTTAACAAGTACGAGTATAGGTGCTCAGTACCGATATCTGTGCATACCTAATTGCAAATATCATATAATCATTTAAAACACCCTACTCCCATTATATTAGATTTCCCAAGACTTTGATCAGGTCCATGGAGAAACTGGGCTGAAGCTGTTTGAATCGTGGGCCAATTTCTTTGGGCCAACATTCCACAAGGTGATATTTGTTGTTTTAGATCTTTAAACTCATACAACAAAGTATGTAATATCATGATAGTATTTGTTTTTTTATAGCTACAGCTCATTAAATTTAGTACTCCTTTGCTGGCAAAATGAGTCGCAATGAGCAAAATTTCAAAAATTCATTATTTTCATAATTCTCCATAAAAAACCCTTGTAAATTTATGATTTGTTGGAATTTGACAAAAATGAATGAACTACACCCATTAAAAGTTGATAAAGTAAATTTTGAGACAAATCAAGTTTTTCTGAAGGTTCCAATGCATTCCCTAACAATGTTGCTTATTTTCCTCAAATTCTTCTCTTAGTAATTACTATATTAATATATATTACTATATTAATATATATTAATCACATTATAGCTATTTTATATCATTTTATGAAAAACAAGAAAAAAAATGTGCAAATAAACAGCAGAACAAATATAGGAATGGAACAAATTAATTAGTGCATTAAGGGCTCTAAACTGTGACTTAAGCATTCACATTTACAACCAAAAATATTAAATTGCAAGTGAAGATTTTGCCAATGGCTCCTTACTCAATTTTTTTTGTTTGGAGACCTGGCATTGTTTCATTTTACATCTTAAAAAGAAACATTCAAGTAAGAAAAACAAATAGACTAATCAAATGTAAAATGACTTCAGTGTATTCATTACAAATAAATTATTAAAAGTACAAAAGCATGTCAGTCAAGAGCAGCAAGTGATTCCCTCTGAGATAGACGGCGCATGTATTAAAAGGCTACTGTGATACATGGATCTAATATAATGGTACACATCAGATGTTTTTCCCAAACAGTTAACCAAATGTTCACTTAAGACAGCAGATTGTTTGCTTGAATACTCACCGAGAGAGAGATTTTGAAATAGTGTAATTCTTTGTATGTATATTGGGATCAAACGCTGTCTGTGGCATCTTTATGCACATGAATTTGCATAGTGAACTAATTTGTTGTGAATATCTCAAATCTCAAATTCAAACAAAACTGACATTTTTCTCCTTTTTTTCCCCCTGTAGCTCAGTGCATTCCGACTAATTTTTTACCAGCATGGATCACATATGTTTGTTGCAGCTGGTTCTGTTCTGAGATGTCATGGTTTTTTTTTCAGAGAATAGAGGCGATGTTGCTCTTTTGGTCCTTCACCTTCTTCTTCCTCCCACTGTATACAGAATTGGTCAGAAGGTCTTTCGACCATCCATTGACGAAGCTAGGAAGGCCTTCATTGATCTTCAACCAGTAAGTATAAAATCAAAAATTTGCTAATTAATGTGCATTCATTAATGTCTATTTGCTGCTCTGTAGCCAGTGCATCAATTTAGAATTGCATTACATTACATTACAGTGCATTACAATTTGATTAGACCTGACCGGAACTGCATGTGCATTAAGCAAGATATAATGTACATCCAACCAGTTGATAATGAAAATAAACTCCAACAAGGTAATGAGCACAAAGAAGAATGACCTTGTGGGGGTTGGTGCTGACTCCTGAATTTGCAGTGATAGCACTGGTAGAAATTAATATTTTCCAGTAAGTTTAAATGGATTTTTATCTTTATGGACATTTTTACCTTTTATAAAGCCATTTTTTTTCCTATAAGTGTGCATAATTTTTTGAGTCAAATTCTTACATCAGTCCCTCCAGTATTTTGCAAATCAAGCAAACTCAAGCAAAATTTCGTAATTGCCGCATATTTTCCTCAGAATTTGGTCTTAGATGCGTCCCCTGACGTCATCGTAATGCGAATTCAGTTACAGAAAGGTTGTTTCTCAGTTCCAAAAATGGAATGAACATCATTGTGTTCTCATCATGATCCTGCATCTTTAAGCATGAGTGTTGAAATGAAATGGTAACACTTTCAAATAAGAGTCCATTTGTAACATTAAGATTAATGAAAGCTGTGTAAGTATTGTTCCTTGTTAGAGTGTGGTAATTTCAACATTTACTATTACTATTATTATTATTACTACTATTATTATTATTATTACTACTACTACTAGTAGTATGGTTCAGTTCCGTTTTTTTTTTTTTTTTTAATAAAGCACTTTTAAGTTTTTGTTCAGTATCCATTTTAAAAACTATCGCTTAATTAATCAGTATTGGCCAGTGTGGTCCAACCTAGCTATCGGTATCGGCAAAATCCACTATCGGTCGACCTCTAGCAGGAAAGCAAACAATTACTTAAAAATAAAAAATATATTAAATAACCACTAGTGGATGGTTGCTGAAAAGTATTTATAGGCCATTTCCACTCCCTCATATATATATTTTTGTAGTCATTAAATTATATTTAGACATTATGAATGACTGTAATAAAAGTACGTTTTATCAGATGTAATGTATTTATTACATTATTACATATATTTATTATTATTTAAAAATACATCCTGCATAAGTAAATGCAGACATCAAATAGAATGTGTGATTAGGGTGAGTGCTTTACTGTCAGGTGCTGGTGCCACCTTCTGTAGAACTTAATGGCACTGGTGCTGGTTTTCCTCAAACGTTAGTCTGGAGCCCTACAGTGGTTCTCGAAGTCAGAAAAGTCATAACAGTGTTAGAAGAATGTTGTCTGTGGTATATTTTCACTGCAAAACAATAAGAAATGCAGCAAATATCTCAAATTTTGAGAAAAGCCGGAGGCCGCAAAAATCAGAAAAAAGTTCCTCGAAATCCTAGAGGGAATGTTACATTTAACCAATCAATTAGAATAATAAGACATTAAGGCTGTTACCAAGCAAATGAAATTCAAACAAAATTGTATTTATGATGCATTTATTTATTTACACATGTATTTAAGATGTATTTATTTGTTTGATGCAGCTCAGAGAGACATGGAATGCTAGATATTTTAAATTATGAAAAGAAAGGCTACTTTAAATGTTAAATTAAAACCACCAGTAAGTGGCATCAAGTAACTTTATACGTGATTCATTGTGATTGAACCAAATCATTTAAACAGTTGATACATTCAGGAACAAAACACTGTCATGTTGCTCAGAGATACAAAACAGTGCTGTGGCTGTGTTTGGAATGATTTTTGTTGGCGAAATCAAGCAAAAACAGGAAATATGGTGTAATATTAACTTTGTTTATTGAACTGTTGTATAAAATCAATCCATTTACAGGGCTCTACAGTGGTATCATTTGCGACTGAAAACTACTGTGCGTGACTGAAAAAATATTTAGGAGCACTCGTGTTCAAATGACCCGATTTGTGTTTGCGCTGAGGAGAGCTTCAAAGGTTTCTCCGTGTTTTTGCAACGTTGAGTAATTTATCACAGACATATCTCATGAATACTTTCATAAACAAAGTGTAGAGGGAGTGTAAATTAGAGATTCATTGTGAAGTGTTGAGAGCTTCGTTGATTATAATGGAACATTATGAGATTATAATCAATTAACTAAGATGAGTGATAGCTTTTAATGACTTTTAAGGGACTTTGTAAATGAGATATTGGTTTAATACAACAGTTAAATAAACAGGAAGTTAATATTAAGTGACTTACATTGTCTGACTATAACACTATTGCCTGATTTTGCTCTTTTGTCATCAAAAATAGTTTGAAAAAAGTCACAACTCACGCTGCACATCTCCATTTAAACACAGCGGTGTTTTGTTTATAAATGAACCTGTGTTTTTAAACTAATCTAGTGAGTCAATGATTCAATTTCCAATTCATAAAGACAATTCATTCTTTATTCCTGAATGAATCAGCTGTTCGAATTAATCAATTGAATGAATGATTCAGTAATTAAATCAGTGGCTTGCCGCCACCTACTGGTCAGTTTTAGTTTCATTTTTAAAGTATCTAAAGTATAAAAATATATATATATTTAAAACATTAATCTCAACATGAATTCATGCCACCTCTGAGCCTCATTAAACATATGAAAATACAACTACAAGCCAATTTTACATTCTTCTGTTCCACCTCTGTAGTACAAATGGATTTTGTTAATACTGATTTAATTTGCTTGGTAACAGCTCAAATGTCTAATTATTCAAATTGACTGATTAAATGTAAGAATTTGCTCAAAAGATGATGCACACTTTTAGAAAAAAAATGGCTTTATAAAGGCAAAATTTCTTATTGGAAAATTTCAAAAGTGATTTCTATCACTGCTGTGAACTGACCACAGAATATGAAGAATATCAAAAACTTTAGGAGTCATCTGTCCACGGTTGTCCTTAAGATATCAACAGAATAGCACACTCACCAAAATATAGCCAAATTACCGTTATCGATAAAACCCCAGAAAATAGAGCTGCTTATAGCTGAATTTAACTGATTTCATAGTCATGATAAACTCAATTTCATGATGAACTTTACATAGTTATTTGAACTGAAGCATTGCAATTAAAACAATCTGTATTTTATTTACTTTGTTTTATAGGTTGGAACAAATATGGTTGAATTCATTAACCGGCCCGAGTCCACAAAACACCATCCTTTTGTCATGGCGATGGGAAATGGCCAGCAAATCTCCCAGACATTTGTGATAATCAATGGACAGGCTGTGGAGCAGAGCACACTGCTTGCAGCTGTAGATCTTTGTTTCAAAGCTTTCTATGTCTTTGACATGAACTACCCCAAGATGTGCGCATCCACCTGGGAGTTCATGCAGCATGTCGTCTTCCAAATAGAGGGCAATGAAACATGTGCAGTTTGTTTTCTTCGCACATCCTTATTTGCTGAAGAGTAACTTTAAACACTGTAATTCAGTCTACCTACAAGTCTATAATTGATATAATTTATTATGCTTTACTGTTGGTACCATGCATTTTTCATTGTACTCCTCACCATTGCAACGTCGTTCAGTTTGGAAATTATCAGAGCCAAAAACATTAATCTTTGTCTCATCACTCCAAGTATACAGTCCCAGTAGTCTTCGCCTTTGTCAACATGAGCCCAGGCAGATTCTAGATGGGCTTTTATTTATTTATTTTTGTGTGTGTGTGGGCTTCAGCAGTGGCTTGCTTTGTGGACGCAGTTATGCATGCCACTCCTTTGCAGTGTATGTTGTATGGTGTCACGGGAAACACTCACCCCAGTTTGACTTTCTAATGATTTAGCCAACTGTGCTAAACTTGCATGGTGACCTTCTTCAACTTCTCTCATCAAAAAACACTCTTGATGGGGTGCTAATTTCCATGGACTGCCTGGACGTCTCAGTGAGTCCAGCATTTTTGAATTTTTGGATCACTTTTACAACAATCCTATAACCTTGACTTTTTTTTGTACAAATAAATTATTTTCTTATATAATGTTGTTAAAATAATTCAAATTTTGCCCTTGGTGCTGACTAATTTAATTTAAAACAAATAAACCAGATTTCCACAAATATGTCATTGTATAGGATTCCATAGAAAGCATTAATTCTTAAAATAACTTCTACAGTAACAGCACTTTAATATGTAGGGGAGACTGGGGGCAATTGTAACATTTTTCACATTTTACTTCATAACTCACAGACTACTTGACTTACACAAGCCATCTTTTGATACAAGAAATAAATATGCACTAATTAATAATACTATTTATATATTTTGAATAATAAGTACAAGAGAATAATACTGAGATAAATGCAAGAACTCAGAGAGTTACAGTTGCCCCCTTGCTGGGGGCGATTGTAGTCTCAGCCTCAGACGTCACGCCCACGGACCGTTGGCTAAACGTCTGATGCATATGGGACACAAAAGTGGAAAACACTTCAGAAGTGTCGAAGTCATCATCTGATTGGTTGAATTCTACAGGATTTCCGGGAGACCCGTGTGACGCGTTCTTTAACGTTCCACCTGGAAACAAAGATACAGTGGAGCCAAACCCTCAAGAAAGAAGAAAGCCATAGTGTTTACAACTGTGATGATGAGCACTTATCAGGATCAACTAAATGCTGGAGTTTCAAAAGTATGTGAAATATTTAAAGTTCGCGGCATAGAATCTTTTAAATATGCCAGAGAGTTTTACACACCAGTCTGTCATTGTGGCGACATTTCCACGCCTCGAAACATGATGATGAACGAAACAAACTGTGATTGGTTGTTTGACATGTCAGTCAAATGGCCTCATGGGCGGGTCTTGGCCAATGAAAGCTGCCATGAATTCCAGACCTTCACGCGAAGGTCGTTACACGAGACTAGTGGCAACCACATGTGACGACCCCGAACTGGACTCCGCTTTGTCCACAATGAAAGCAGATTCGGCGATCCATGAATGAAAATTCTGTCATTAATTACTCACCCTATTGTCGTTTCAACCCCCGTATTTGATCTGAACGGAAACCGTGTATCCTATCCGGCGTGATGCAGCTGACGCAGAACAACATACGCTGTTTACAGGGTGATTCTGAGAAGACAAATTATTGAATAAAGTAATTTTTTCTTTTGCGCACAAAAAGTATTCTCGTAGCTTCATATAATTGTGGATGAACCAATGTTGTCACATGGATCGTTTACTGATCTCCTTGCTACGTTTCTGGACTTGGGAACATTTCAGTTGCGTTGCTGTCTATGCAGGGTCAGACAGCTCTCAGATTACATCAAAAATATCTTAATTTGTGTTCTGAAGATGAACGAAGCTCTTACGGGGTTGAAACGACATAAGGATAGAGTAATTAATGACAGAATTTTAATTTTTGGGTGAACTAACCCTTTAAGTATTGAGAATAATTACTGTGATGTAACTAGATTTCATTACCTTTCCACTTTCTCAGCTCTCTTTCTCTGTTTTAATACTAAATTGGCGCTAATACTGTAATCTTCTTTTAGCTCTTTGATTTCATTTAACTCCTCAATCTCTTCATATCTGAAGACCTCTACATGGCTGAGGAGACAGAGGACATGCTACACTTGATTGCTCCTGCACTCCCACAGGTCTTAGTTCCTGAAGTACAATATCAGTTATACATTCTAAACTATAAAGATAAGACGGTAACACTTTACAATAAGGTGGCACTAATGCGCATTAACTCATGATTATCTATGCATTAGCATGAATTAATGTATAACTCATGAAGAACTAAACCATTTATTAATAATAATTACTTAATCTATGAATCATATAGAATGTTCATTAGTTGCTGATGTAGTAATCATAAATAAATGGTTTATTGATTGATTGATTATGATGAATTGTGCATTAGTTAAGCATTATTTAATGCATATATGTGCACCTGTATTGTAAAGTGTTACTGATAATACTTAAAAATTTAAATAAATAAGGTAGATTAATACTCAACATTATTTGAGTGCTTGTTTCACCACAGCCATTATCTTCACAGCCATTAAAAATGTTGAATTACATTTTTGCTCTTCTTTTTTTTTTTTTTAAGTTGTAACCAGTGCTTTTTCCGGAGTAAAAATAGTAGTAAAAATGTCAATTTCTTTCACATTAATGTGACATTGTTGAACATAAATGCTTGTGTACAGTGCTGTGAAAAACAAATCCTGATTTATTCCATTTTTTTGTATATCCAATACTATATATTGTATATCCAAATATTGTCAGATATTCTAAATAATTTTAAAGGGGTCATAAGATGTTGTTAAAAAGAACATTATGTTGTGTATTTGGTGTAATGAAATGTGTTTATGCAGTTCAAGGTTCAAAAAACATGAATTTTCACATAATGTACATTATTGTTTCTCCTCTATGCCCCGCCTTTCTGAAACATGTTGATTTTTACAAAGCTCATCGATTTTTACAAAGCTCAAATACCTCAAGCGTGTGACGGAAATGTTACACCCCTTACCATACTGTGATGGAGCGACGAGACAAAAACATTAAAAAAACCCATTATAAACAAGGCATTTGATGCATCCAGTGGGGACATAATTACTGATTATAATGACTTATACTGTCTTTTGATACACTGCGTTGCATCGCGCCGTGTAAACATAAAACCATGTCTGCATTTGTGATTGGAGAAATGACAAACAACAAGCGCTACTCTACGCTGCTCAAAACTCGCATTTGAATCATCAGTGGCAAATTCTTTAAATATGAAAACGTACTTACAGGCTGTGAGTCAGAACAGCCGGCATTGTAGTCTACTCTCCCAGGAAACAGTACTCCATAAAATGTGCTGCACATTGGGTTGAACTGTTCTGGAACAGCACTGTAAATACAACTTAACCACTGACGTAGACATGTGGGGGCGTGTTTAAAGAGGCGTTTTAGGAGGGTGTGGATGTCTTAATTTTTATAAAGAATATCTATTTGGATTTGAGACTTTAGTCTTTGCAACTTTATAGAGCTTATCTATGCACGAACAGCTTGTAATACTCCAAAGAGAAAGGAAAATTTGAAATTGCATCATATGACCTCTTTAACATAAAACAACTTTATGTAATCCTTTATGGTCACGGACTCTTAATGAATTCCGCTTTACCAAATAAAGCTGAAATCTTATTTATTGTCTTGATATTATGGGGAGAAAAGACGAAATAAGATGAATACATTGTCAGAAGGATTTAGGATCAGTTAATAAATCAATACATGGTTAAATCTCTCTGCAACCACAAACTTCATTTGAATCTACAATTTCTTTAGGAGTTTGTAATATTCAGAAGTTTTTTCCAGTCCTGTAATTTGAAGACCAGATACTGGAGTTAAATATTGATAGCCCTTTTAGACTTCTGACAGCTCTGCAATTAATTTCTTCATCATATATCTTATTATTCATATTAGTTTTCTAATGTAAACTCCTTTAATTTTAGTGAACAAGACTTTTATTTTGGTCTGGCGATGTGACGTCATAAGGCTGCGCCGAGCTCCTGCGTCTGTGATTCGGCTGAATAAGGTGTGTGCTTTTAATCGTTTAAAGTGTTCAGATCAATACACGTCGTTTAGAGAATTGTACATACATTTTTTAAATTATTATTATTATTATTATTTACTGAATGTTACACTGTACAGCTTTATCTAGTGACATAATGAAGGTTATTCTCTGTGAGTACAAAAGGTGCGTCTAATTTCTCACCCTGTACCAGTTCATCATAAACACGAATCAGTCTCTGGCAGGTAGTGAAAGAAACGGACCCTTTCGAAACTTTTTCGAGTCGATTGAATCGCTTCTCAGAATGATTCAGTGAATCGGAGAGCCCGAATCATCCCACGCTGACGTGACCTGCTGTTTTTATTTCTGTTTTTTTTTTTTTTAGGCAGGACAAAGTGTTCAGACACAGACAAACTCCTGGTGGATTAACTGAGATCCACGTGACACGCTATTATAAAGATGGCGTTTATTAAAGAAGAGAATGAAGACATGAAGATAGAAGAATTCAGAGTCAAACGTGAAAATTCTGAGGAACAAATAAAGGTTGTGTTTATTAAAGAAGAGAATGAAGACATGAAGATAGAAGAAACATTCAGAGTCAAACATGAAGATACTGAGACACAAACAGGTAGGTTTTTATTCTCAAATCTGAACTCACTCATCTGATCCTTATTAAAATGTCCAGCTCTACAGAAATGAATGATATTTTTAAGAATGTCATATGAGTGTAGTAATTGAACATTTAATTACAACCGTATCAAAGCATTTTCTATAAAGTAAGCAATGAAATGTGACCAGTCAACTTTTGTTGTCCATGAGTGATTTTTTTATTTTTATTTAAAAGGCTTCAGAGAGTAGATGGCCAGTAAGTTTATATTATTTCATGGTCTGTCTGAATACTGGATTCTGATTGGCTGGCAGGTATGCAGTAAAACCGTTTAATGCACAGCTAGTTCCAATTCAGTTTAATCACCGTTCTATATTAATGTGCTGCTTTAATTGATGCACACTAACCAACAAACATCACTCGCACACAAACACAGAGAGAGAGAGTATGTGTGTGTGTGTGTGTGTGTGTTTGTGTGTGTGTGTGAGCGATCGCAGATTGCGCTGCACACACACATAAACTTGTTGTCAACACTTCCCTGTGATTTCTATTAATAAAATAGTCTAGATACTATATCGCTACATTATATTTCTCAGCAACAATGGAAAAATGGTTCTTTCTGAAGTAATTATTTGTAGAGAGAGATGTGCAGACAGAGCACGCAGGTACACACAACTGTCATCTCTCTCAATAATTATCTATCTCGATAAATATCTCGATAATTCAGTCCCTCCAGGATTTCGTGGAACTTTTTTCAGATTTTTGCGGCCTAAAATGATTTTGCTGCGGCTTTTCTCAAAATTTGTGGTGATATTTGCACCATTTCTTACTGTTTTGCAGCGAAAATATACCACAGACAACATTCTTCTAACACTGTTATGACTTTTCTGACTTCAAGAACCACTGTAGGTGTCCAGACTAATGTTTGAGGACACCAGCACTAGTGCCAATAAGTTCTACAGAAGGTGGCATCAGCACTTGACAGAAAAGCACTCACCCTAATCACACATGTACATCTCGGAGACATCTATTTAATGTCTCCATTTACATATGCAAGATGTATTTTTAAGAGTGTTTGCTCATCTGCAATACGTCTCTAAGATCTTTCCTTTCAGATGCCAAATAGACATTTATTAGAATGCATGTAAAACAATAGGTAACTGTCGTAACCCCGGTTCTCTGAAACATCGGGTGGAGAGATCCACCTATGGGAAGGGCATCTGTACCTGACCTCTGCAGAAGCATCCAATTGCACCAAGTCTGGCTAGACAGACAGAAGCGCGCAGCCATTGCCAGGTAAGGCCCCGCCCCCTTACCTAGGGGCATATAACGGCTGCAGCGCTGCTGTTCTCCAGTAAGTATATTCGCTTCTCGTGCGGCAAGCGGGGCAAAGCTGGTAGATCTCTCCACTCGATGTTTCAGAGAACCGGGGTTACGACAGTAACCTATTGTTCTCTTTCATCATCTTGTGTTCGAGATCCACCTATGGGAGAGACATGGACAGCTCCCCAAATGCCCAATACACTCACAGTGAGTTCTGAAAGCCAGAGAAGGATGGTCGCCTCAGGGAGGCGGTGTCTGACACGTCCCATACTCATGAACCTGCAATACTGATGCACACACATGACTGCTGTGCACATGCAGCACATGAAACATGTATGCATCACACACATGATAACCAATGTGCATATAAATACACCCAGAAAAGGAATGGAAATGCATGCTTAGTGACAGGAATGTGCATGGCCAGCCGGCCCATTCACTCCTTATTCGTCACTTCCAACGGGGTTGCAGGGAAGGGTTAAGTATTCTGCTGTGGAGGGGGTTTGTTGTAGGAAGGCCTGACAGGTTAAGCCAGAGCATGCGCTCTTCCACCACAGAAAGTGCCATAGAGCACCCGCAGGCTTGGACGGCCTGCCGAGCGTTAAGGAGGACGAGGTCGTTCACCGTGAGGATCTCCTTCCACAAGGGTAGAAAAGGAGTTCCCTTTTCCAGCTGTTCCCCTAATTTGTTCAAAATCTCTGCCTGGTAAGCGGAGAGGAGAGAAGAAACGTTCAGGGCCCTGACAGCCAAGGCCAAGGACTTGTATGTGGCCTGGTGAACTGAGGCAGAAAAATGGTTCATCTTGTTGGGCAAGACTGGTTTAGGGGGAGCGAGCAGCCCGTCCTGAGCGGGGTTAAGGTGCCTGGCGATGGAAGGCTCGATAGCGGGTGGGTCATCCATACCATGAGCTGCCATATACTTTACTTCAAGGCCCGTGAGGCCGTGTTTGAAGTCGAGCGGGTCGCTCCAATTGTGCCTCATGTGGTTAGTGCACGCTGGAAGGACGGGGAAGAGTTGTTTCCTCAGACCGGAAGGAGGTCCCAACACTTGCCCGTCGTAAATATCCCTCTCCTGGTTGGTGGCGCTCTGTGGAGCTGGCCACTCAATGTTGAGGCCTTCCGGTCTGAGAATGGGTGAAGGTCCTCAGCGCGATGAGTGCTCCACACGTGGCCGGGCAGGCCCGTGATAGGCTGTTCCCCAGAGAAGCGGCAGGTTTAGACAGCGACATACCAAAGAAGAACTCAGAAAAAATGCGTGGTGGGCAGCCGTGGAAGGAGAAGCAGGTGAAAACGGCGAGAGCGCAGGCGGCTCTAAATGCAGAACACAGCAGAAGGCTGAAAAGACAACTGTCACATCTGGCGGAAGCTGATCAGGCGATATGTCCTCCTGAAGACACGAAAGTGAGCAGCGTAATCCAACCGAACTGTGTCAGTGCAGAGATCGGGAGAAGCGAATGTGAACTGGAGAATAGCAGCGCTGCAGCCGTTATATGCCCCTAGGTAAGGGGGCGGGGCCTTACCTGGCATTGGTTGCACGCTTCTGTCTGTCTAGCCAGACTTGGTGCAATTGGATGCTTCTGCAGAGGTCAGGTAGGGATGCCCTTCCCATAGGTGGATCTTGAACACGAGATTATGAAAGAGAACTGCTTCTGAGACGTTTATTAGAGTACACAGCAGATGATTCCCAGATCTTCAGAAGACATGATAAAATGTACTTATATTACTGTCATTCATAATGTCTAAATATAATTTAATGAATACAAAAATATATATATATATATATATATATATATATATATATATATATTAGGGAGTGGAAATGGCCTATAAGTACTTCTCTGCAGCCATCTACTAGATGTAATTTAATATCATTTTTATTTTTAAATAATTGTTTGTGTTCATACATTATGAAACCTTTAGTTTTATACATGGGGAAAACCTATGAAGGATGAACAAATATCATCACATTAAAAATAACTTTCAAATTCGGTAATACTTAAAGCTTTGAAGTGCTGGGAAAAGTGTAGCCCAAACTAGTAGCACGGATTCGTTCAGCTTTTGGTTCGTTTATCCAATGTAGCTCTTGTAAATCAGTCATGATGAGAACGTAATTGCTGTTCATTCCATTTTTGGAACTGAGAAACAACTTTCTTTGACTGAATGTGCATTGCGATGATGTCACGGGATGCGTCTAAGCCCAAATTATGCGGAAAATTTGCGGCAATTACGAAAATTGGCCAACTTTTGTGAAAATTGCAAAGTTTGCTTAATTTCATGATAAATTCAGCGATCACAAAATCCTGAAGGGACTGATAATTAATTGAAATACATGCTATAATTCGTTCAAATAAATGTAAATCTTACCGCACTATTTCATCTGCTAGAGCTTGAGCTAACATGCCGTAACTGATGAAAATAACTGCCATTTTTACACATTCGGTCAAATATTGTGCTGCAAAGAGCAATACTAGTTTTAATTTGTCTATAACTTGGCAAATGACCATGGAATAAGCGGGATAATCAACGGCTAGCCGTGCATTAGAGGATTTTAAATGCACTTCGCGGAGGCAACCTCCGCTTCGCTTCGGGCGGTTCTTTGCCTCCACATACATTTAAAATACTTTAATGCACAGCTAGCCATTAAAGGGTTAGTTCAGCCAAAAATCAAAATTATGTCATTAATGACTCACCCTCATGTCGTTCCAAACCCGTAAAACCTCCGTTCATCTTCGGAACACAGTTTAAGATATTTTAGATTTAGTCCGAGAGCTTTCTGTCCCTCCATTGAAAATGTATGTACGGTATACTGTCCACGTCCAGAAAGGTAATAAAAACATCTTCAAAGTAGTCCATGTGACATCAGAGGGTCCGTTAGAATTTATTGAAGCATCGAAAATACATTTTGCTCCAAAAATAACAAAAATTATGACTTTATTCATCATTTTCTTCTCTTCCGGGTCTGTTGCAAGCGCGTTCACAACACTGCAGTGACGGCGCTGACGTACGACGCTGCTGACGTGTTTTCTTTGTTATTGGGCGCACCAGAGAACACGTCAGCAGCGTCGTACGTCAACAGTCACAGCACTCGCGTTCACAACAGACCCGGAAGAGAAGAAAATGATGAATAAAGTCATAATTTTTGTTCTTTTTGGAGCAAAATGTATTTTCGACGCTTCAATAAATTCTAACGGACCCTCTGATGTCACATGGACTACTTTGATGATGTTTTTATTACCTTTCTGGACATGGACAGTATACCGTACATACATTTTCAATGGAGGGACAGAAAGACTAAATCTAAAATATCTTAAACTGTGTTCCGAAGATGAACGGAGGTCTTACGGGTTTGGAACGACATGAGGGTGAGTCATTAATGACATAATTTTGATTTTTGGCTGAACTAACCCTTTAATTATCCATTACATAATGCATAATAGATTGAAATCAACTATGTTTGTGAAACAAACAGTTCAAATCAAAGACATAAGTTGTGCACAAACCATCTGTTATGACTTGTATTATCAGAATGTATATATTATCAGAAGCTGATATAGATTGAGTGTTTCTTCTCCTCTACTTCATGTAGCAGCACAAGTATCTTATTCATATTTAAGGGGTCATATGATGCTGCTAAAAATAACATTATTTTGTGTATTTGGTGTAATGCAATGTGTTTAAGCAGTTTAAGGTTCAAAAAACACTTTATTTTCCATATAATGTACATTATAGTTTCTCCTCTATGCCCCGCCTTCTGAAACGCATTGATTTTTACAAAGCTCATCGGTCTGGAAAAGTGAGGTGTGCTCTGATTGGCCAGCTATTCAGTGCATTGTGATTGGCCAAATGCCTCAAGCGTGTGACCGAAATGTTACGCCCCTTAACATACTATGCCATCTCCCAGGTCAGCAGCACGAGACTCAGTCCAGCTGCTTTGCTCGTGCACATCCCATCATCGGTTCTCTTTTAGCAGTTCAGTCAATGTACTGTTAGGAGTAACTGAATAACTCGGGATATTGGTTTATTTCGCATCAGAGGTAGTGTAAGGCACGTTTATAAACCGAATAACTTGTTATTATTGGATTAGTGCATACTGGAGACGCAAAACATTTCAAACAATTCAGTTCGATTTGGTGAGCTGGTTCGACCGGTTCACTAAAAAGATCTGGTTAATAGAAAGATTCGGTCACGATCCGGACATCACTAGACAAGACAAAACCAATAAAACCCATTACAAACAAGGCATTTGTTGCATCCAGTGGGGACATAATTACTGATTATAATGACTTATACTGTCTTTTTACGTGTTGCGTTGCGTATCGCGCTGTGTAAACATAAAACCATGTCTGCATTTGTGATCTGAGAAACAACAATTGCTACTCTACTTCTGAAAACTTGCGTTTGAATCATCATTGGCAAATTATTTAAATATAAAAAACATCCCTACAAGCTATAAGTCAGAAGCGCCAGACTGTCCTTGCAAAGTTTGAACTGCCCAGCTTTATAGAAACAGCCGTTGTGCCACAGATGCATTGCAGGCTACTGGTTCAGGAAACAGTCCTCATCCTCTATAAAATGCGCAGCACACTTCTGAATATTTGGGTTGGACTGTTCTGGAATAGTGTTGAAATACAACTTAACCACTGATTTCTAATCATGTCCTCTTTTGGAAGGTTAAACAAAGTTTCACTTCAATGAAACACACAGCGACTCCACAACATGGCAGCTGCGGCAACAGAGAAAATAAACGTTACGCCTTCTTTGTGTGAAAATCTGGGTGGTGTTATGCAAATCTTCCCACATAGTGACGTAGAGATCTGGGGGTGTGTTAGAACGAGCCATTTTAGGAGGGTGTGGTTGACGCTAAACTTTTATAAAGAATATCTCGTTGGATTTGAGACTTTTGTCTTTGCAACTTTACAGATCTTCATGCACCAAGAGCTTGTAACACTCCAAAGAGAAAGGAAAAATTGAAATCGCATCATATGACCCCTTTAAGACACACAACAAAAATATGAGGAACAAACTTTAAATGAACCTTTAGTAACATGATTTTTTATTTTTTTCAGACAAACTGAACAGTTAGGTCCATATATATTTGGACACAGGCACAATTTTTATTATTTTAGCTGCTGACCAAAACATATTCAAGTTACAGTTAATGAATATGAGCTTAAAATGCACACTCTGAGTTTTAATTTGAGGGTATTCTCATTAAAAATTGGAGGAAAGGTTAAATGGTAAGTTCACCCAAAAATGAAAATTAGCATATGTTTTACTCGCCCTCAAAGCATCCTAGATGTATATGACTTTCTTCTTTCAGATGAATCCAATCAGAGTTGTATTAAAAATTGTCCTGGCCCTTCCAAGCCTTACAATGAGGGAAATAAAGTGCGCATATCCATAATAAAACGTCCCTCAGACGGCTCCAGGGGGTGAATGAAGTCCTTCTGTAGCGAATCCATGTGTTTTTGTAAGAAAAATATCCATATTTCAAATGTAATGAACACTTTTTGACTGTGGTATTGTGGTATGTTGAAGTCGTTCTGGCGGATGACGTCTGCTAAATGCTTAAATGTAAAATTTCATGAATTCAGAGTTGTTAGCCATTAGGAGGTCAGTATTAACTATAAATAACTGTAGATGATTGTTTTTGGTTGTTGGTCAATTTACGGTGAAAAATGGGAATGAAAGTTGAGCTGTATGATGGTCAAGGAGGCTGGATGAAATCCACACCCACAATGTGACAATGGCACTGCAATGCTTTAGCCCGTTATCTCTCTGCTTAGAACTGTAGCATTGGTTTTGATGCTTTAAATGTCGAAATGTTTTTATGTCTGTTGCTTTATGCCATTAAACTAGGGTTATCATGTATTTGTCTTTTCGATTTAGACCTGATGACAATGAAGGAGGAGAGTCGAGATCTGAATGAAATGGAAGAGAACGGTATTAAACATCACGATTTCATAACTGGAGAAAAATCTTTTAGTTGTTTGCAGACTGAAAAGACTTCCTCTCCAAAAAGAGCTCAGAAGACTGGAACTACAAGTCATTTAATCTGCCAACAGTGTGGAAAGAGTTTTAGAAAAAATGCAAATCTTAAAGTCCACATGAGAGTTCACACTAGAGAGAAGCCTTACACCTGCCAACAGTGTGGAAAGAGCTTCCCACGAATTGATAATCTTAAGAGTCACATGAGAATTCACACTGGAGAGAAGCCATTTGTATGTGGTCAATGTGGAAAACGTTTCTCACACAAAGCAACCTTTTATAGTCATATGAGAATTCACACTGGAGAGACGCCTTACAGCTGCAAACTGTGTGGAAAAACTGTGAATCAAAAAGGAAAACTGAAGATTCACATGAGAGTTCACACTGGAGAGAAGCCTTTCACATGTGATCAGTGTGGAAAGAGTTTTAGAAAAAACGGAAACCTTAAAGTCCACATGAGAAATCACACTGGAGAGAAGCCTTACACCTGCCAACAGTGTGGAAAGAGTTTCCCACGAATTGATAGTCTTAAGAGTCACATGAGAATTCACACTGGAGAGAAACCATTTGTATGTGGTGAATGTGGAAAATGTTTCCCACATAAAGCAACCTTTTATAGTCATATGAGAATTCACACTGGAGAGAAACCTTACACCTGCAAACTGTGTGGAAAAACCTTGAATCAAAAAGGAAAACTCAAGATTCACATGAGAGTTCACACTGGAGAGAAACCTTTCACATGTGATCAGTGTGGAAAATGTTTCCCATATAAAGAAAGCCTTAATAAGCACATGAAGATCCACTTAAGAGAGAGCTGTTTTATATGCCATCAGTGTGGAATGAGTTTCACAGACAGGAATCACCTTAAGACGCACATAATGACTCACATTGGACATGAGCCTTTTATGTGTTATGATTGTGGAAAGATTTTTGTAAAAAAAGCAAACCTCAAGACTCATATGAGAGCTCACACTTGAGGGAAGATTTTCACCTGCCAATAGTGTAGAAAGAGTTTAGAAAGTCCTCAAAGAGTGTTGAAAGTCCTCAAAGTTGTTGTTGTTTTTTAATCCAATGTAAATTCATGTTCCAGTCACATTTTCTTGGTTAAATAAACATTACTTAGAATATCTATTATATATTTTTTACGTGAACAATGTAATCAATATTCTATTTATTAAAGCAAAGTATGAATTTCCAACATTTCCATTCAATAAATGTGCAGATAATATGTGATGCACAAATGTGCCTAACAAATATTGTGGCAAGGTGGCCTGGGACAACCCATGATTCATACATCCTTATAAACAGCATGGTTGGGATGAGGCTCCAAGCTGGCAGGGTGCACAATGGGTGGCTTCTTGGTGGGGTGGGAATCACCAGAGGCCCCACGATACGATATTGTCATGATACAATATTATTGCGATTTTAAATATATTGCAATATACTGCAATATATTACTTTTTTCCAACTTCAAATAATGTCCCCAAACAAAAACTTTGGCAACATCTGTTTTAACTACAAAGAAACATTTCTCACTTTGTTTATCTCGCTTCAATTTTGTTGTTGCAGTGCAAATGGGATTGCCAAGCAGACAAACTGACCAACACTTTCATGAAAAACTGTCATAAATGTTATATGCACCTGGACAACTCAACTATTTGTATAACAGTCTAGTCTAGTCAACCTTAATTAAATGTAAACAGCTATGTACTGCTGTGCTACTACAGGTATTTACATGCATTTGCCATAAATGCAATGGATACGTAAAATTGCTGGTGTATTTTTGGTCAGCTACATTGCATGCATTTGAAAATTAATGTGTACCAAAGTTAAGCAAATAAATGAGAAATTGGTTACCTTCGTGGCAGTCCCATATTAAATCCAAGTCTCCCACAGCAATGGATACTATTCCAGAGAGTAAAGTGTCGCCCACAATAGAGGCAACTCTCTGCTCAAAAGGTGCAAGTTCATCGACCCCTGTACCACTCCCAGTTCTGCCCACACTTTGTCATTGCGCAGCGGTTCTCCGCTTAACTTCAACTTTTATATCAAGACCATTTTTTTTAAGTTCATTTACAGTACGATGTTCAGATTCCACTGGATTGACAGCAGCAGCCAAACTCTCCCACTCATTTTATTTTGTTTGTTATCAAATCCGGAGGACAATGTTCCAAATAAAATATTTTTTTCACCTTTCTACCTCTAATAGTTGCACCTCCAATTCATTTTCTTTAAAGTTTCATCTCTTGCTGCTTGCTTTTGTTAAAGTGGACTCATTACCATATTAAAATGTATTTAATTGAGGGAGGAGACAGGGTGGGGTGTAGTGCTCATGCATGTGCGCTTAATTTCATGTTAATTGGGATGTACAAAGAGAATATGCGTGGCATCCTGCCAGAGCCGGCCCTAGACCTTTGGGGGCCCTAAGCAAAATTTGGTTGGAGGCCCCTTTGACCGTTTTAAGTAAGGCCTAAAGAAAAGCAATGACTACCTTATAACTATACTGTACATATTATATCTACTATATTATTTTTAATTTTTTTAGTCTATTTAATTATTCTATGTATGCTGTATGTTAAGTATCTTTTTTACGCTGCTGGTCCTGAGTAAGTATTTCAATAAAAGACCTTGAGTTCTTGAGTTGAGTTCCATGTTTGATGTCTAACAGGAAAATTATGATACCACTGAGCTGAATGGCAGTGCAGTGCAACGAACACACACTGATGAACTTGCTGAATAAAAAGACTGATTTTCAGACCATCAAAGAAACATTTTTAATTGACACCAGAGTTTAAGAGGCACAAACAACAGCCTATATATAATTTAAATGAAATAGAGCAAATAGAATAACATTTAAATAAAATATTATATAAAATAAATAATAAATAGAACATTTAAATGTTTGAATTTTTCAAATAAACAAAATTAACAATAACATCTAAAACACCACAAACAAGATTAATAGTAACAATAATAAGAATTAGGTAACATTTCAATAGAGCTATTAAAATCCAAACTTGTGTATTTGTGTGCGTGCACATGCATACATGGTCTCCTTGGAAAAAATTAATTTGCTAAAAACAAAAAAATTAATTAAAGGTTGTATCAGCGATTTCAGGACCAAAAAAGGCCCAACCATAAATGATCACATTCATCTAGTCTTTCCTAACGATCCGCTAGCTGCCTGCCCCATAAGCAGACCGTCAAAAAAACGTGTCTCTGTAGGCAGCCTAGGCTCTGAGATCTGCACACAAAAACAATTGGTTTCACCAACCACTCAAAACCAAAACAAATATGGTGCGTCCGAAATCGCATACTGCGTACTGGGTACTACTTGAATTTGAATTTGAACGTAGTACTACTCGACCGTTAGAAAAGTACATTCTATATAGTATGGAAGTATGCGATTTCGGACGCAGCGTAGTGTTCCAACCATAGACTGTAAAAAAAAATAGGTTCCAACCAATCACCGACAGGGGAGGGTGTTGTGAGGTTTTGCGCTCGTGCACGGCTGCACGCGAAGTCGGAGAACACAAGCGCAAAACCTCACAACACCCTCCCCCGTAAGTGTTTGCATCCCAATATAAGAATTTTAGACTGCAGATTACAGGTTTGTGTACCTTTATCTTCTTGCTTCTTCTCTTCTTCCAGCCTCTTCTTTTGTCGTTTTTCATGGCCAGAAAGATATTTTCGTTTCTTGTCAGACATCGCCGACGTCGGAGTAACTGACTGACAGACACTGACCAGGTGACGAGTGACATCATAGGGGTCAGTCAGGGTCAAGATTCGCGGGGAACTCGCCATAATAAAGAACTAAATAAATAACAACTGTGCTTATCATGATGCCTGATTAAGAGCGCTGTAGGTCCATTTCTTTTTATTCATTTATTTTATGTTACTTTTGATGTATGATTTTTTTCACCCACTAGCTATCAGTGACTCTAGGGGGCCCTCTGCTGGCCACGGGGCCCTTTGCAATTGCAAAGGTCGCTTAGTGGCTTGGCCGGCTCTGCATCCTGCATACACACAGTCTGTCAGTACTGGTCACCAGAAGAAAAGACACACTTTCCAGGAAAGGTTGACTTATGAATTCCATGAACATAAGTTGAAATATGATGAAGATACTAGAAGTAGATCTGGAGATGAAGATAAATGATAAAAAGATGCAGCAGGCTCAAATGTCACATCAGTAAATTAATATGTGAAACAAATATTGATTTCAGACAAAATATCCACTTTTAACATGTTATTTACTCATTACATCTGTCTGATCTGAGTAGAAAGTTGAAAGTTAAATAATCTAAAAATATCTATTTAAAGTGGCACAATACAAAAGCATCTCTGTATGCAAGTCCTTCTCTGTGGTCCGTTGTGGCGCATCTTGATTGTCATTCTCTTCTATTGGGGGATCTGGGCATTCCTGTTGTTTCAGGTAGATGTGAAAAAAAGCTGTTGCAATGATGACAGTGCAGCATCTTCTTGGTTTGAATTGAAATGTTTTCCGAAGACACTGAAAGTGACTCCTCCTAACACCAAACATGCGCTCACTAAACCCCTTGTGCACATAGTATAAGCCTGGTTGTAGCACCGTTGTTCATCTGTTGTCGGGTGCAAATATGGTGTAAACAAAAAATTATTCTTAGCATACCCACTGTCACCAAGCAATATTCCATTATGATCTCATCTTTCAAACTGAGTATACAGAGATGAATTTAGGAAAATTTGGGAATCATGAGTTGTACCTTTCCAACGTGCAACAATGTTTGGAAACTGTAACTGAGGAGTGCATGCACCTTGGACATTTATGGAAAACCAGTTCTTTCGGTTTCTGTATTCCTCAGCATCTGGAGTAGAGGGACACTTAATTGGAATATGGGTTCCATCTATGCAAGCTATGACTCCTGGGAAATTTCCATATTCATAGCATAGTACCTTGTAGTTAGCCTGGGTTGTAGCATCAGGGAAGTTGATGTAATACGGTCTTAATTCATAAATGGCCCTGCATACTCTGTGAACGACACCACATAAATCCCCAGTTTCACAATGAAAAATGACACATTCCAATACACTCTAATCACCTGGAGACAAACTCGAACAGGCTTTCCTCTTTGGGTCACAGATGAAAGCTACTGTTCTAAAAGTAAAATTATTTTCAGTGTATTTACTTTATGCATGCAGAAATGATCTTGAAAACTTATTTCATGAAAAAGTTGTAGTGGGTCACTTCTGTCTGCAAGACCTTGTCTAGCTGGTGGTTGATCTTCATTGACATAGTCCTAGTAATCCATATGTCCCCCAAGTGACATTAATCTAAAGTTAAACCTGCCTCCTGTTTGGTTTAATTTAAGCCTCAATTTAGTCCAGATTAGCTCTAGTCTTCCTCCAGGAAATCAGCCTATTAAATTCTGGACTAGACTAAGGCCCAATCGCAATTCTATTTAATACCCCTTCCCCTACCCCTTGTCCCTTGAAACAGTGTCAAGGGTTAGGGGTGAGAATATTCCCCTAAGAATTGAGACACCACTACTATCCCGTCACATGTCATCATGAGAATGAGAATGAGAATGAGCTTTATTGCCAGGTATGTTTACACATACGAGGAATTTGTTTTCGTGACAGAAGCTCCGCAGTGCAACAGAATGACAGTGACAGAACAAAAAACACACAATAAAAGAATAAAAAATACAAATCAGTAGGTAAGGAATGACAATATACAAATTGACAATTGTATGGCAGATATATTACAATGAGCAGTTATGTATGTACAGGTATATTATGTGCAAAAAAATAATAATTTAAGTGTACACTAAGTATGTGTGTTAGATAATAAGTGTATGTGTCTGTAAATATAAATAGTGTAATGTGTTCCACAGTTATTATCAAGTGTTCATTAGATGGATTGCCTGAGGGAAGAAACTGTTCCTGTGTCTGGTCGTTCTGGTGCACAGGGCTCTGTAGCGTCGACCAGATGGCAACAGTTCAAACAGGGAGTGTGCTGGATGTGAGGGGTCCAGAGTGATTTTGCCAGCCTTTTTGCTCACTCTGGATAAGTACAGTTCTTGAATAGACGGGAGGGTTGTACCGATGATTCTCTCAGCAGTTCGGACTACCCTCTGTAGTCTTCTGAGGTCAGATTTAGAAGCTGAGCTGAACCAGACAGTCACTGAAGTGCAGAGGACGGATTCAATGATGGCAGAGTAGAACTGTTTCAGCAGCTCCTGTGGCAGGTTAAACTTCCTCAGCTGGCGAAGGAAGTACAACCTCTGCTGGGCCTTTTTCACAATGGAGTCAATGTGAATGTCCCACTTCAGGTCCTGAGAGATAGTGGTTCCCAGGAACCTGAATGACTCCACTGCAGTCACAGTGCTGATCATAATGGTGAGTGGGGGGAGAGCAGGGCTTCTCCTGAAGTCCACGATCATCTCCACTGTTTTGAGCGTGTTAAGCTCCAGGTTGTTGAGAGTACACCAGACAGCCAGCTCTTTAACCTCCTGTCTGTAAGCAGACTTGTCACCGTCCCGAATAAGGCCGATGAGTGTGGTGTCGTCTGCAAACTTCAGGAGCTTGACAGAGGAGTCCTTAGATGTGCAATCGTTAGTGTACAGGGAGAAGAGCAGTGGGGAGAGAACGCAGCCCTGGGGAGCTCCGGTGCTGATTGTACGGGTGCTGGATGTGTATTTTCCCAGCCTCACTAGCTGTTGCCTGTCTGTCAGGAAGCTGTTGATCCACTGACAGACGGAGGTGGGCACGGAGAGCTGAGTTAGTTTGGGCAGGAGGAGGTTTGGAATGATCGTGTTAAATGCCGAGCTGAAGTCCACAAACAGGATTCTCACATAAGTCCCTGGTCTGTCTAGATGTTGCAGAACATAATGCAGTCCAATGTTTACTGCATTGTCCACAGACCTGTTTGCTCTGTAGGCAAACTAAAGAGGATCCAGTAAGGGTTCAGGTGGGCCAGCACCAGTTTTTTAAATGACTTCATGACCACAGACGTTAAAGCCACAGGCCTATAGTCATTTAGTCCTGTGATTTTGGATTTCTTTGGGATGGGGATGATGGTGGAGCGTTTGAAGCATGAAGGGACTTCACACAACTCCAGAGATCTGTTGAAGATCTGTGTGAAGATGGGGGCCAGCTGGTCAGCACATGATTTCAGACAAGCTTGTTGAACACAGACTGGGCCTGGTGCTTTTTTCCTTTTCCGCTTCCGGAAGACCTGGCGCACCGCATCCTCGCTTATTTGTATTGCAGGTGTGGGGGAGAGGGGGTATGGAGGAGTTGTGAATGGTGTTTATGGTTGTTTGGAGAGGTGTTCAGGACGGATTGCAAGAGTTGTGAATGGTGAGAATGGTTGTTTGGAGAGGCATTCAAGGTGGGTTGCAGGAGTTGTGAATGGTGTGAACGGTTGTGTGGAGAGGTGTTCAGGGCAGGTGATGGGTGTTTTTCTTTCAAACCTGCAGTAAAACTCGTTCAGATCGTCTGCCAGTTGTTGATTCTCCACAGTGCTGGGGGGTGGTGTCTTGTAATTGGTGATCTCTTTCAGACTTTTCCACACTGATGCTGATTAGTTGGAAGTGAACTGAGTCCTTATTTTATCAGAATAATTCCTCTTTGCCACTTTGATCTCTTTTTCCATTGTGTATTTAGCCTGTTTATACAAGACATTGTCCCCCTTCCTGTAAGCATCTTCTTTGGCCTGACGGAGCTGTCTGAGTTTTGCTGTGAACCAAGGTTTGTCATTGTTGTAAATTAGTTGAGTCCTGGTAGGAATACACATATCCTCACAGAAACTGATATAAGATGTTACAGTCTCTGTAAGTTCGTCCATATCAGTGGCAGCAGCTTCAAAAACACTCCAATCAGTGAGGTCAAAACAAGATTGTAAATCCTGCTCTGCTTCATTAGTCCATCTTTTTACGGTCCTTAATACAGGTTTAGCTGATTTTAGTTTCTGCCTGTAGGTCGGTATAAAATGGACCAGACAGTGATCAGACAGTCCCAAAGCTGCTCGTGGAACAGAGTGATATGCATCCTTTACTGTGGTGTAACAGTGATCTAGTATGTTACTGTCTCTGGTGGGACATGTAACATGCTGTCTGTATTTTGGCAGTTCACGGGAGAGATTGGCTTTATTAAAGTCCCCAAGAATGATTAAAACAGAGTCCGGGTGTTGTTGTTCTGTCTCTGTGATCTGATCAGCGAGTTTCTGTAAAGCCAGGCTCACGTGCGCTTGCGGAGGAATGTAAACACTCACCAGAATGAACGAATGAAACTCCCGCGGTGAATAGAACGGCTTGCAGTTAATGAAGAGTGTTTCGAGATCTGAGCAGCACATCTTTTTTAACACAGTTACATCTGTACACCACCGTTTATTGATGTAAAAGCACGTCCCGCCGCCGCGCGATTTCCCCGTTGATTCTGTGTCACGGTCCGCTCTGAACAGCTGAAAGTCCAGCAGATGGAGCTCGCTGTCCGGTATGGCGTCATTCAGCCAAGTTTCCGTGAAACACAGAGCAGCAGAGTGTGAGAAATCCTTATTTGTCCGAGAGAGCAGAAGGAGTTCGTCCGTTTTGTTGGGTAGAGAGCGGAGATTTGCCAGATGGATGCTAGGCAACGGCGTTCGAAATCCGCGTTTTCTGAGTCTCACAAGCGCGCCACCTCTTTTTCCCCGTCTGCGCGTCCTCTTGAAGCCGTGTGATCAGCGCAGCTGCTCCACCGACAAAAATGTCCAGCAAAACATCAGAATAGTCGAAAACCGGTAATATATCGGGAGATGTGTGGTGCCGAATGTACAGCAATTCATCCCTGGTGAAACTGATTGCAGGAATATAACTAAAGACAGGACAAACTAACAACAACACAAAAACAACTGCAGAGCACGTCACGGAGGCAGCTATCCTGTATCGGCGCCAGGAGCTGATACATCGTCAGACATGAAAATATGTTGTGGCACTATCGTGCAGTCTGTAATGACACGACGTTAACAAACTTTAGTGATTTTTACAAACATTTCTACAAACAAATCTTCATTTGAAGGGCTATCTGGCCCTTCCCCTCCCCTACAACCAAAAGAGAATCCAGACGCCCTACCCCTTCACTTGAACGCGCAAAACGGAGGGATCGGGGAAAGGGGAAGGTCTTATGGGGTAGAAATGGGATTGGGCCTAAGCAGGGCTGTAGCTGGGGTTTGCGGTGTCCTAGTGTAGGTTGTACCAGTGGGCCCAGTTTGAAATTGTTTAATTTGTATGTTTGTTCTATTTATTTATTTGTGCTAAATACACAGTGTTTACTTTTTTTTTTTTTTTTTTTTGTAGGTACAGAAACCGAATAATCATATGTAAAAAAAAAAATAAAAAGCACTGCATAGTCTTCACTGTAGAAATTAAATATACAGTCAAACCAAAATTTATTCAGACACCTTCAACATTTCTCACATTATCACAGTTTATTTGCTATAGTTTAGAAAATGGTAGTCAAATATGACAATAATGTCAGATAACTTTGAAAGCAAGGTATGTAATGGATTACAATCAACCAAAAATTCAGACAATATTTACCAATAATTACCAAGAAATACTTAATTTTGTTCAGTCTGTGTAAAAAGGTCACATTAGCAATTAAAGAAAAAACACTTAAGCAAAACATGGTCAGGTTAAAGTGTCTGAATAATTTTGGTCCCAAAATTTTCATCAGTTTTACTGGCAGTCCACTGTATGATATTTCTCAGTTTACTTTATTTTGCTATACTCACTTACATAAACTATAGTGTCCTGCAGCCTCTATTTAAAAATATATATAAAAAATTATATCTGGTGTATAAATAATAATTTTGGTTTGACTGTGGATTAATTCTTGTTAAAACTACAAAGAAATTCAGTCAAGAGCAGTGAGTGATTTTCTAATGTTTCTTGGATTAACATCAAGGACACTGACAGCAGCTAGTAGCTAAATTAGGCGTGGTCACTTTAAGAGACAATGCATTCATTATAATGATACACATCTGACTTCTTTCTCCACTGTTTACTTTCACTTAAGACGTAACCGACAGCTGTTTTTAAGGATACTCTCCAAGATGGGTATTTTGACATAATTTGTATGTATTTATCAGTATAAGAGAAAGTAGAGGCAAATTTGGTGGTCTCTCTGCGTGTGTTCTGTGTGCTGAATTGGGCTCTTTCACATCTTTTTCTGTTTGCATGTTTAAACTGTGATTTGTATTTGTTTGTTCAGGTGCAGGAGGATGCGAAGGAGAGCTCGGTGCGATGTTGCTCTCCGTGAGATGCAGCTCTCTGCGTGTACACGGACACAGCGTGCAAGTGCTCAGTTATAGATGTTCTTGGTCTTGTGTTTGAATGCTTTAAACTCTTTTGAATGTTTAAATTGACAAGGCTTAAAAACACATGCAAATTATTATTTGACGACTTGTGGACTGCATCATCAACACCTGCTGACTGCAATGATAGAGCTTGGAATAGCCAGAACAGTTTTTTAATATAACTCTGACTGGATTCGTCTGAAAGAAGAAAGTCACATACACCTAGGATGCCTCGAGGGTGAGTAAAACACAAGCTAATTTTATTTTGGGTGAACTAACCCTTTAAGTTCAGGAAATTATTTGAAAGCATGCTATCCACCTTTTTCCTGAATGCAGAAGTCTTGCTCGACTGGAATGATGCTTTACATTTCAGGTCTCTGGTGTTTCTAGTCACATTAATCAGGGCTTAAAGTTCTCCGGCACCGTGCCGGATCTCCGGCTTGCGGCATTTAGCTGCGGGGAAAAAAAAGTCGTCCTACATTCAAAAACACTTTGTTGATATCACGTTCGAGTCATGAGTTCGCCTACCAATGTATGAGAGGAACACAGCTTTCAATCTCAACCAAACTAACACTACTAACCAATCAGAAGTTTTTGTTCTTATAAACACAAGATGCGCATTAGCTGATGAATGGAAAAGACACTTGGGTCTCGCGCAACACATTGAAAAAGCTGCGAGGCACAATGGTCAAAGATTTCCATCTAGAGTCATATTTAAATAGAAAAGCTATTAAAAAAGCAGTGGAGCTTTGTATACAGCTCAGAGTAATCACGTCATCTCCATAAGAACAAATTTACCAGGATTTTTTAAAAAGGGCATGTTCACACGTAATCTCTTAACAGTAATTTACCAGTAAAGACTGTATGTGTGAAAGGGGCTAAACTCTTCCTCTGCATATGCGGTGAGTTTGAGTTGCTTTGTTCTGGGAAAACTCACTTGATTTGTAATGTAAATCATTTAAACCTATGCCAACACAGGAGAATACATCAACATATTTCTAAATATGCGATTTAATGTAAAGGTACATCACAATTTCAAAATAAAAGCTTCTGACTTTGCATGTGGCCAAATATTAAAATTAAATGGATTTAAACATTGTTGAATCACATGACACATCACCAGGCTGTCTGAGCCCTCTGCAGGTATTTGTTATAATATAGGCATATTATATTGTGTATTTAACAGTTTTGTTCAATAAAACCATGCCCTTGGTTTTGATACTTTATTTGAGGCCAATTATTATTGCCTCATCATTACTTTATAGGGTAAACGTACCTATTAAGTTCATGTACCCATTAAGCACACTTCCATTTTTGAGCTCAGATTATAAAAAGAAAAAACAATGTATTATCCTACTTGATGTCTTAAATTTATATATTTGTTACTATATACACATCCTATAATTTCAAGTCAATCAGATCATTGCGCACAGATATGGGTCTCCATGTGTTCACACTGTCTGGGAGCCAATTTGAAAGCTGTCTGAAAACCTTCACCAAAAGAGGAGCTCCCTAAATGTGCATTTTTTTTAGATGTTTGAGCTTTTAATTTGGGTAAGTTTAACTACTTTCTGTAAAATTAAGAGATTAATGTTTAAACGTTTGCATATTATAACCTAAGAACTTGGATGTGGGAAATAATTACATCAGATCCAAAAGGTAGTTTTAGCAACATAGCGCAGATGCTGCAGAGCTAGCTGTATAAGACTGTGTGTTACACTAATATATTACTTCACAGGCATTACTGGCAAAACTATAATTTCAAAGATATTGTTAATAGTTGTTCATAATAAAATATGTATGAACTTGATACATCTAGCTCATATATTTTGCAAAATCTTGTAATTTTAATAAATATTACATGAAATTTATCACAATTTTTCCTGCTCCAATTAAGTTCAGTGTGCTCTCTTTAAGCTCTTTCACATGTAATGTTTATATAAATACTTCATAAACAGACTTTAAATATCAACTGATGGTTTTCATTTTAAGTTAATCTTTATAAAATGGTTAATAAACTTATTTTTACAGCTTTAAGATGACAAAATCTAGACATAACTATAATTTATGCCCAAAGATGAAAGAAACATGTCATCCATTCAAAGAAGGAGCCATCAGAAACCTGTCGTATCTGTCCAGGGAAAAACAACTAAAGGCTGGAATAAAATACATGACTTTTAAAATTTGAACAGATTTTTAAAACACCAGTGTATGATGTGATGTGTTGTTTAGTGTATGATGGCCATCATACACTAAACAACACAAGTGACTGAGGATCATACACTACCAGGCCTTCAAGTTGTTTTGATCACAACAAACTCATCAAGAAACGTGTGCATGGTTGCTAGAAAACATGTCAAATTAAATTCAATGACAATGTGTTCTACAATTTGGGGAAAAAATCGGGTAGTATATTCGAGCCTTAAAGAATATAGGTAAGTTGACATCCATTTAATAACAGACTTCATAATGAGGCTAGTTTCTGTGTTCATCCCCATGAATTAAATATTTTATTGGTTTGTTTTATTTGATTTTTGAATATGTGTTACTTAGCTGAACATGGACTAGTCTAGATGTTGAAATTCTTAATTAATGAATATACAGTGGTGTGAAAGAGTGTTGGCACTTTAATGTTTCAGATCATCAAACAAATTTAAATATTAGTCAAAGATAACACAAGTAAACAAAACATGCAGTTTTTAAATGAAGGTTTTTATTATTAAGGGAAAACAAAATCCAAAACTACATGGCCCTGTGTGAAGAAGTGTTTGTAAGGACTCAGCTGCTCGGATTGAGTTGGGCAGGTCATTCCACCAGGAGGGAACATTTAATTTAAAAGTCCGTAAAAGTGACTTTGTGCTTCTTTGGGATGGCACAATCAAGCGATGTTCACTTGCAGAACGCAAGCTTCTAGAGATTATTGAGATTGTTAATTATTGTTATTGAGATCTATCAGTCTGGAAAAGGTTATAAAGCCATTTCTAAAGCTTTGGGACTCCAGCGAACCACAGTGGGAGTCATTATTCACAAATGGCAAAAACATGGAACAGTGGAGAACCTTCCGAGGAGTGGCCGGCTGACCAAAATTACCCCAAGAGCACTGCGACGACTCATCCAAGAGGTCACAAAAGACCCCACAACAACATCCAAAGAACTGCAGGCCTCACTTGCCTCCGTTAAGGTCAGTGTTCATGACTCCATCATAAGAAAGAGACTGGGCAAAAATGCTCTGCATGGCAGAGTTCCAAGACGAAAACCGCTGCTGAGCAAAAGAACATAAAGGCTCTTTTCAGTTTTGCCAGAAAACATCTTGATGATCCCCAAGACTTTTGGGAAAATACTCTGTGGACTGTCAAGACAAAAGTAGAACTTTTTGGAAGGTGTGTGTCCCATTATGTCTGGCGTAAAAGTAACACCACATTTTAGAAAAAGAACATCATACCAACAGTAAAATATGGTGGTGGTAGTGTGATGGTCTGGGGTTGTTTTGCTGTTTCAGGACCTGGAAGACCTGCTGTGATAAATGGAACTATGAATTCTGCTGTTTACCAAAGAATCCTGAAGGAGAATGTCCGGCCATCTGTTCGTGACCTCAAGCTGAAGTGAACTTGGGTTCTGCAGCAGGACAATGATCCAAAACACACCAGTAAGTCCACCTCTGAATGGCTGAAGAAAGACAAAATGAAGACTTTGGAGTGGCCTAGTCAAAGTCCAGACCTGAATCCTATTGAGATGCTGTGGCATGAACTTAAAAAGGTGGTTCATGCTCGAAAACCCTCCAATGTGGCTGAATTAGAATTCTGCAAAGATGAGTGGGCCAAAATTCCTCCACAGCGCTGTAACAGACTCATTGCAGATTATTGGAAACACTTGATTGCATTTGTTGCATCTAAAGGTGGCCCAACCAGTTATTAGGTTTAGGGGGCAAACACTTCTTCACACAGGGCCACGTAGTTTTGGATTTTGCCTTAATAATAAAAACCTTCATTTAAAAACTGCATGTTTCACTTGTGTTATCTTTTACTAATATTTAAATTTGCTTAAACATTAAAGTGTGACAAACATGCAAAAAAATAAGAAATCAGGAATTTTTCACACCAATGTATAACTGATCAAATTCAATGCCTTGTTGCTTGATTTTTGTGTTCTTTTTTTTGTGATTGACTTTGTACCTTCAAATAAAACAATTTTTCAATTATTCTTTAAAAAGGTTTTTTAAAATAAGAATTTTAAATAAAACATGATGTGAGCTTAATGGGAACAGGGGTGTGCTTAAAGGGTGCAAACATGTACCCGTTAAGCACAGCCGGACTTTTTGCATTTAATGATGTATATCTTAAATGAAATGCTTTTGTCATTTAAAATAAAATGAAATATTTTTGTGTGAGAGATTAATATTTTATTTTAACATAACTTTTTGTACTGAAACCAATATCTTGTGCACTAAAAATATCTCAATGTAGATTTTGGTGAGCTTAATAGGTACGTTTACCCTATATAAATATAGTCATATTAAAGCCTGTTTTCCACTTAGTTCTATTTGTATTAAAATATCAGATTGCTCACTTGTCAAAATAATCATATTACTTGATTAGAAAATAATCATTAGTTAAGCACTAGATTAGTTAAAACATTTCAAAATACAACTGTATTGTTTTACTTTTTGTGATTAAAAGACAAATATTTTGAAATTTGAAAGTATTAAAACATCGTCTTGTTCTAGCGAACCAAGTATCTGCATTTTGTCTCACCTTGTGAGCTATGTATATTGTCACATTGTTTTCACATAGAGTTCGTTTTAAAGGAACCAAACCCAATTCACTTAAAGTGAACCAGAAAGGGAACCAGCCAAAAGTGACCTCAGTCCTTTTGGTTTTCACAATATAGTGGACTCAAAAGAGAACCTGGTTCTTTTCTTGGTCCTCTGCAGCACTTAAGTGATCTCAGACCCTTTCTTGTTCACACTACAACTTCATAAGAACCCAGACTCCAGCTTTCTCTGCAGCAGTGAAATGCTGGAGTCTGAACTACTGGAAAATTTGGAAGATGAAGTAGACAGGTAAGGGGGTGAGGAAGAGCTGGAAATCCCTGATCATGTCACCGGTCAAGACCTTTGCAGAGCTTTAACCATGCATTTTAGCCAAAGTTAAAATTAAAAGGCAATATTACGTATAAAGTTAATTCAGCTTGGACTCTTGTCGTCAATGCTGCCGCAAATGTTTTATTAATATAGTAGCTTCGATACTGAATCGCTACATTATATTTCTCAGCAGCTAGGGGGTAAAATTTATGTTTTTAAGTAATGAAATTCACAACTTCGCTTTTGCAGAATGAGACGCACAGACGCAATTCACACACACAACTTTCATCTCTCTCTCTATCGATCTCTTGATAATTCATTCAAAACAATAGTTCATGCATTCAAATATGTGATCTTACCACACTGCTTCATCTCTGTGTCTGATTTAAAGTGGGCAAAATTCTAGATCTCCCCGGTGCGTCAGGTGGTTGTCATGACAAGAATGCCTAGCGATGCATGCATGAAATAATTTAATGCACAGTTAGCCATAGATTACATAAATGACAACAGAATTATTTTGTATTGTTCTAGTTGATTTATTTACTTGTATGTTTATTTATTTTTGGAAAATTTAACAATTGAATGTCTGAAATGACATCTATATAATAATAATAATAATAATAATAATAATAATAAATGTAAAAGTACTTAACTGCTTAGTTCAACCTCAAGCATCACTGAGTATATTGGTCCATACAAAGCGTACCGGGACCTCATTGCTTTCACAAATCATGAGGAAATCGAACCACAAACAGACCCACAAATGAACCGAACTCAGACCACCTCCGGAGGTGGTCTGAGTACAGTTCGCTTTTAGGTCCTTTTAGGGGGGTCTGAGATCACTTGTTTGTTCACATATACAAGCTGAACCGCTCCGAGAGCATTTGCAGGGCTCACACGAACTAGGTGTGAATACACCCCATAGTGTGATAAAGCTCATAATTTTCTAAGAGTATGACATAGCTTTCATTCTTCAGGTCAATCATACTACTATTCATGAAAATAAAAAATCAGTTTGAATAAGGAAAGCGATAACTTTGCCATAGTGTACTTACATATCTTAAAGTTGCCACAGTCATTGCATTCTTTGCATGTGCTGCACTTTATTTGCACCATTTTGTTTAATTCGTTTATTTATTAAAATTTGAAAGATAATAACAATACTAATTAATAAGTGAGATCTGATTTTAGTCCTTGAAAACCAAAAAAGTAGTGCAAGCCCTTTAAAGTCCTGGAATTTTATTTTGCAGTATCTGTACAAACCCTGTATAAGTTACCAGTTCTTGGACCATTTTAATGTTTTTGTTGTTTTTTATTTTTTATGTTATTTGAACTGAACTGTAGTTTTCTGTAGTAAACTTTCTTTGTATATTTCCTATTTTATATTAATTTCCTAGTATTTAATTTACCATTATTTCTTTTGAACAAAACAATTTCAGAAATTTCATTTTTAGATTTTAGGTCATCTTGTACCCTGTCAAGGGCAAAGCTAACCAGCAAAACGTAATATCAAAAGCATCCTAAAAGTTACATGTGTTTGCACCATATAGTAGTGAGTAACCTTTCTTGGTATTGCTGTTTTAAATATCCTACCATAATCTGTAGTCTGAGCCTGTCAATGGCTAATGGCAATGGCAGATACGTTACTAGTTAGTTTCAAGGAAAATTAATTTATTTTTTTGTTTGCCAAATATCCCTGTGTATGTGTCTGCCCCGGCAACCCATAACCCCCTGCTTTTTTGCTTTAACCCCTTAATAATGTATTTTCCAAGCCTATAATATAAAGTTTAACCTATGAAAATAATTTTAAAGGGCATCTATTAGGACAGGAATAGGACAGAAATATAGGACACTTCTTGTGTCAGACCAAGGCTGCATCTCATTACTAGTTTTATTTGGTCTTAGTGCTGTGTTCGACACTATAGATCAGGGGTGGCGAATGTCGGTCCTGGAGATCCACAGCCCTGCAGAGTTTATAGATCATGACATACTCATAGATTGATTACAAAACTATATGGGTATTCAAGGGCAGGCTTTAAGATGGTTTGGATCCTACCTGTCCGATCGCTACCACTTTGTTTATTTAAATGGGGAGTCATCTCAATTATCGCCAGTAAAGTATGGAGTGCCACAAGGATCTGTCCTAGGTCCTCTGCTATTTTCAATATGCATGTTGGCCCTTGGTAATATTATTAGAAAATACGGAATTAGTTTCCATTTTTATGCAGATGATACTCAACTATAGAGTAGTCACCATTTGAAGTGGATCAAAAACGTTAATCAAAGTTGTCCTAAGACAAGAACACATTTGGGTTTTTGGACAATTTTGATAAAAGGTTTTGATCCACTTCAAATGTTGACTAGTGTATATCTCAACAAGACCAGAAGTACATTCCGGGCTGTTCTTGGGAACAGAAGCCCTCTTCTGGCTGGATTTGATTTCAGAAGCTCTCTCGGGGCTGGATGTAGAAACAGGAGCCTTCCTTGGGCTTCTAAATTATCTAAGCTAACAGAGTGTGTTAAAAATGTAAAAGATCGGATGACCAATAATTTTCTCCTATTGAATTCGGATAAGACAGAGATAATTACTTATTGGACCAAAAAACAGTGCACAGAATCTCATGGATTACAATTAGCAACTAGACCGATGTATTTTTACTACCTCTACAGTCAAAAATCTGGGTATATTATATAGCAACTTGTCTTTTGAAAATGATATTTCCCATATAACAAAAACACCATTCTTCCATCTCAGAAACATTGCCAACATGTTACAGGCATGTGATCAGCTAGAGACAAAAAAAGAAAGGAAAATCTGACTACGGCCCAAGCCACACCCACAGCACTCATTATTAAAAATATGTTTTAGCACATCAAAAGATATATCTTATATTGTAAAAATGCATACTGTCCTGTAAAAAATAAAAAGCAGCATTTAATAATCATGACAACAATATAATAATATATAATATAATATATTATAATAAAGTACTATAATATATTATAGTTAAGTATATAGAATTGTTGTTATTATTATTAAAGTAGCTGCCAAAAGTTTGGAAACATTACAAATATTAATGATTTTGAAATAACTATTTTGATCAGATAAATTCAGCAGAAGATAAAGTACAAAAAAAAAAATATTGGGAAATATTATTACAAATTTTTTTTTTTTTTTTTCAATTTTAATATATTATAAAATGTAATGTTATTCCTGTGATGCAAAGCAGGATTTTCTTCATCATTACTCCAGTTTTCAGTCACATGATCTTTTAGAAATCATTACAATTTATTTGACTCTCAAGAAACATTTCTGATTATTATCAATGTTGAAAATTTTGCTGCTTCATATTTTGTGTGGAAATGATGATGCACTTTTTTCAGGATTTTTTGATAAATATAAAGTTTAATGAACAGCATTTATTTGCATTTATCAAATATATAATTTAAATTTGTTAATGCGTTTATTAAATAGAAATCATTTTAAATGTCTTCACTCACTTTTTGTCACTTTCATGCATGATGAATAAAATTATTAATTTCTCTCTCTTTTTTAAATCATATACAAATGTTTGAGTGGTATCATTGTTTTCACAAAAATATTAAGCAGCAAAACTGTTTTTAACATTGATAATAATCAGAAATGTTTCTTGAGCAGCAAATCAGCACTGAAACTTCTTTGTAAACAACAACAGATTTACTAATGTTTCTAATGACAAATGTTGCGTTCCCAAATGCAAATTAAAGCGGCTCAAACCAAGTGCAGCACTAACAGTGAACCAAAAACAGTACTGTAACAGCAGACATGTAGCGCGTCACACTACAGCCTATTATATAATTACATCACAACCGTTGTGAATTTTATGACAGCACTAGCAATCTCAGATTCTCACCGCCATTCATAAAAAGTCACCGGGTCAAGTAACACATTTCAGCTCTGATTCTGTTTGCGTTTGGCGCTTTGAATCATTTGAATGCTTTGAACTGTCCTGCGGATGGCACCGCGAGCTCGTACAGCACTCTCAGGACCATTCCGTACGTGATGTTTCTTGTCACAGTTTATTTGGGTAAAATAGAAAAAGTGAAAGTGTCGTGACATACAGCCAAGTATGGTGAACAAACACACACACACACACACCGTGAACACACACTCGGAGCAGTGGGCAGCCATTTATGCTGCAGCGCCCGGGGAGCAGTTGGGGGTTCGGTGCCTTGCTCAAGGGCAACTCAGTCGTGGTATTGAAGGTGGAGAGAGTGCTGTACATTCACTCCCCCCACCTACAATTCCTGCCGGCCCGAGACTCGAACTTGCAACCCTTGGATTGCAAGTCCAACATTCTAACCGTTAGGCCACGATTTGCATGATTTCAATTATAATGTAGTAACCAAGCCTCTAGGGACAGGCCTGTACAGGATGGGAAGCCTCCAGGGTGGTATCAGTTCAGGGGCCAATGGCAGAGCAGGCAGTTCAGGAGGCCATGGCGGAAGAGACAGTTCAGGGGGCCAAAAAATTATTGGGAGAGACTCCGGGTCCCCTGGCTGGGACTGGCTCTGGGCTGGGTTCAGAAGTACATTCCGGGCTGCTCTTGGGAACAGAAGCCCTCTTCTGGCTGGATTTGATTACAAAAGCTCTCTCGGGGCAGGATGTAGAAACAGGAGCCTTCCTTGGGCTAAACTCGAGATCTGTGGCCCTCCCTGGGCCAGAAGCAGGATCTGAGGCCATCCCTGGGCCAGACGTGGGAACAACAGCCCTCTCTGGGCTCGACGTGGGAACAGGGGCTAGAGTCAGGGGCTAGAGCCATCTCACGACTCTGGTCAGGGGCTAGAGCCCTCTCACGAATCTGGTCAGGGGCTAGAGCCATCTCACAACTCTGGTCAGTGGCTAGGGCCAACAGTCGTTTGCTCCTCATTCTCCTTTTTTGGGCTGAGGTTAAGGAGATAGCTGCTGTCATCATAGGGCTTGGGAGGGAATCGGCTGGTGGGCTTGACAGTGGAGTGGCCGGTAAACTTTGCTGTGGAGGAGATGTAGCAGAAGGGATGTAGATTTCAGTGCTGTTAGAAGTCCATTTTCAAGCTTGGGGAAACATGGGAGAAAATGGGGGATCGGAACCATTGGTTAGGCATGTGGAGGGTCCCGGCGTGGGATGAGCTGGAGAGGCACGGTGTTTCAGTGGGGGTTGGATCTGTCCACTGCTTTTGACATGCTTAACCACCTGATTCTCCTGTCAACCCTATTGGCAAAGGGCATCTCAGGAACCGCACTCCAGTCTTACCTCTCAGATAGGTCCTTCAAGGTATCTTGGAGAGGTGAGGTGTCCAAGTTGCAACATCTAACTTCTGGGGTGCCTCAGTGCTCAGTTCTTGGACCAGTTCTCTTCTCTGTCTACATGCCATCACTAGGTTCTGTCATTCAGAAACATGGTTTTTCATATCACTACTTTGCTGATGACATTCAACTCTACCTCTCATTCCATCCCGATGATCTGACGATAGCTGCTTGCATCTCAGCTTGTCTAACAGAAATTCTTGCTGGATGAAGGACCTTCGCCTGCCAAGACAGAACTGCTTGTGGTTCCATCAAACCCATCGTTTTATCACAATTTCACTATCCAGTTAGGCACATCAACCATAACTCATTCAAAAACAGCCAGAAACCATTGGAGTTATGACTGATGATCAGTTGACTTTCTCAGACCACACTGCTAAAACTGTCTGGTCCTGCAGATTTGCTTTATTTAACATCAAGAAGATCAGGCCCTTTCTTTCGGAACATGCTTCACAACTCTTTGTTCAAGCTCTTGTTCTGTCCAGGCTGGACTATTGCAATGCTCTCTTGGCAGGTCTTCCAGCCAGTTCTATCAAACCTTTACAATTAAAGATACATTTTAATGAGCCAAAAAGAATGCACATCACATATTTGTTTATCAGTTTGCACTGGCTACGAATAGCTAAAATTCAAGGTATAAATGTTTGCCTACAAAACCACCACTGGTTCTGCACCCCTTTACCTAAATGAATTACTTCAGACTTACGTGACCCCTTGAAGCTTGCATTCTGCAAGTGAATGTCGCTCTATTGTGCCATCCCGAAGATGCACAAAATCACTTTCAGACTTCTAAATTAAATGTTCCCTCCTAGTAGAACTCAATCCGAGCAACTGAGTCCTTAGCCATCTTCAAGAATTGGCTAAAAACACATCACGTATTTTTTTGACCCTCTAACTCTAGAACTCTCTATTCTAATTCTATTCTTTAAAAAAACTTGTCCCTTTTAGAGCTGTTTTCTTTAAAAAAAAATATATGATTTTTTTCTAATATTTTTGTATTCTGTTTTCTTTTTATTTATTATACAATAAAAAACATTGCTATGTGTACTGCGTTAAGCTAACTGAGACTTTATAGCACTTGCATATCATTACTCTTTTGTTTATTTTGATTGCTTCCATTGTCCTCATTTGTAAGTCGCTTTGGATAAAAGCTCTGCTAAATGACTAAATGTAAATATTTTTATATTTTTAGGAGGCTGTTCTTACAGGTGAAGACAAAGCACTCAGATCTCAAGCTTAAACAGTGTGCAAAAGATGTGAGCAGTTCAATCAATCAGACGCTGGAGAAACTCTGCAGCTCTCAAACAATCAGCAGAACCATAGCACTCATTATCAGAGAGATCAGGGAATCTCCAGATACATTCACACTTAATTCACATACTGATTAGCATGAACAGTGACACCAATAAATGAAATGAGGCAGAAGCACAAGAACATCACAGACAAAAAAATTATTTTACATTTGTATTCACACACCTAAAGCAAAAGAGATTCATTTTAACATTTAAATTACATTTGCTGATGACTAGTTGGTGACTCTCTACAATTTAATTTTGAAAACAATATTTGTGTTTTTGCAGTAATTGTATATAATTGTATATTAAAACCCAGAGCATCTTTCCTTTTCATGTCCAATCATAACTAAATTTGCCAAAGAGGCTTTTGAGAACAAATTTATTAATGTGCCTTCGCTACAAAATAAACATGTATTTGGAAGTATTCTGGAAAATACAATTAGTGATTATACTACATGCAGTTTCTGCCTGAAATTTACCATTTTGAAACTCTGGTTTAATTTCAAGCAATACCAGCCACCCGAAGACCCTGGCTCTTTTAAGCATGGATGTTTTTCAAGCAAGGCTTCGGCCACACTTTTAATTTGTTCCTGTGATGGGTATGGATTCAGATTGAAAATAACTTCAGCAAGTTTGTTCAGGATTTCAGACTTTAGTTCCTTTGTAACATCCAAAAGGAAACTGTATTTTCTGTGTGCATCATTTCCTTGCTGAAGCTTCAATTCCACATCATATGAAAACCTTGGAATGACAAAGGGCTCAGGCCAGATCTTGGATTTACTAGTTTACTTGATGCCAATGATGATACAGATGTCAGGCTGGTGGGTTCATCATTTCAGCTGTTAATTTGGTAGTGTCTGCTGGATAATCGTCAGTGTTGCTCTGTTTTAAGGCAAAGCCCTTACTTGTCAGATTGACCAAATCATTCTGAAAATCTGGATCTTTACATTATAACACAAACTGCCCCTACAGATTTAATTTAGACCTCAAAGTCAACTTACAATCTTCTACACTTTCTGGCAGCCCATCAAGTACCACCTTCATGATGTCATCTGGTACCAACACAACCCCGAGCAACATCCTAAATTTTGGTAAAACATAGAAAAAAAGAAAGAAAAGGAAGTCCCATTACAGGGGATTAATCAAAATATAACAAGCTATAAGCAGCTGGAAGCATGTGAAAGCATTTGTTTTAATTAACTAGATGCTAATGTAAGTAAAGCTAATAGAACTAGATGTTTAAATCCCTTTAGTAAGAAACTCTTGATAGTAGTGATCGGTGTGGAGTGGTTAAAAGGAGGGTAAGGTATGTCATTGGTATGTCATACCCTCTATATCCCTGATGGGCTCTGCATGACATGGGCATCCTTCTCCCTGAGTCGGGGCCTAAGCCTGACTGCATACCATCTGTCTCTACCTTGCTGCCTAGATGGGGTCCTTACGCTTGATCCAGAGCCAGTTACTGCTTTTTTCAGCAGCACTAGATATGGACTTGATGGCCTGTTGGAGAGAGCAACCCTTCACCCCTGTTTTTCTAAGCAAACTGGTGGTAGATGTTGCAACAAACCCCCTGCATCCCACCTCTACTGGGACGATGCAAGTCTTCCAGGTGTTCTGGGATGCTTCAGCTGCCAGGTTGGAATATTTGTTCTTTTTCCTCTCATAAGCCTCTTCAACCCCCTCTTCCCAATGTACTGTTAATTCCACAACATATACCAGCTTTGTTGTCAGAGGTGGGTAGAGTACCCAAAAACTGTACTCAAGTAAAAGTACTTATAGAAATATTTACTCAAGTAAAAGTAAAAGTACTTGTCTGAATAGTTACTTGAGTAAGAGTAAAAAAGTATCGGATAAAAAAAACTACTCAAGTACAAACCCGATTCCAAAAAAGTCGGGACACTGTACAAATTGTGAATAAAAACAGAATGCAATGATGTGGAAGTTTAAAAATTTCAATAATTTATTCAGAATACAACATAGATGACATATCAAATGTTTAAACTGTGAAAATGTATCATTTTAAGGGAAAAATAAGTTGATTTTAAATTTCATGGCATCAACACATCTCAAAAAAGTTGGGACAAGGCCATGTTTACCACTGTGTGGCATCCCCTCTTCTTTTTATAACAGTCTGCAAACGTCTGGGGACTGAGGAGACAAGTTGCTCAAGTTTAGGAATAGGAATGTTGTCCCATTCTTGTCTAATACAGGCTTCTAGTTGCTCAACTGTCTTAAGTCTTCTTTGTCGCATCTTCCTCTTTATGATGCGCCAAATGTTTTCTATGGGTGAAAGATCTGGACTGCAGGCTGGCCATTTCAGTACTCGGATCCTTCTTCTACGCAGCCATGATGTTGTAATTAATGCAGTATGTGGTCTGGCATTGTCATGTTGGAAAATGAAAGGTCTTCCCTGAAAGAGACGATGTCTGGATGGGAGCATATGTTGTTCTAGAACTTGGATACACCTTTCAGCATTGATGGTGCCTTTCCAGATGTGTAAGCTGCCCATGCCACACGCACTCATGCAACCCCATACCATCAGAGATGCAGGCTTCTGAACTGAGCGCTGATAACAACTTGGCTTGTCCTTGTCCTCTTTAGTCCGGATGACATGGCGTTCCAGTTTTCCAAAAAGAACTTCAAATTTTGATTTGTCTGAACACAGAACAGTTTTCCACTTTGCCACAGTCCATTTTAAATGAGCCTTGGCCCAGAGAAAACGCCTGCGCTTCTGGATCATGTTTAGATATGGCTTCCTTTTTGACCTATAGAATTTTAGCCAGCAACGGCGAATGGCACGGTGGATTGTGTTCACTGACAATGTTTTCTGGAAGTATTCCTGAGCCCATGTTGTGATTTCCATTACAGTAGCATTCCTGTATGTGATGCAGTGCCGTCTTAGGGCCCGAAGATCACGGGCATCCAGTATGGTTTTCCGGCCTTGACCCTTACGCACAGAGATTGTTCCAGATTCTCTGAATCTTTGGATGATATTATGCACTGTAGATGATGATAACTTCAAACTCTTTGCAATTTTTCTCTGAGAAACTCCTTTCTGAACTTTTTTGAAGTGTGTTGATGCCATGAAATTTAAAATCAACTTATTTTTCCCTTAAAATGATACATTTTCACAGTTTAAACATTTGATATGTCATCTATGTTGTATTCTGAATAAAATATAGAAATTTGAAACTTCCACATCATTACATTCTGTTTTTATTCACAATTTGTACAGTGTCCCAACTTTTTTTTGGAATCGGGTTTGTATGTTAAAAATGAGAACACAGAACATTTTACTAATGGTTCTGTATAATTATTAATTACATGCTGTTATTGTCATTAAGACTATAGAAAAAATTCAAAATTTGGTTTGTTTCCATTTCTCATTATAGGGAAGGTTCACCCAAAAATTTTAATTCTGTCATTAATTACTCACCCTCGTGTATTTCCAAACACGTAAGACCTTCGTTCATCTAAGAAACACAAATTAAGATATTTTTGATGGAATCTGAGAGCTGTCTGACCCTGCATAGACAGCAATGCAGCAAAAAGTATTCTCGTAGCTTCTATAATTGTGGATGAACCACTGATGTCACACAGATTATTTTACAGATCTCCTTGCTTCGTTTCTGGACTTGGGAACATTTCAGCTGCATTGCTGTCTATGCAGGGTCAGACAGCTCTCAGATTCCATCAAAAATATCTTAATTTGTGTTCTGAAGGTCTTATGGGTTTGAAATGACACGAGGGCGAGTAATTAATGACAGAATTAAATTTTTTTGGTGAACTAACCTGGCAGGGTGAGAGCAGAAGATTTCAAAAGGCCAAAAATAAGGGACATTCTAATGTTCATGTTTAAATTTTTATTTATGTATATGTTAATATTAATAAAAAATTTAAGATTTATTATTTTTTTTTGAGCAACTGCCAATGCATACAGTGTCGTGAGTATTTAATACATATTGCTGCTGCACAAATAGCATATAAAATAACCCCGTAGCAGATCTATATAGGGCTGGGCGATATGGGCAAAAATTCATATCTCTATGAGATATGAATATATAAATATATATATTTAGCAGAGAATCTCAAAGCAGAAGGCTCATGCACTTCTGACAGAAAAAATGGAAATATTTCCATGGCTTTTACGTTTACAGATGGAGAATATACCTGTGAAATGTAAGTTATGCATTAAGGAAGACAGCACATCTCAAACACATTAAACAGCGTGAGTAGCAGTCTCTGTCAGCGGCACATGCAGCCTTTCTGTCAGAGCACCCTTCTGTCAGAGCATGACTTTCTCCGCAGCAGCTCAGTCTGTGTCCTACGCTATATTTTCCGATACGCTCGTATCAAATTACTGTATATCGATATAAACGGTATTGCCTCATATCAAATCTCTTATAAAGAAAACATCGAAATATCGTACAAACTTCATATACCGCCCAGCCCTAGATCTATACAGGTGGAGCTGGGGAAGGTGGAGGGTTTCAGAGAACTCTGAAAGCGCGCTGCAGGAATCTAGCTAATGCTAATATAAGGCAGTAGCTCAATGGCTTCATATGCAGCATGAACCAATCAGCTTGTGCCAAGTCGTTTAACTCTCTGAATATCATCAGTTATGTTAACGACCCGTCAGTCAGCGCCATCTAGAGTTTCATGACTGAACTATATATTTTAATCATGACAACTCTTGGAACATTGTAGCATGGTGATGTATATGACAATATCCATATGATTATTTAAATGCAGTTGTCTGCTTTTATATTAATTGTGTATAAATTAAAATTTGCAATATAGAAATACTGTGCATGCTGCTGGTGAGAAAAATCTTGATGACTGAATGCCTATGCAAGCTGCTGCTACAGCACATGAGACTGAACTGCTGAGAGCTCCATTAATTAGAATATGAGTAGCTAGGCGAATGCCTATTTTACTCTAACATGGTGTCTATGCCAGACACGAGTGGCACAATATGACCAAATCAATAGACCCGTAACGATAAGTAAAGCGGTCCGCAATGTATGCAGTGTGATGCGCCCAACGCAACAAAACTTCTGCTACTGCTGCTGTTGATAATATTCACTAACATTTCAATATTGAGTTAGAGTACATGCTGTTGCTGTTAATGATACTCACAATTTTGTAGGAATTTATTGTGAGAGCTATTGCGGTTGTAATATTTAATCACAATTTGCGTAGCATAATCTACAGTCGTGGCCAAAAGTTTTGAGAATTACATGAATATTAGTTTTCAAAAAGTTTGCTGCTTAACTGCTTTTAGATCTTTGTTTCAGTTGTTTCTGTGATGTACTGAAATATAATTACAAGCACTTCATACGTTTTCAAAGGCTTTTATCGACAATTACATGACATTTATGCAAAGAGTCAGTATTTGCAGTGTTGGCCCTTCTTTTTCAGGACCTCTGCAATTCGACTGGGCATGCTCTCAATCAACTTCTGGGCCAAATCCTGACTGATAGCAACCCATTCTTTCATAATAACTTCTTGGAGTTTGTCAGAATTAGTGGGTTTTTGTTAGTCCACCCGCCTCTTGAGGATTGACCACAAGTTCTCAATGGGATTAAGATCTGGGGAGTTTCCAGGCCATGGACCCAAAATTTCAACATTCTGGTCCCCGAGCCACTTAGTTATCACTTTTGCCTTATGGCACGGTGCTTCATCGTGCTGGAAAATGCATTGTTCTTCACCAAACTGTTGTTGGAAGAAGTTGCTGTTGGAGGGTGTTTTGGTACCATTCTTTATTCATGGCTGTGTTTTTGGGCAGAATTGTGAGTGAGCCCACTCCCTTGGATGAGAAGCAACCCCACACATGAATGGTGTCAGGATGCTTTACTGTTGGCATGACACAGGACTGATGGTAGCGCTCACCTTTTCTTCTCCGGACAAGCCTTTTTCCAGATGCCCCAAACAATCGGAAAGGGGCTTCATCGGAGAATATGACTTTGCCCCAGTCCTCAGCAGTCCATTCACTATACTTTCTGCAGAAGATCAATCTGTCCCTGATGTTTTTTTTTTGGAGAGAAGTGGCTCCTTTGCTGCCCTTCTTGACACCAGGCCATCTTCCAAAAGTCTTCGCCTCACTGTGCGTGCAGATGCGCTCACACCTGCCTGCTGCCATTCCTGAGCAAGCTCTGCACTGGTGGCACTCCGATCCCGCAGCTGAATCCTCTTTAGGAGACGATCCTGGCGATTGCTGGACTTTCTTGGACGCCCTGAAGCCTTCTTTACAAGAACTGAACCTCTTTCCTTGAAGTTCTTGATGAACCTATAAATTGTTGATTTAGGTGCAATCTTAGTAGCCACAATATCCTTGCCTGTGGAGCCATTTTTATGCAACGCAATGATGGCTGCACGCGTTTCTTTGCAGGTCACCATGGTTAACAATGGAAGAACAATGATTTCAAGCATCACCCTCCTTTTAACATGTCAAGTCTGCCATTCTAACCCAATCAGCCTGACATAATGATCTCCAGCCTTGTGCTCGTCAACATTCTCACCTGAGTTAACAAGATGATTACTGAAATGATCTCAGCAGGTCCTTTAATGACAGCAATGAAATGCAGTGGAAAGGTTTTTTTGGGATTAAGTTAATTTTCATGGCAAAGAAGGACTATGCAATTCATCTGATCACTCTTCATAATATTCTGGAGTATATGCAAATTGCTATTATAAAAACTTAAGCAGCAACTTTTCCAATTTCCAATATTTATGTAATTCTCAAAACTTTTGGCCACGACTGTACTGCTGCTGCATGAAACCTGCTGTAAGCCCTGTTGAATAAGCAAAGTAATAAATACTTATTGCACTTTAAAGCGTTAATTTACCCTCCATGAGTTATCACTAAAATTTTATGCAACTAAAGCGCTTTGTGCTGCTATATTAGGAATAACATGACTTGCTATGCATGCTGCTGCTAACATTATTTCTAACCTTGCATCTGAAATGCTATAAAATTTGCTAACATTGCGATCTGAATAACTATGCATACTGCTGCACAAAAGTACTTAGAATAGCTACTGCCCCTTTATTAAATAATCAAATACCAAATAATGCCTATTTCATTTTGAAGAGTTCTATAAACCCTGCTGAACTGAATAATAAAATGCTTATTTCACCTAAAGTTCATGACCATCCAAGTGTTATCTTATCACTGCTACAATTCCTTGAGCTCAGGCAGTTTGGCATGACTTGCCTGGAAGGCTACAAAGTCATGAGTCGTGGTTTGAAGTCGTGACTTACGGGCTCAAAAACCTGCCTGGAACGCAGCATAATTTTTTGTTGCTCATTAAAATAGTTAAGGCTGTTGACAGTATGACATTAATGAAAGACAGTTATATGGGTTCACCTTGACTTAAAACTATGAACAACTGTGAAACGCCAACTGCAAACCGACCCTATTAGTGAAGTGTGCATCTGAAAGTGATCCGTTCACGGTTAATGTAGAAATCAGTGGCGGTTCTCCATTCGGCCGACGCACCACCAAAATGCGAAAGGGAGGGATTTTTTTTCTTTCACATTCAACCACAGTGTTACGCTAGCTTTCACTATTCTGGACTGTTTGTTCTGCCTCTAAATAGTCCAATCAGTGTCGAGTCCACTGATCTATATATGACTGGATCGCTCATCGCGTTCCAAACCGCCAACAGGCAGTGAAGCCACCGGAAGTGTTTGATCCGCCATCTTACTAATCCCTACCGGCAGAGAGCACCATTGAGTCACATTCATACCGCTGTCCTAAAATCACCCGATTTGAAGCAAATCAGTCAAACGGGACTAGTGTTTATGTTATGTGTATGTAAATTAATGTTTACTTCAGATGTTATCTGCAGTGTTTACGGTCTTTTGGGGCAGTATAAGCGATATATTTAAACCGTTTAGGTGGGTGTGTCTGCTGCGCACTGATGACACAGATAATGATCCAACACAAAATATAGCCTATTTCTTTATGAACATAATTATTCAGGAATTATTAAACATGAATATATTAGTATCAGAAATTGATTTGAATATATTACAATGAATAATACAATAGAAATGAAAAGCTTAACTTACTATCTCGGAAATAAAGTTCATGTCTTTAAATCTGTACGGTATATAGTCAGTTATTTCTCTGAATAAATTCAGATTTCAGAATGAGCACGTTGTCGTTTGTTTTATATGTTGAGGTCATGTCTGTCTGATGTTTATCATGTTCATGATGTTCGCTACTGTAATGAACGTAGGTTTTTAATAAGTTGGGGAAATTCCCGACATTTAAAAAAATTACATGCCTAGGGTGTTTGCTTTGTAATAATGTACAGAAATACTACAGATTTACAAACGCTGACTTGTTAGGTGATGTTTTCTTATTAAAATCATACAATTTCCTATTAATTCAATAGAACGTTTACGCACACTAGCGATTACCAATATGGCGGCGCGGTGACTTCACTTTAATGACGTCATGAGAAATCCAGTTCTCTGTTATAGATCAGTGGTCAAGTCGCATTTTGGGCGATTTCTGTCAGACTGCTCTCATACTCATTGATTTCCATTCAAAGATCTTTTTTTTTTTTCAAACTTTAGGCACTGCAATCTCAATGAGTTCCGGGAGGGCTCGCACTAACGTGCTTTCGTCATCATGCGTAACCTTAACCTTAAGGATTGGTGGGAACAGTGGCAAGCAATAATATTTAAAAACTATTTAGAATTTTAACAAGAAAAAATAAATAAATAAATAAATAAAAAACAGAAAGACGGGGACAGCTGAGCCAACTCAAATTCAGTTGTCAGTTGGACTTGATCGACATCATGCCGAACATTACCTTGGCGCAGATGAAGTGAGTAATGTAAGTAAGCAGTGTAGTGTAAGGGTGCAATGTAATATAATGTGATATGAGTAATGTGATTTAAGTGAGCAGTGTAATACAAATGAGCTGTGTAATAATATAAGTAATGCTGTAAATGAGCAGTGTAATATAAATGAGTTGTGACTTCAATTATTTTTTATTAAATTGATTTTGAATTAAAATCTTTTTTGGAAAACCACATGCTGGCTTCAGTCTTCATTAGCTCCTGAATTGTGTTAATAAGCATACAGAAACATAAGGAGAGCAAGAGATTGATTGTTAGAGTCAGTTTATTTTTATTCAGTTTATTATTGTATAATACCATGCTTAGTAATTACTATTCACGTGAATAATCTCCACGTAGTTTTACAACTTGTATGTTTTCTAGTATAAAAATGTACATCTGACGAACGCAATAATGCACTGAAATCAGAGTGAAAACCGTTTACTTATCTAGCTGTTGAGTTTCAGAGAACTCTGAAAGTGCGCTGCAGGAATCTCAAGTGAATGCTAGCCAGCCATATAAATGCAAGGCAGTAGCTCATTGGCTTCATATGCAACATCAAATGGCGTATACTTTGAAAGGTTACATACCCGACTGTACACATACACTAGCATACACACACAAAAACTAAGTATACTTGAGGCTTTAGAGGCTTTGAGGGATGGTAGTACCCACCCAATCTAAAAAAAAAAAACATCAAGGCTCGCCCTGATCAGCCTGACAATGATGCTACAGCAATCAAAAAGACAAAATCACTCATAACTCTAAATCGTTCATCAGAGTCTTATAGTGTCTTACAGTGTCTTATATCATGGGAATCCTTGGCTCAATATCGGAATTGTTTGGACATTTTGGATTCTTTGAAAAACTTACTTTTGCGGATAAGTTTAAGGTTTTCCACCTGATCTGAATCAAAGCAGTGCACAATAATTCTCCCGAGTCTGAATGTTAACATAATGATCAAAAAATTCAAGATTTCCATATTCCACATTCGCAATAGCACGTCAAAACATTCCATAGTTGTAGCCACTTTTATTAAAATCGGAATATAAATCTAAAACAGAATGAGATGATTTCACTACATTACTCATGTACATCTGATGGACACTTCGCACCCTACCATATCCCATAATCAACAGCATCCAAATGACGATGGAATTTATATTCAAAGAATATGGCGGGTGAGAGTTCTGTGGGGTAATTCACATTGACATGTAAGTATTGTGTTTTCATTTACTCAAATACCTAGTGAGTGTTAAAAGCCAGGTTTTTTTTTTTTTTTAACACAAAGCCCACAAATAAGACAACTACTATATAAGGCAATAGTCTTTCCCTTTGTTGTGTATTTGTAGTGCTCTCATGCAAGATATGTCTACAAACTTGTGCACTTCAGTATTTTGTATGCATGTCCTGCTGTGTCATATTTTCTAATGTTAAGATTGCAAACCTGTCTTTATATTTTTTCATAAGTTTATCCATTTTCTCGTTTTAGTACTATTCTGGAGAAAATTAGCCTGCTGGGGAAAGACTTAAAAAATACAAAGGAAGCAAGTTAATACACAATTTTTTGCTGAAATTCATTGTGCTGTTGTTGTTAACAGCCATGGTTTATTTGCTTTGCCTTAGGATTGCAAGTAAGGGAGAGAGGGGAAGCTTGTGGAGCAACTCAGGGAGGACATCAAAATCCAGAGAGAGACAGAGGAGAGAAGAACACAGGCGAGCAAGGAGAGAATGGAAAGACTGTTTTCTCTTCTTGAGAGAATGCTTAACAAATACATTATAATATAAAATACAATATACATTAAAATACAAGCTCTGTGTCTTGCCAGCCCTGTAGACCCACAGCAAACTGCCTCCAGGCCTTCAGGAGGTGAATCACTTTGTGGCGAATTGCCACCATCTCCTCAGCAACTTGGTGAACAATGGAACGAGGCATGTCAAACACTCTTGAGACCACTATGTATTATGTACCACACGCCAGCCAGAAAAGAAACACCAGGGTCTTGATTGTAGCACCCCATCCGTGTTGCTATTCACTTCCCAGAAGATCCAGATATCAGGGCCTCCCTGCTCAACCAAAAATCAGGCCATGTGTCAGTCATTAAAAAACCTGTCCAGCTCTGGCATATTCAGGTTTATCCTGCAGGACAGAGGTCTGGTCTGATTTAGGGAAAGAAGGAAAAGAGAAATTGTTTAGAGCTGACAACGTAATTAGTAGAAGAAATATTGAGATACTTTAGAAAACTAATTTTAGTAACTATTAATACAACACTGATGTAATGTACTAGTCCTATATAAAACCTTAGTTGAAGGCATAGTTCACCTAAAAATTTAAATTTAGTCATCATTTTCCCACCACTGACAACCATTAACTATTTTTGTCCTATGATAATCAATGGAGGGCAAGATCTGCTTGGTTACAAACATTGTTCCAAATATCTTCCTTTGTGTACAGCAGAACAAAGAAACGTGTACAGGTTTGGAACAACTTGAGGGAGAGTAAATGATGACCGAATTTTCATTTCTGGGTGAACAGTCAAAGTATTATCTTGCATACTGTAATATACTTAAGGTATGGAGAGTAAAAGTGAAGGTATGTATTGTTCTGAAAAAAAAAATAATCAGAATGGTTTTGCATTAATATTACTGCTGCACTACTGTGTACGTGGCATTTTATTTCAAATAGCCTACTTCATATACTGTTGGGCAGTTTAATCTACAAGAATGCATCAAAAGACCATATTTTTATAGTGTTACTATCCTGTGAGAATTAACCTACTTCACATTTGTACTGAATACTTAACGAATGTGCTTCGTTACAGTCTCCCACTGGTCATTTTGAAAAAGAAACTAACATTTACTGTCAGAATATTAACAAATTGTTGCTAAGTACATCTGCAACCCATATCAAATCCTGCATCCAAAGGACTTGGACTGGCCCTACGGAGCACTGTTCAGCTGTCACAGAAGATTGAGCTGAGCAGTGCTCAATTTGTTTTTATTAAGTTTTATTTTTATGGTTAAGTAACTCCCTAAAATCAGGGGTGCAAACCTTTTTTTAAGTATGTTCACCATAGTCAAGACAATAAACTATTATAAAATCGCACCTTGGTAAGATATCAGTCAGCATTTGAACCGCTATATATATGTGTGCGTGTATTTTGTATTTTTTAATATGTATCATTACATTATTCAAGTCAGTTCAAATGCAATGCCTGCATTTAAAGTTGTAATCTGGCAAGGATGTAGCAAAACAATGTAACTTACCTTGGCACGGTCTTGGCTAAGCCTTAGGTACATCACCCGGTTCACCCAGAGGTGAAGGATTCCCACCATCACAGTGTAAAATATAAAAACAGCAATGCTGGCTCCAAAAGTTTTTTTCAATGACTAATCCTGTCAGGATGGCAACTGTCCTCTCGCACCATTGCTATATGACAGGAGTGGCAATCGGGAACAACTGGTGGCTGAATTAGGAAATCCTGCGAAGGCAGAGGATCTCATGCACTTTGAAGGTTCCTTTTGCACTTCGGAGGTGTGGTCTTCGAAGTCCGCGCACTACACTTTGGGAAACAGCTGCAGTGTCTTTGTCCAAGGTGCTACGACTGTCTTATGAGGACATTTGTGTATCTCAAAAAACACAGCTTTGAAGTGAATTTAAAAAGTTTAAACAAAAATTCTAAAGTTTAAACGGTGAATTCTCATGTTAATCCCAAGGTTTGCTTCGTCTGAGCCAGATTTTCCACAATGACAGCAAGTGAAAGGCTTCTTTCTTATTACACGGTTGTTGCAGAGCTTCCTGGTTGTGAAACACCTTTCACACTGACAACAAATTAAACTGTTCTATTGAGTGAATCTTTGTGCGGTTATTAAGGTATATTTTGCATCTGAAACTCTTTCCACGTTGGCAGTTGAAAAGGCTCTCTTCCAGTGTGAACACTCATGTGGCCTTTGAGGTTTCCTTTTTGACAGAAACTCCACACTTAGGGCATATGAATGGCTTTTCTCCATTGTAAATTCTCATGTAGACTTTAAGGTTTCCATTTATAGTGAAACTTTTACCACATTGTTGGCAGTTGAAAAGTCTCTCTCCAGTGTGAACACTCATGTGGACTTTGAGGTTTCCTTTTTGACACAGTTTCCATGTGTAAAGACCCCGATATACTTCAAATGAAATCAAAGAACGAACTGACTCCATTTCCAACAAAATCAGGCTGAAATGAAGTTCGTTTCGGCAGTTTGAAACTGCACACCAAAGCGAACTCTCTGGGGGAGTTTGTTTTGGCTCCTAAACACATTTGATCTTACATTGATCCGTGGCGGTTACAAAATAGATGGGTGTGTTCTGAAACTCAAACCTCTTTGACGTGCAATTCTTTCCCCAGGTTTGTTTCTCATTCTACAAAGGTCCGAGCATAGAACCACATCCCCTGAATACACTGCGTCGAATAGCTGAGCTTGCACAAATATATCCGCACCTGTACGATCGCTCGTGGAAAGAATTTAAAGATTCAGAGAAAGCATTTATTTCCTCGAAAGAAATGACAACAAAGCTTGGTGTCGATGACCCGGAGTTATGAAATTCCAAACAAACATACAATAATTGTATCAAAAGTAAATCATGACACCACATAAAATATAAAAAGGTGTAACAATTTATCCAGTTTAATAAAATAAATGAACACTAATAAAAGGAACAAACTGACACCAATATTTTTTTCCACATCATGCTCAAGTTTTCAGACTATGTGTCCTTCACACTTTCCATAAAGGACTGATTATGGAAATGGAATGCTTCTTTTGTATTGCAAACATGATACTTGACTCGGAACTGATTCTAATCATTATTCTTTTGTCTATAATATTCTAACCATTATGGCCCATCTTACACCTAGATCGCCTACACGTCATCGTTTTGTTTAGGGGATACACGCAAGTAGTGTGACACGTTTACATTAATCTACACCCCGCCTCCAGCGTGCGGGAGTGTCAGAGAGTTCAGAAACAGTATACCGTCACTCAGAATTTTCAAACTTCTTTTTGCCCCCAAACGAAGAACAAAAAACGAACTTCGTTTGAAGTATATCAGGGCCTTAAGGCTTCTCTCTGATGTGAATTCTCATGTGAGCATTACGGCTTCTTTTTTGACTAAAACTCTTTCCACACTGTTTGCAGGTGTAAGGTTTCTCTCCAGTGTGAATTCTCATGTGCCTTTGAAGGGTTCCATTTTTAGTGAAACTTTTTCCACACTGCTGGCAGGTGTAAGGCTTCTCTCCGGTGTGAATTCTCATGTGGACTTTAAGGGATTCTTTTTTAGTGAAACTCTTTCCACATTGTTGGCAGATGAAATGACTTCTAGCTCCTGTCTTTTGAGCTCTCTTTTGTGAAGTCTGTTTAGTTTGTGAGCAACTATACAAACTTTCTCCAGTAAAATCATGTTTCTCAGACTGATCTTTGTCTTCCATTTCAATTACTTTTTCACATTTCTCAGCAGTGTGAATACTCATGTGGCCTTTGAGGTTTCTTTTTTGACTAAAACTCTTTCCACACTGTTGGCAGGTGTAAGGTTTCTCTCCAGTATGAGTTCTCATGTGGCTCTCTAGGCTTCCTTTTCGAATGAAACTAATTCCACACAGTTTGCAGGTGTAAGGCTTCTCTCCGGTGTGAATTCTCATGTGAGCAGTATAGTTTCCTCTTTCAGTAAAACTCTTTCCACACTGTTGGCAGGTGTGAGGTTTCACTCCAGTGTGAATTCTAATGTGCCTTTGAAAGGTTCCATTAACAGCGAAACATTTTCCACACTGTGGGCAGGTGTAAGGCTTCTCTCCGGTGTGAATTTTCATGTGGAGCATAAGGGTTTCTTTTTTAGTGAAACTTTTTCCACATTGTTGGCAGATGATAGGACTTCTAGGTCCTGTCTTTTGAGTTGTCAGTTTAGTTTCTGAGCAACTAAAACTTTCTCCAGTGAAATCATGTTTTTCAGACTGATCTTTGTATTCCATTTCATTTAGTTTTTCACATTTCTCACCAGTGTGAACACTCATGTGGCCTTTGAGGTTTCCTTTTTGACAGAAGCTCTTTCCACACTTAGGGCATGTGAACGGCTTTTCTCCAGTGTGAATTCTCATGTGGACTTCAAGGTTTCCCTTTATAGTGAAACTTTTACCACATTGATGGCAGTTGAAAAGGCTCTCTCCAGTGTGAACACTCATGTGAACTTTGAGGTTTCCTTTTTGACTAAAACTCTTTCCACACTGTTGGCAGGTGTAAGGTTTCTCCCCAGTGTGAATTCTTATGTGGCTATCGAGGCTTCCTTTTCGAATGAATTTATTACCACACAGTTTGCAGGTGTAAGGCTTTTCTCCGGTGTGAATTCTCATATGAACATTACGGTTTGCTCTTTCAGTAAAACTCTTTCCACACCGTTTGCAGTTGTAAGGTTTCTCTCCAGTGTGAATTCTACTGTGCCTTTGAAGGGTTCCACTTTTAGTGAAACTTTTTCCACACTGCTGGCAGGTGTAAGGCTTCTCTCCGGTGTGAATTCTCATGTGGACATTAAGGGTTCCTTTCTTAGTGAAACTCTTTCCACATTGTTGGCAGGTGAAATGACTTCTAGCTCCTGTCTTTTGAACTCTCTTTTGTGAATTCTGTTTAGTTTGTGAGCAACTATACAGACTTTCTCCAGTAAAATCATGTTTCTCAGACTGATCTTTGTCTTCCACTTCATTTAGTTCTTCACTTTTCTCTTTTAGGAGCACGAGGTCTAAAGTAAAGAGAGAACAATGCAAGTTAATCCTATTTTAATGGCACAAAGCAACATACATCAATACATTAAGACATGTAAAGTATCAATTCCAGCAACATGTATGCTTGATACTAGTCACTGAGCTACTGAAAGATGGGTTGTCTGTAATCCTCTTCTCAAGATTAACTCTTTACTTTCTTCAGGAAATGATCCAAATACATTTCAAGCTGGCATTTATCAAACCCTTATGAAACATGGCAGTTACCAACATCACATCATGCTTAAACAGTCCTTCCCGGATTTTGCGATTCTGTGATTGATGTGATTTAACACAAAATCAACCAACTCCACATAATTCAGATGAGCTTTGAATTTTTCTAAATTGCCACAGATTTTGGACCTGTATGCATTCAGCCAAAACCCACTTCAAATCGATCTTGCATTCTTTCTAACACGCACACAGGAGCGGTTTTTTTTTTTGTTTTTTTTTTTAATAGCACTTTAAGAAGCCCATCTTTGTATTACCAAAAAGTCAGAATTGTATGTTCTTTTCTTAAGGCTCACAGGCAACTGTGACTGTTGACACAATAACCACATCAACCTTCTATGATTTCCTGTTCTCATCAACACCTATAAAGAATCCTGGTTTCAGACCATCCAAAATACCTCGTCTGGAGTTGGAAGAGGAGGAGGAAGATTCAGACATACAATTTGAGACAGAACTGCATGACTTAACTTTTAACCCAGGCGTCTCTACTGTTTCACATGAATCTGAAATGTCATAAGTAATACGCATCTATAAGTTAAATATGCTACTAAGAAGTGTTATCTGACATTATTGCCAAATATTATTGATTTATGTATTAGGTTTTGGCAAAGGGCCACATATGGAGACACAAAATACATAGTTTTTGAAACGTGTTTGTGTGAGCTGTTTTCCATGTGTCCCATTTGCAAATCAAAGTCTGATGAGGAGCTAGACCGGATGGGCCCATAGTTGGAAGTACATCCATCAGAAACCTCCTCCTATCAGCAGCGATTTAATTTACTGGTGGATCATTCATCTAACTACAAAAGGTAGGCCTGTAGTAAATTATAAAACAATGCAATATAAGTTTATATTTTTCATAACATGAAAATTGTTAAAGGGATACTCCACCCTAGTGCCTACCCATTCACTTACCCCCATGTTGTTCCAAACCCGTAAAATCTTTGTTCATCTTCGGAACACAATTTAAGATATTTTGGATGAAAATCTGGAGGCCTGTGACTGTCCCATAGACTGCCATGTAAATAACAGTGTCAAGGTCCTTAAAAGGTATGAAAGTCGTCTGGGTTATATGAAGCAAAGGGAACACTTTTTGTAAGTGAACAAAACAAAAATAACAACTTTTTTCAATAATTCCTTTGCCAACGGTCTCCTTTGTGTCTCTCGATATCACTGTATGCTGTTTATGCTCTTTTGTGTCATCCACGCCACAAGGATGCGCTGTTTTATTTAAAATCAAAACTGAATACACATAGAAACAGTGCATCCTTGTGGCGTTATTTATTTGGCAGTCTATGGGACAGTCTCAAGCCTCCAGGTTTTCATCCAAAATATCTTAAATTGTGTTCCGAAGACGAATGAAGCTTTTATGGCTTTGTAACGACATGCGGGTAAGTGATTAATGACAAAATTTCATTTTGGGGTGGAGTATTCCTTTAATATTCTTTATAAATATACTCTAATGTTCCACATAGATTTGCAAGGCCACTGAGTTACACATTTACCAGTACGACACATTCCGGAGACATTGCAGGAATTTCTTGGAGTCAGCAATTGTACATAAATGGAAAAGTGAACAGCGAAACCTTATACAAAATTTACAAAACAGAAGAAAGACTGCTGTAGCTGGAGATATGCAATGCAGACTCCCCAGGTAAGCCACAAGTTTGTTATAAGTATGTAGAGAATTATTTTGTTGATTGATTGTATATGTATGAAAATTATATCATCACACGTTGAAGCGGTTATGTTCCCATCTTTTTTTTTTTTTTTTGTAGGGCATTCAGCCAAATATGGAAGCTACACGCATATGGACATGATACTGTAGTGGACCTCCAGCTTGTTCAGGTGCGTAACCTTATTGGAATAGAGAACAAGATTGAGTGAAAAAAGTAGATCACTTATGTGTATAAAAGAACTGATATTATGCTGCATACTTAGAGCAATGAGGTTGGTGGTAGCTACCACATGGAGAAGGAAGGCCTAAAGAGATGTCTGGATCTGCTGAGAGTCTGACGGTGTAGAAGTGGATTACCACATATTCAGAAGTATCTCAGGGAACGCAGCATAACCCAGTTCTATGATGTGTGGCACTTCGAGAAAGGATAGTGTGTGACCTGCTAACCACATTATAATTAATGGAGTGAAGTGAGCTTAATATGCATTTCCTTTAACTTACTGATTCATTTGAGTAGATCAGGTTTGTCTAGGAAACTACAGAAACTGACTCAGGGTGTACTCACACTAGGCAATCTTAACTGTGCCCGAGCTCGTTTGACCCCCAAAACCTGATTCGTCCCTGGCCCGGCTGAAAGAGGTGGGCCAGGGCACAGTTCAGTTGGGCTCGGGTGTGGAACACATATAGTGTGAGCTCTTACTGTGCCGGAGCATTGCAACCGGCACGGTTAGAGCTATAAAATAGCAACTATTTACTGTGCTTTACTTTAATAAAGCTTTAATTCTCTGGCTGGCAGCCCCAAAACAAAAATATGAACTTTTATAACCCATAATAAGGGCACTTTAGGTTTTGAGCCATGCATCATTACTATGAATTAGGCTACTACTATTATTATCTTGAACTTTGCAACAAACATTTACTCAAACTCTCTTTTATGAGATGGGGGGTGGGGGCCATCGGCTGCTCTGATTTCTAAATATCAGCATCACCCAGAGAAAAACCCATATCAGTCAACCTCTAGTCCTCTTTTATCTTCTATCTCTTGGTAATATTTTCAACAAGTTTGGTATTCAGTTTCATTGCTATGCCAACGACACCCAACTCTACCTTTCCTTCAAACCCACCTCTACGTTTCCTCCGTCTATCCTCTCAGATTGTGTAGCTGAGATTAAAGACTGGTTCACATCAAATCTTTTTAAACTAAATAGACGTAAGACTGAAATTCTCATAGTTGGCTCAAAAACAAATCTGGCTAAGTTTAAATGCTCCTCAGTCGATATTGATAATATTCCAGAGCCTGTGTCTAAACAGGTTAAAGTCTGGGTGTCATCTTCGATAGTACTTTGTCATTCGAAGCACATATAAACAGTGTCATTCGTTCTGCATATTTCCGTATACATAATATTAATCAACTTTGTCCCGCTCTCTTAGTAAAGAGCACAAGCTTAGGCTGTAATAGAGATTAGTGTTGTTTACTCTTGATTGTTTAGTTGTAAGGTGTCCTTGAGTGTCATATAAGGTACAGTGGGTAATCCATTTTTGTGTCACAGCTTAGTGACCATGTGGAGATGTGGGTCCCATGCGCAAACCAATTGAGAATCACAGCTTTAGAAATACCATTCATTTCTGTAGAGCTGCACATTATAATAATGATCAAATGAGTGAGTTCAGCTTTGAGAATGAAAACCAACCTGTTTGTTCCTCAGTATCTTCATGTTTGACTCTGAATGCTTCTTCAATCTTAATGTCTTCACTCTCCTCTTTAATAAACGCCATCTTTATAACAGCGTGTCACGTGGATCTCAGCTTCTTCAGCAGGAGTTTTTCTGTGTTTGGACACTTTGTCCTGTTTAAGATGAGAATGATTAACAGAGAGAAATGCCAACTAAATCTCTGGGTGCGTCTCAATCAGCTCCCTAGTTCAGTAGTCAGCGCACTGGTGAGGGAGTCAGTCAGAGTGAGAGTTAATGGCCTTAAATGACCTGAATACAAAAACATTGTTTCGAGCTCGATTTGTGAAAATCTTATCGCATGGTCGTGTTTCTCTTTGCTCTGCACCCCATTTTTTGTATAATATTTTCATACGGTTGCTGTTCCAGTGAATAATGGTTTCCAGTTCATTAGGTAAATGCGCTTATTTACATCACATATACACTTGTAGACTTTGTTTGGCAGTAAAGTTTTGGTTTGTTGTGCCTTCCCATTGAGTACCTCAATAATCTGATTTGCAAAAGTTTCACAGTTTAGCTTTTGTCAGTTAACCCTTCCCTGATTCATCTACATCACTATTTCGATCAGCTGACCCGTACTGAACTGTTAAAGTTTTCACAGATCAGAATAGTGATGTTACTGACTCTGGGAACCGTTATCTGAACATAACTGCACTGTGAACGTTTTCACGAATCGAAATAGTGATGTAAATGAATCGGGGAAGGGTTAACTGACCAACACTGCACTGTGAAATTTTGAAGTCTATGAGAGCGCACTGCGTGTTTATAGCCAAAAGAAATCTGAATATCAAACCGCAAACTGTCTTTACTGCTCTGCGGACCTTTTGTGTTACTCATATGTGTTTGCGCTTTACTCACAGGGAATACCCTTCACTATGTCACTAGGTATTACAGTGTTGCGCTCTATATGTCACATATTTATATACAATTCTCTTAATGACTTGTATTGATTTAAAAACTTTAAATGAGTAAAAGCACACACCTTTCTTCATCCGAATCGCAGACGCGGGAGCGCGGCGCAGCCTTGTGACGTCACACCGCCAAATCAAAATAAAAGTCTTGCTCGCTAAAATGAAAGGATCTCACACTAGACAACTAATATTAAATATTACGGTATACGATGAATTGAAGAGATTAATTGTAGAGCTATCAAAAGCGCCATCAATACGCTTTTACCCACTGAGCAAAAGTACGTCCAATCGACGTCTTTTCAACGTCTTTGTCGGACGTTGAAATGACGTCCCCTGAAGCGCCAGAATGAAAGTTTTTATGACGTCTTTTTTCGACGTCTTTTGGACGTCTTTGTCGGACGTTGTGAAATGACGTCCCCTAAAGCGTCTTTTGGACGTCCAATATCGACGTCTACAGGACGTCTATAGAAGGTTAAAATTGCGTTCAGATGTGGTCATTTCTGGACATATTTTCAACGTCTTATAAAGTCTCATTTAGGCGTCATTTATACTGTTTCTGAACAAAATAAACACTCTTAGGCTGCATTCAATTAAATATCATGTTTATTTCAATGCAATTTCTTTTTGTACTTGTAAATTAACTTAAAGAAACAGTGTGTTCACACAAAAACCATGAAATAAAAGAAATGTCACTCATTATACAGTGGATAACAATTAACAACAAACAATTTAGTTTAGTTGGGTCCACACATTTTCACCTATTGGAGTTTAACTTTTTAAGCTTTTTCATTTTTATTTAAACTGCAATTAGCATAAAATTCTTAAAGATGGTATTCTTTATTCACGCAATAGTCAAGTGTTCATGTGCCCAAATATTATCTGCATGCACAATAATAATAATAAAAAAAGGGTTTTCAATCTGGGGTTCAGGACCAAAGCAAAGGGGTCAACAAAATAATTTATACCATATTTTCCAGACTACTGGTCTTTTTTTTTTAATCTTCTGAGATGTGCTGAATTATTCTAAGCAAAACGTAAACACATAAAAGCGGGCACTTACAGGTTTCTATAAGTATAGTTCTCATGTCTGTGTGACAAGCCTGTCTGTACACAGTGGTATTGTCTGTACCACTGTGTTTTCTACATTTCAGAATGAGGTTCACAGAAACTGAGATAGCAAGTGCATTTTAATTAACAAAAGATATACTGCTTGTAAATAATGGCACTAGAATTTTTTTTATTTTATACATAGGCCTAAATATTTTTATTTTTATTCTGTTTTGAATAGTATTCAATTTAAATGATTTGAAGTGAGGGGAAATAAAATCTTTACAGTGTTCATAGTTTTTAAGTTTCTTAACGTTTGTTTTATTTATCAGTATTTAAATTATTTCTGAAATTAATAGTAAAATGTGTCTTATACACGGATGCAACTTATGTGTTTTTTCCTGACCTGGTGCAACTTAGCCCTATATTGTGCTGTATTATTAAACAAATGTATTATTAAAAAATGGGAACTATTTAAAAATAAATAATAATAATAAAATAAAACAATCATATTATGTTCATTATACTCCCACCCACAATAATTTTAAGCCTTAAAATCTGTTGTAATTCTGAGGGTGTCTTTGAAAAATCTTCTCTGCAAGGGATCCCTGGCGCCAAAATGTTGTAAATGTCCAGTGCTAGTGGTCAGGCGTCCATATACAGCTAAGTCTGGTGTGGTAGGAGGAACTGTCCTGGTCGGCACAACATCTATCTGTCTTCATGAACTGCCCTGAAACACAAATTAAATATAAATGATTATTATAAATATAAATATAGCTTCACAATGCTCATTTGACCTCTGTGGTGAACATATGATCAGAAAATACTGCCAGACTGATTTTTAGTCTTTAGGGAATCATTTCAAAGCGTAATGTTAATTTTTTTTTTTTTTTTTAAAGTGCCTAATTTCACAGACTCGCGTGAGCATCCAGGATACACGACAAAGGCTGTTTTAATACAAGAACACTTCACACAAGATAAAGTTTTGAAAATCTTACATTATCGTTAATGTAGTGACAGAATGTATTTGTATTTGCAGTACTAAAACTAACCACTAGGTGTCAGTAGTGTTACACTCACCAGTAGAGTGTGTAGATTACGAATCAGAAGTTAAACTCTTGTTGCTGTTCCCGTCCTGAAAAGTAGAAAAAATATAAGTTCTAAAATCGTTTCTTTATTTGATCAAGAAAAATTACAGTTACCTGTTTTAGTGACTAATTTTAATAACTTAGTTAAAAAGGATCATCAAAATTTTACCTCAGACTGTAACTTGGACCACCTCAAATTAACCAACAGGGATAACGTTATGTACAATTACAAAAAGAAGAATTTGAAAATATATAATCTTTATAATCCAAATAAATAATTTGAAATATTAAACTGAAGTGAAATTTAACATTAGCTTGATAAAACGATGAATAAAAGCACATTTATTCTTACCTTTGGCTCAGCGCAGTTGTCAGATGACCGTTACTGTTTGAATTTCCAAGTAACCGTTAACGTTAATTACGTTAGCTCCGTCCCGTTGTGAAGGTCGTTCGTTGGTCCGGTATCTCTGTAGGTTTATAAAGTGTCCTCAACGTAGAAATAAATAAATTAAAGGATGGCGGCAGTTATATCTTCAGTCTTTTGTAATAAACAGAATTATTCTTCCGTCTTCGTGGTTATTTGCGCCATCACGTTACGTTTACGTTTTTTAATTTTTTTTTTGTTTTGCCATCACGTTTACGTCACTCACGTAACATCACGTTAACGCCCCTCGTGGCCAGCGCACGTTTAAATACACTATTTCATTTAATTTAAATCTATGTGTTAAATATTTATTATTTAATTATTTAATAGGATATAATATTATTTCAATCTAATTATCTATTTAAATATATTCAACTTTAATATATTTTAATGTATTTAACTTTATTTAATTATCTATATTTAATTATCTATATTTAATTTATAGATCTAATACAGATATAAACTGCTGTTTCTGTCAATGCTCCAGTGAAAAATACCACTCAAATAAATAAATAAATCCATGTAAGATTTTATATGGTCACATTATGGTACTTTAATTAGGCCTATGTTTTTAAAAATTTATATATTACATTATTTTGACACCTAAATGTTTCAGAAGAGTAGGCTACATGTGCTATTTAAATCAGAAATAAAAGGATTGCTTTGTTGTGTTTATATGTGTATATATATATATATATATATATATATATATATATATATATATATATATATATAAAGTTATGTTGATTTCCTGAACCTGTTCTGCACGTTGAACAGACGTCCAAGAAAATCCTTAGCCGGACGGTCAAATTTTGAACCTCCTATCAACGTCCAAGGGACGTCGTAGATCAACGTCCAGATATGAACCGGATTTGCACGTCGAGTAGACGTCCAGATACGGTCCAGACCGACCGACGCAATTTAGACTTGATCTGCACGTCGTATAGACGTCTCATGTTTGTTGGGTACAGACTTCAATGCAGCTAGTTTCATAAACTGGCGTTGGATTTGGTATATTTTGAATCCACGTGGAGCGAGTTATTGGTCGATGGAAAAACTTTAAGATTTTGCAAACAGTTATTCCAGTGTCGCAGGTTAACATGCTAGACGATGTTGTGACTGTTTGTGGTGCCCTCACAAACCTCTGTAAGAGTGTTGTTTCCAAATGAGTAACACATTACCATGTATTAGTTTTAAAGTGATTTACATTTGTAAAACGTATTTACTGTACTTGAAAATTAATGCATTATAATAAACCTCCCAACATTGGCTGCCACTGGTGTGTATAATGTACTTCCCCCCAGATTATCTCAACAATTCACAGTGCCTATCAATTTCATTTGTAATGATGTTATTAATAGTTTAATTGCAAAATAACCATTTGAGAAATGTATGCTAGTAACATAGTTGCTATTAAAGTATTATAGCATTACAAAATAAAACTTTAAACAGAAGTGCATCGACACATTGCAATTAATAACAACAACATAAAATGTAAGGAAAAGGATAAATGCAGGTCTGGGTAATATGGACCGGATTCATAACACAATACAATACATTTCCCAGTCCTAATTGTAATCATTCAAACATCAACTCTCAGACATTCCCTACATAACCATGTTGCTGGCTTCCTTTTTATGTGTGCACAGGTGTAGTGAATGTGGTTGCTGCATTTGATACAGATGATCATTTTTCCAAAATCTGGCCTTTTGCAGTGTTTGCAGGGTCTCTGTGATACCAAGACAGGGTCATGTCTTCATGTCAGTAGTTCAGGCAACACACTCGAGATGAAGAAGTCTTGTGCTTTTGGCAAAGCCTCCTGCAAAAACTCTTCATTTCTTAGGATACGTTGCACAATGAACACCTTCTTGGACCACAACACAAAGTCACAATATTTAACATCACACACAAACATGTGAAGTTGACTTTGATAGTAGTATGTGTGTGAATGCTTCAACGCGAATGACTTGTTCAGACAAAACTGCTCATCTTTTGTACATCCTTGAAGGCTATCGCTGTATTTGTAGGGACACTGTATCTTTACCACCCCTTTGCCACAGCAGGTACATCTTGCTATCCCATCTGGTGATGATCCAAGGTGTCGCACTACTAAGCCACATGAGCTGATGCTGAAATCTGGATGGCTTTGGGACATATATGCAGTGTAGGCTTGTCTTGCCGTTTCCTCCATGTTCTTACCCCAGAGCACAGATGGGACATTTAACTCTGTTCTTTTATACTGCATTATATCATTTAGGTCTGTTTTGCTGATCTTGTCAGTTGGGGTCGCATGGTGAAATTTAGTGCTTGTGATTCGACCAGCCCTATAGGTGTACCAGTCCTTTGACTTTGACTGTTCCCGTGTTACAAATTCCAGTTTCTCACATTGATGAGGTTGTAGTGTAGTTTGTGCAGTTCCTCACATTTCACCTGCATTTCCTGTGGTGAGAGTTCCCTGAGTGTTACATCAAATAAAGCAGTCAAAGGCTCAGGTAAGTCAGGATCCTCTGAATCAGTGTCAGATGATGCGGTGTCTGTGTCACTATTTTCCAGGCTTATCAGCACTGCAGCACAGGGGTCCACAACCTGCAGTTCCCGGATGTCATCATCTGTCAACACTGATAATAGAGCAACAAAAAGACAGTTACTGTGCTGCATAATGTTCACATCAGAGCTTTAAACACACAGGTGTACAATATACAACAAACAAATGTAATTTCTAAAATAAGTAACCTGAAGACAAACGCAGACCTATTCAAACTAGCATAAATTATACTGATAATAATTAAACTATGTCTGTAGGCATTTTCATCTCTGCATCACCAAGTAACACCTTTCTCATGCTCCATTATGGTGTCAAAACACTATGGCAATAGGAGGCTTATCTAGGCTGTGTCAACTATTACATGCCTCTGGGTGTGATACTATTTTTCCTAGCAGATGTTGAAGCTGCTGGAAGCTGCCTGTCTAGCCTCTTTGGTTTGTGGAAGCTGATTTCCCTCAATGGAGCTGGTCTGACTTCTTTCCTGCTGATGTCTTATTACACATGCACACTCCAGAAGTAACTGCTGCTTTCTCAGTCCTTCCCATCCTAACATAGAGCTCAACTTTGAATAATATTGCAGCGGAATGACTGAAGCATGACCCAAGCCTGAAATTTTTAACAAAAACATAATAAACTTACTGGCTGATCAGTAATGTTATGACCAGGGCTTGAAAGTAACATTTGCTTTCAGCCAAATTTCGTCTCGGACTATGAAGTAGGTAAACATCTGACTTACTACACATGTATATGACCTAAGCCTAAACAGGTTTTGAATGTAACTGAATGATATTGGCTGGCTGCTGACATTTTGAACACTGTTGGCACTGTGTATTTCATGAAAATTGTAGTTTCAAACCCTGGTTATGAGAACATATGAGAATATGTAAAGGAGAGTAATAGCCTAAGTTAAACCTGAAAGGACAGTAACACTGAAGCATAATTCATCTTTGTATGTCAACTACATATATAATAGAGCTCTGACCTATGTTAGCTACAAGCCCACAACACCAAATAATACCCTACTTACCTCGCCATACAGGTGCAGTTCGCTGTGAGGACGTTGTTCTCTCATTGGTTGATTATAACCCAAGCCTCATACATTGTTTCCACCAGCGTGGCAATTTTGTTTCGGCACTAATTGATGTCTAAAATATAAAAGTAAGGAGAACTCTAAAACAGGCGGGGGACCCGGCCCGCGTCTTAACTATGACGTGAAAATTGGACTCAGAGGAGCAGTTAGATGTGGCATCCAGCAGTGATGATCCTCCAGCAAAAAAGGCACCATTCTCTGAACTGTTTGGAAAGTTATTTCCAGTGGAGCAGGGCACTCCTGCATCCAAGTCTCCATATCAAATGGTAAAAGAAGAGGTTGAGAATTACAGGCAAGTGCCAACTCTTCCAGGAGTCAAATCCACTTGCATGGTGGAAGGACAATGAGAGCCAGTGTTTATTTTTGACTAGTCTTGGAGTAATATATTTAATTTTAGTTTACTCAGGTAAGCTGACTGCACTAAAGAGATAAATGTTTTATTCTGACTAGATTACATTGGAAGTATTTATTTCATTTTTGTTTACTCAGGTATGCTGACTGCACTAAAAATGTGAAGCCAAAGTTAATAAAGAAAAAGTGAAGTTATTTTTGTTGTTATTATTAAGTTAAGTGAATCTATTGTTCCTTAGCATTGCCGGTAAAATGACATGAACCCTGCCCCAAAGCAAACGGAACCGAACCGAACCGAACCGTTGGTGTATCGTTACACCCCTAATAAATACAATAAATTAAATGTCAGCTTTACTAGGTAAAGAGGATTTCATTAAAAGTCCATGACTGGAAAGGAATACAACAATACTGAAAATTGTCCAAACACACAGTGATATAAAAAAGTATACATAAATGTTAGGGTATTAGTGAAGTTAAAGTTTTAAGATAAAATTCCTACAATTTCCAATTACGCCTACAGGAAAATCTCAGACGCAAGACCGGGAGACTGTGAACCTTTAGCAGAGTCTTGATTGAGGATCTAACATCACGACTGACTGAAGCAGTGAAAGTTGTTGTTTTATACAGATTTTAGGGGGCCGCCCTTAGAAGACAAAGCTATGCAAAGAATGTAAGCAATTACAAGAATCTGCCCAGATTTTCAGCAGCTCTACCGTGATGCCACGAAAGCTGCCGCAATTTGAAAGCGACTTCAAATGCGCCTTCCTTTTTTTCTGGCAAATGGAGGATACAACAGTTGGATCCTTCCCAGCCTACCCCAGAATTCACAGTGCGCTGGAGACGATGGGACTTTTATTCAAACAAAATAGCGGGTGATGGTTCTTTGGCGGCCAAGGAATATACTTATAAATGTAAATATTGTGTTTAATTTACTCAAACATCTAGTGAAGCAAATGTTAAAAGTCAGGGCTCTGTCTTAAAAATGTGAACTTAAAGAGCTGAACATGATCATTTCTTTACTGGGGACAAAAACTCTGCCAGTGTGGCTTGAAGGAAAGCTATTGCTCATTTGTAATATTTTCACTAGGGCCTCCATTGTACACAACAATTATCCTTCATGCTATATAAAGCCCACACCAATAAGACAAAAAGTAGACAAGGCTACTAAAGTAGATGAGTCTTTCACTTATATTTTTATTTTATATGAATTAATTAATTAATTTATTTATTTATTTTGGTAGTGCTGTCATGCAAGACATGGCCACAAATGTTTTAGGCAAACTTGATAATCCAGAAATATAAGTTCTGGAGAATTTTGTATTCATGTCCTGCTGTGTAATCTTTTCTAACCTTAAGATTGCAGACCTGTCTAAATAATATTCATAAGTCTTAACTTTTGTCTTCTAGGACAGTTCCAGAGATAAAATGGGGCTGCTGGGTAACTTAAAAATGAAATTGTTCTGTACATTACATTTGTACTTTAAGTTTTTTTGTACATGAAACAAAGTAATGTCTGTGCAGTGTTTTATTTTTTATTATAAGTTGAAACTTGTAAATTAAACGACAAGTAGTAGTACTGGAAATTGTCAATTTTTGCAAAGCAAATTATCATTTCTAAATGACAAATTATTCTATACATTTTTGCCTCAATAACAATTGTAAATTAAAATAAATGGTTCTATTCTAAATTTTTTTTTACAACTAATTACAAAATAACTTCAGTTCGACTTCAATTAAATTTTTCAACATCTGGGATCGTCTCCAGAGTGTTTGAGTGCATATTTCCACTGTCCAACACTGGGACATTCAGGTTTATCCAGCAGTACAGGGGTCTGGTCTGATTTAAGGAAAGGAGGAAAGAAGTTATGTACAGGTCCTTCTCAAAAAAATAGCATATTGTGAAAAAGTTAATTATTTTCCATAATGTAATGATAAAAATTAAACTTTCATATATTTTAGATTCATTGCACACCAACTGAAATATTTCAGGTCTTTTATTGGTTTAATACTGATGATTTTGGCATACAGCTCATGAAAACCCAAAATTCCTATCCCAAAAAATTTGCATATTTCATCCGACCAATAAAAGAAAAGTGTTTTTAATACAAAAAAAGTCAACCTTCAAATAATTATGTTAAGTTATGCACTCAATACTTGGTCGGGAATCCTTTTGCAGAAATGACTGCTTCAATGCAGCGTGGCATGGAGGCAATCAGCCTGTGGCACTGCTGAGGTGTTATGGAGGTCCAGGATGCTTCGATAGCGGCCTTAAGCTCATCCAGAGTGTTGGGTCTTGCGTCTCTCAACTTTCTCTTCACAATATCCCACAGATTCTCTATGGCAGTGTTTCCCAACCGGGGGTACGTGTACCCCTAGGGGTACGTGAGCAGTCCCCAGGGGGTACGTGGGATGATTCTCAAAACATTATAATAATCATGTTATAATATGGAAACCATTCAGTTAAGTCACCCTGTCCTTCCCCCCAACTGATTCTCAGCTCGCTTGTCCGTGGCCGCGCGCGCGCTGCCGGGCGGTAGTGTAACCATAGCGACAGGCAGAGAGTCTAGCTTAACACTAAAACAGTAAAACAGAAACACTAGCTAGCTATGGATCAATGGCTAAAAAAACGCGCCACTCCAAACAGCAGCAGTGCTAGCGGCAGCTCAAGTGAACCAATGGAAAAAAGAAAGAAAGCTGATAAGTCAAAGTACCGTCAATTTCATGAACAGTATGTCGTTTTCGGTTTTACGTCCACATCTACTGAACCGCCTCAGCCGCTGTGTTTCCTCTGCGGGGATGTGCTCTCTAATAATAGCATGAAACCAGCCCATTTACAACGACACCTAAATACCAAGCATCTTTCCTGTGTCGGTAAGACAGCAGAGTTTTTTCAAAGAAAACTATCGGAATTTAAGGGAAGTCAAGAAAAATTAAAAAAAGCGACTGCAGTGTCAACCAAAGCATTGGAGGCTTCATATGCTGTGTCGCTACTTGTGGCTAAATCCAAAAAACCATTTACTGTTGCTGAGGAGCTAATTTTGCCTGCTGCTGTAATTCTTGCAGAAACAATGATTGATAAGAAAGCAGCTGATGCACTGAAAACGGTACCATTGTCCAATAACACAGTGTGCCGGAGGATTGATGACATGGCCGTTGATATTGTCGATCAAGTAGTGGAAAAGTTAAAACTGTCTGGTTCATTCGCGCTGCAGTTGGACGAATCAACAGATGTTAGCGGGGAAGCCCAGCTTATTGCGTTTGTGCGATACAGAGACATTTCTGAAATTAACGAGCACATTCTATTCTGCAAGAAGCTAACGGGGAGCACTACCGGTAAAGATGTGTTTCACGTTATCAACACCTTTTTCTCAGAGCACAATCTGGATTGGAAGTCCTGTATTCATGTGTGCACGGATGGTGCTGCATCGATGACTGGGAGGGTGAAAGGATTAATAGCGCAGATTAAGAAAGTAAACCCCGACGTTCAGTGGAATCACTGCATCATCCACAGAGAGGCACTGGCCAGTAAGAGAATGAGTCCCGAGTTACATGAAGTTTTGAATGACGCAGTGAAAGTGATAAACTTTGTCGAATCGCGGCCTCTGAACCACAGACTGTTTGAAAGGCTCTGTCATGACAGTGGCGCTGAGCACCAACAGCTACTTCTTCACACCGACGTACATTGGTTATCGAAAGGGAAAGCACTACAGAGGCTTTTGGAGCTGCGCAACGAAGTAAGCGCTTTTCTGGCAGAACACTCACATCCCCTTGTTGTTATGTTGGAGAACACAGACTGGGTAGCCCGCCTTGCATATCTCGCTGATTTTTTTAGCAAACTGAACAACCTGAATTTAACTTTGCAGGGTAAAGACACACACATCCTAAACATGTATGATAAAGTGTGTGGATTCATGAAAAAGATCAAACTGTGGGAGAGTAAATGTGAAGATGGGGACACAAGTTGTTTCCAGCAGCTCAACAGCTACCTTTCTGCAGGTGATGTTGACAGAGCTCCTATAGTGCAACTAGTAAGCACACATTTATCCAGACTCAACAGTGAGTTCAACCACTACTTCCCTGATATTGAAAGCAAGTCTGCCAAACTTGACTGGGTCCGTAATCCTTTCATGACTGAAAGTACGGATAACAACATTCCAACCAGACTACAGGAAAATCTGCTGGATGTGTCCTCAGACCTTGGACTGAAGATGAGGTACTCAGAAACAAACCTGTCACAGTTCTGGTGTGATGTGGAGAAGGAATACTGATTTGGGGAAACATGCACTGAATGAACTCCTGCCATTTGGATCTACATATTTATGTGAAGTGACATTTTCATCCATGGCCGTAATCAAGTCCAAGCACAGGAACAGACTCAACTTGGAGAAAAGCCGGATAGCTGCTGTTGCCACACTGCCCCCAAGACTGACCAAGCTTATGAGTGAGAGACAGGGTCAAGTTTCTCATTAATTGGCGAGTCCTTTTGTGTCATACACAGGTCTAAACATATTTAGAGTAGGCTGCTACTATGTAAATAAAATGTAATCTTTGTTTTTGTATAATTGGCTCGGGGCATGTGAAGATGTGAAAATAAAAGCCATACAAATATTTAACGAAGACAAGTATGAGTTATTATAGGAAGTAAAAATATTATTATTTACAGGTAAATTAGATGTTACACTGTGCAAACCTAAAATTTACACCAAATCTAAAAATCACACCGATCACATGCGCTTGTGGGGGTACTTCAGGAAGGATAAAGTGTTTTGGGGGTACAGTCCCCTAAAAAGGTTGGGAACCACTGCTCTATGGGGTTCAGGTCAGGAGAGTTGGCAGGCCAATTGAGCACAGTAATACCATGGTCAGTAAACCATTTACCAGTGGTTTTGGCACTGTGAGCAGGTGCCAGGTCGTGCTGAAAAACTAAATCTTCATCTCCATAAAGCTTTTCAGCAGATGGAAGCATGAAGTGCTCCAAAATCTCCTGATAGCTAGCTGCATTGACCCTGCCCTTGATAAAACACAGTGGACCAACACCAGCAGCTGACATGGCACCCCAGACCATCACTGACTGTGGGTACTTGACACTGGACTTCAGGCATTTTGGCATTTCCTTCCTCCCAGTCTTCCTCCAGACTCTGGCACCTTGATTTCCGAATGACATGCAAAATTTGCTTTCATCCGAAAAAAGTACTTTGGACCACTGAGCAACAGTCCAGTGCTGCTTCTCTGTAGCCCAGGTCAGGCGCTTCTGCCGCTGTTTCTGGTTCAAAAGCACACGCCTGTGCACGGTGGCTCTGGATGTTTCTACTCCAGACTCAGTCCACTGCTTCCGCAGGTCCCCCAAGGTCTGGAATCGGTCCTTCTCCACAATCTTCCTCAGGGTCCGGTCACCTCTTCTCGTTGTGCAGCGTTTTTTGCCACACTTTTTCCTTCCCACAGACTTCCCACTGAGGTGCCTTGATACAGCACTCTGGGAACAGCCTATTCGTTCAGAAATTTCTTTCTGTGATGGTCTTCTGGACAGCAGTCAGGTCGGCAGTCTTACCCATGATTGCGGTTTTGAGTAATGAACCAGGCTGGGAGTTTTTAAAAGCCTCAGGAATTGGGTTTTCATGAGCTGTATGCCAAAATCATCAGTATTAAAACAATAAAAGACCTGAAATATTTCAGTTGGTGTGCAATGAATCTAAAATATATGAAAGTTTAATTTTTATCATTATATTATGGAAAATAATGAACTTTTTCACAATATGCTAATTTTTTGAGAAGGACCTGTATAATCGTGTAGAGATGGACCTGACTCGTTGGTCATCACATCCACTATCTTTACAAGCTCGAATTTCTGTCATTAAAATGGATATTTTGCCTCGCATAAATTTTGTTTCTGCTATGATACCTTTGTCACCATCCTTAGATCTTTGGTCTAAATTGCAAAAATTTGTTTCTAAATTCATATGGAATGGCAAGTTTCCCCATATAAAGTATTTAACACTGCAGCGCTGCAAGGATGCTGGCGGACTTGCATTACGGGACTTTAGGCTTTATCATTGGGCTTTTATTCTATGTCCCCTTACAGTATGGCTGAATCGTGGCTCTGATGTATCTTGGCAACCGATTGAATTTAATCTGGCTTTACCTTATAGACTACAGGATTTGATTTGTTGCAACATTCCGTTAAAGAGCGCGAAGCAGCATTTTGGCCCAATAATAGCTTATCTCCTTTCTGCCTGGCGGGCGGCCTCAAAATTCTCCTGTGATGATCATAAATGGCACTCTCATTCTCCTTTATTTCATAATCATTGTCTTCTATCGGGCAATAAACCTTTTGTCTTCCCAGACTGGAGTGACAGAGGGATTAATGTTTTGGATGATGTTTGGGGGGACAATGGTTTACGCATGTTTAATGATCTACGTGCAGAATATAATTTACCAGGCACTTAATTTTTCTTTTATCTGCGCTTGAGATCTTCCATGCGCGCATATGGGGTTCCTTGGGGTTCTAATATTCCCAGTCTTACTCTGCATAAGTTGCTTACCTCATATGGAAACACAAAGGGGGATGGTTTCTTCATTATACATGATGTTTTTGGAAGCCTCTTATAAAAGGTTACATGTGGTGGACATTTGGCACATGGATATTTATGGGTCTGATACAGAAAACAGTACTGACATATGTTGGGACTCAATATGGGCTAACCTCAAACATGTCTCTAAAAATCCTAATCATCAACTGATCCATTTCAAGATGATTAATAGGATGTATCTCACTCCCAGGAAGCGTCATTTAATGAAGCTCTCCTCCTCTCCTAAATGTGACTTGTGTTCTAGTGGGTGCATAGGGACATATATGCACATGTTTTGGGATTGCCCTGAAGTCAATGAGTTTTGGAGACAGGTTACCATTACGTTAAAGGACATTTTGGAGTTGGAGACATCATATGGTAGCCTTGGGTATGTTGGAGGGAAAAAAAGAAAAAAAAGTGTTCAGAATGATGTTTATTTTTACCTTTTGTTTCTGTACAATAACATTCTGTAGCTCAATAAAAATTTGATAAAAAAAAAAAGAATAATTGGGCTGTTTGGGCTGTTACCAAGCAAATGAAATCAACACAAATGCTACATCTAAAGTGGCAATTTTGATGTATTTACACACTGTTTACTGCAGGACATGAATGCATTTAACCTGCAGTTTACAAATGCATATATAATGTTTTGATATATTAAACATAAAACGTTTAATGCTGATATTTGAAATGATTTAAAACATGAAAAAAATCGGGTGGCAATAACGTGTGTGAACCTCCCTGGAAGGAGAGTCGAAAAGACAGCTGAGTGCACGTTGCTGGAGAGTTTAAACAGGAAAAGGCACCCGCCAGGACTCTCCGAATCACTGGTGGGCCTTGGCTTTTAACACTTAAGAACAAAGTGGCCAGGCTTGCCACAATACAGGCACAATTCTTAAGATAAACACTCCTGCTTCTGTGTAAGCCGGAGACGACCCAGTTGCATGGGCTCAACATAAGCACTCTGAGTACTCGCCGCATCAGGCAAAGAGGACTCCAGGTGGTGCCACGGAGTAGTGGATTGCCGGTGTTGATGGCCGCGGTTGAAACGGCCCTCTACACGGAGCGCGAGATTAATCGAATTATCCAGCTCTCGAGGAAGGTCCACGGCAGCTAGTTTGTTGGCGATGGCATAGTCCAGTCCCTCGAGAAATCGTGCGTGCAGCGCGCCCTCATTCCCGCCGCCTATAGAGTTTGAAACTGTATGGCATAGTCGGTGATAGAGTTCTTCTTCTGTGACAAACGAGACAGCTGAGCCGCCACTTCATCTCCCTGGACTGATCGATCGAACAGTTTAGTCATCTCCTGGCGGAAATCCGCGAAAGTAGCACAACAGGGAGCCCATGATCTCCATACAGCAATTCCCCATTTGCGAGCATGACCCGATAGAAGAGTGAGGACATATGTAACCATAGCCTCTTCTGTGGCGTAATGTCGAGGCTGCAGCGAAAACACCAGTGAACACTGGGAGAGAAAGCCTTGGCAGGCATTAGCATCGCCGTCGTAAACCGGTGGATTATTGGCATGAGGCTCGGGCTCCAGAGGAATACCAGCGCAGAAGATGGGACCCCGGTTAGCCGCCTCCCGCTGAAGATCATCGACCCGCGTGAGGAGCTCAGTGACTCGGGCATTCAGAGCATCCTCCTTTTGTGCTGTGGTGTTGAGCTGGGTGGCATGCTGACCCAGCAAAACTCCCTGCTGCACAAGAGCAGAACGAAGCGGATCCAGTCCCGCTGAATCTATAATTTGGTCAGACTGTTCTTTCAAGGAGCAGGCTGGATTCAGATGCAGGAATAACAAAGTCTTTATTTAATAGAGAATAATCAGAACCGATGACAAGCCCTTCCGCAGACGGCTCGTGTGGATGTGGAATCTCCTGCCACACAACCAAATAACAGGTTGATAACAGCGGAATAATCAGAACAGGCGACGAGCCCTTCAGCAGACGGCTCGTGTGGATGTGTGTGGAGAGGCTGAGCACTCCACTAACAAGACCGCTGAGACCCAGGGTGGACAGGTGCCGAAGGAAATCCTCGGGAATCCGAGCGCACAGAGAGGGCAGGAAAAAATACTACAGCTAAGAGCACTGGAGCCTGACGAAACAAGACAAGAAAGGTGAGCAAGACAAACAAGACAGTCTGAGCAATCGGGATAAACCACAACAGTCTGACAAAAGACAGAGAAACACGGGGAACTATATAAAGGGGAGGTAAATGAGTTAACAAGAACCTGGTGTGAACACAAGCCAAGCTAACGAGCAAAGAAACAAGTACGGCAGGGAAACAATACACCGACCATGCGCTATTGGTGAGCTGTTAAACCAAGCCATGCACACAACAACACCCAAACACAAAGACCAAAGAACAGGTGATCAGACCCGAGACCCGACAGAGCAGCTGTTACCACACAAAGGCGTTGTTAACTGACAAGCTGCACTAATCCGCATTCATTATCGGCCGATATTTATCGTGAACCCCTAACATCAAATTGCATATTTAGAAATATGTTGATGTATTCTCCTTTGTTGGCATAGGTTTAAATGATTTACATTACAAATCAAGTGAGTTTTCCCAGATGAATGTTAATTAAGCAACCCAAACTCACTGCATATGCAGAGGAAGAGTTTAGCCCCTTTCACACATACAGTCTTTACTGGAAAATTACTGTTAAGAGAATATGTGTGAACATGACCTTATAAAAAACCATGATAAATCGTTCTTCTGGAGATGACATGATTACTCTGAGCTTTTTACAAACTCCACTGCTTTTTTAATAGGAATATGATTCTAGATGGAAATCTTTGACCATTGCACCTCACAGCTTTTTCAATGTGTCATGCGAGACCCAGGCTTCTTTTCCATTCATCAGCTAATGTCTCATGTTTATAAGAACAAAAACTTCTGATGGCTAGTAGTGTTACTTTGGTTGAGATTGAAAGCTGTGTTCCTCTCATAAATTGGTAGGCGAACTCATGACTTCGAACGTGATATCAACAAGTGTTTTTAAATATAGGATTACTTTTTTTTCCCACAGCCAAAAAAGCCGCACGCTGGAGATCCGGCACGGTGCCGGAGAACTTTAAGCCCTGATTAATGTGACTAAAAACACCAGAGACCTGAAATGTAAAGCATCATTCCAGTCGAGCAAGACTTCTGCATTCAGGAAAAAGGTGGATAGCATGCTTTCAAATAATTTCCTGCTAATGGAACTAATAGAACAACTTAAAGGGTTAGTTCACCCAAAAATTAGCTTGTGTTTTACTCACCTTCGAGGCATCCTAGGTGTATGTGACTTTCTTCTTTCAGACGAATCCAGTCAGAGTTATATTAAAAATTGTTCTGGCTATTCCAAGCTCTATCATTGCAGTCAGCAGGTGTTGCAGTTGATGATGCAGGCGATGCAGGCGACAAGTCATCAAATAAAGCGTGTGCATAATAAAACGTGCCGCAGACAGCTCCGGGAGGTGAATAAAGGCCTCCTGTAACGAATCCATGCGTTTTTGTAAGAAAAATATCCATATTTCAAACGTAATAAACACTTTTCTCTCATTTCTGGTATCTGTCACACACGGAAGTCGTTCCAACGGATGACACAGTACGTCAGCAATGCGTGATTACTGACGAAATTGGAGAGAGAACAAAACAAAACGCCGGTCACGAATTAGAAGTGCAAACTAAGGATTTGCAAAAAAAAAATGTCAGAGGATTTCGAAAAACCAAGAGGAGACTAGGTTTCCTTTGCTAAAGTAAGGAAACTTTGCTTCCTTTGCTCGGCTTCCGCATATGACCGATACCGGAAGTGAGAGAAAAGTATTTATTACGATTGAAATATTGAAATTTCAGAAATCAGTTTTCTCTGTCATGATTTTAAGTAGTCTCAGACTTAGGTCCAGGGCTGTCACTAGTGGGAAAGGTGGTGATGATTATAGGGGCCCACGGCTGAGGGGGGCCCCCATGGCAATCTCAACCGACTGGCTGAGGCCAGCCTTAAAAGACACTCAGGACAGTTGACGGGCCACTGCTGCACATCATCACAAAAGCTTATCATTTGCACGTGTTTTTAAGCCTTGTCAATTTAAACATTCAAAAGAGTTTAAAGCATTCAAACACAAGACCAAGAACATCTATAACTGAGCACTTGCACGCTGTGTTCGTGTACACGCAGAGAGCCGCGTCTCACGGACAGCAACATCGCACCGAGCTCTCCTTCGCATCCTCCTGCACCTGAACAAACAAATACAAATCACAGTTTAAACATGCAAACAGAAAAAGATGTGAAAGAGCCCAGTTCAGCACACAGAACACACGCAGAGAGACCACCAAATTTGCCTCTACTTTCTCTTATACTGATAAATACATACAAATTATGTCAAAATACCCATCTTGGAGAGTATCCTTAAAAAACTGTCGGTTACGTCTTAAGTGAAAGTAAACAGTGGAGAAAGAAGTCAGATGTGTATCATTATAATGAATGCATTGTCTCTTAAAGTGACCACGCCTAATTTAGCTACTAGCTGCTGTCAGTGTCCTTGATGTTAATCCAAGAAACATTAGAAAATCACTCACTGCTCTTGACTGAATTTCTTTGTAGTTTTAACAAGAATTAATCCAAAGTCAAACCAAAATTATTATTTATACACCAGATATAATTTTTTATATATATTTTTAAATAGAGGCTGCAGGACACTATAGTTTATGTAAATGAGTATAGCAAAATAAAGTAAACTGAGACCTATTATACCCACAAACTCATCATACAGTGGACTGCCAGTAAAACTGATAAAAAATTTGGGACCAAAAATTATTCAGACACTTTGACCTGACCAAGTTTTGCTTAAGTGTTTTTTCTAATGTGACCTTTTTACACAGACTGAACAAAATTAAGTATTGCTTGGTAATTATTGGTAAATATTGTCAGAATTTTTGGTTGATTGTAATCCATTACATACCTTGCTTTCAAAGTTATCTGACATTATCAAGATTAATTTGTTTTAACACAGTTTACTGTCAGTTATTTGACTACCATTTTCTAAACTGTAGCAAATAAACTGTGATAATGTGAGAAATGTTGAAGGTGTCTGAGTGAAGACTATGCAGTGCTATTTTACATTTGATTATTCAGTGTCAGTACCTAGACATCTACAAACTTTACAAAATGCAAACATTGTGTAAATAGCACAAATAAATAAATAGAACGAACATACAAATTAAACCATTTTAAACAGGACCCACTGTTACAACCTACAGTAGGACACCGCAAACCCAAGCTACCGCCCTGCTTAGGCCCAATCCCATTTCTACCCCCTAAGGCCCTTCCCCTTTCCCCGATCCCTCCGTTTTGCGCATTCACATAAAGGGGTAGGGGCATCTCGATTCTCTTTTGGTTGTAGGGGTAGGGTAAGGGCCAGATAGCCCTTCAAGAAAGTTTTTTCTTTGTTGAAGGGGAAGGGGTATAAAATAGAATTGGGATTGGGCCTTAGTCTAGTCAAGGATTTAATAGGCCGATTTCCTGGAGGAAGACTAGAGCAAATCTGGACTAAATTGAGACTTTAATTAAACCAAACAGGAGGCAGGTTTAATTTAAGATTAATGTAATTTGGAAGACACATGGATTATTTGGACTATGTCAATGAAGATCAACCACCAGCTAGACAAGTTCTTGCAGACAGAAGTGACCCATTACAACATTTTGATGAAATAAGTTTTATATAAATAATTTTTGGAGATCATTTCCGCATGCATAAAGTAAATGCAGTGAAAATTATTTTACTTTTAAAACCCAGGCTTTCATCTGTGACCCAAAGAGGAAAGACTGTTCCAGTTTGTCTCCAGTTGCTGATAACTTTAGGGTTTATTGGAAATGTGGGTCCTGCATGGCATATTTATAGGCTGAGTGGGGATGGCAGGATGGGTTTGATCTGGGAACGCATATATGGGTCCTGCATGGCATATTTATGTGCTAAGTAGGGTTTGAACTGGGAACACATGGGTCCTGCATGGCAGAGGCGCAAAGTAACTATGTAGGCCTATTGAGTTATGTAATTACTTACTGTACAATTTTTAGTAACTTGTAGTAACTCTACATGTAGGCCAATCAAGCATGTTGAGATTGAGTAATTGTAACTCAATACATTTCAAGTCGCGCTAGTCACCAAAGAACAAACATTGCATACATGTAGATCTTTTGCCAAAACAATCCATCAGTCATTTTTGTTAGTTGTGCAGAAAATGAAAAATGTAACTTCCCAAAAATGTAAAAAACATCAAAATAGGTCAAAGTTTACGCTGTGTTGAATTATGCTGATTAGTGGACTCTCAGAAAGGTTGCAGGCCTACCGTAACACTTCAAATAATAGCCCAGTCCCAGACGCCTGTCCCTTGGGGCAGAAACACATATTTAGACAACTAGGGATGCTCGATATTATCTGCCGATATTGGCTTTAAAATTCAATAACGGTAAATATCGGTATCGGTTTTTGAAATGGTTTAAAATGACTAAAGTATGTCATTTTATACCTTATTGGAAAGCTCGTTTCCTCTCAAAGCGAATGCAGGCAAAATTTGGGTGTTGCTGTAGGTTGTTGGCCAACCAGCATAAACACAGGGTTTGTGGAGTAAATAAATTCTTGAGCAGGGCAGATCTAAGCCCCAACCCAGACAGCAAGCAGTTTCGGCCCAGATCCGGCCCACATGGATTTCTTGCGGGCCAAATGTGGGCCGGATCTGGGCCGAAACTACTTGCTGTCTAGGAATGAGTGGAAATAGTTGAATTTTTGTTCTTGTGTGGCTATTTGTTTTCATTTTACCTCAGTCAAAGAAATGGTCAGTTGGCATCTTCTCTCGAAGGGGTAGTAAGCACCGCACCCCAGTTAGCCTACCGGTTGCTGGCTAGTCCTTCAAAACATTCAAATCCCCAGTATCAAGGGAGTCATGGAACAGTGGGCAGTAAGCCTATAAACGATCATATATATCGGCTAATATCGGTATCAGAAATTAAGCATTGGACAATATTGGTATATCAGATATCGGTACAAAATCAATGTCAAGCATCCCTACAACCCCATACGGTTATCCACATGCATAGACTATTTGGTCAAATAAAACTCCGGGATCCTATTCAAAGTTTTACGGTACTTCATTTTTGAAGATGAGGCCAAATAGCTCACAGACAGCTAGTCCCTTTATGGACATGAATATGATGCATTTATTACCTCTTAGGAAATTCAATATTTGTTAGAAAAGGACTTGCAGGAGGCCTCATCATCAATCTGTCTTCCACTTCTGTGTAGTTAGATGTCCTTGGACCAAGGAGTAGCATGTGTTTCTATCAAGGTGTAGCTACACCAACAATGACTGATGTGTTGGCTGTAAAAGGTACAGTAGATCTGTTTGAGAAAAAAATTAGGGAAAAACACTTGTTTTGTATCTTATCAATTATTAATGATTAATAGATTGTTGGCGTTTTAACTTTTGGTAAAGGAAAACTAATCCAGCCCTCTGGAGAAGTGACGGTGACATCAGTGCTTAAAAGTAACTAATACTCTGAGTAGGGTTTTTTTTATTATTATTTATTTTATTTTGTACAAATTGTACTTTTACTTGAGTATTTCTCTAACACCAGTACTTTTACTTATAATAGAGTAATAGCAATGTAACAGTACTTGTTGAGTACAGATTTTCAGTACTCTTTCCACCACTGCCTGTTATGCACACAACACCTAATTAGGCTCATTCATAATGAAGCCAGCGAAGCAGTTACATTTTGTTAATTCTCTCACATATCCTTTAATTTACGAATTTTACTGTATTTAATTGTTATTTGGTCAGGCATTTCTTAGGACATCTATAAGGGGCCTGTATGCAAAGGCCTGGTTTCGCGCTCAAAACGTTAACAGTCCATTCGGAAAGCACTGCTGCTAGTGAGGAGAACTTCATTTCAGACAGTCACAAATTGAGGTAAGTTGAAATATTATGTTACCAGAAAAATAACACTGCAGATTGTACAGTGGTATTTTTGGTTTGTGCTGTTTAATCTGATGTAGAATCTAACCAAAAGGCAAAACAGCGGGAGAGGTTGGACAATTATTAATATATCACGATAGACTTTTATTCAATAACGGTGATATGAGTTTTAAACACATTTCCGATATACATTACAGTATATGATTACAGCGTTTCACTGACTGGCGTCCATTCAAGCCGAACAGAAAGAGCCGCAAATGGCTACGTGAGTGATGACATACACCACAGCAGGAGCCCAGCAGCAGTTGAGCACAGGCTGCGCTCCGGCTTGAGTCAGCTGTGGCGTGAACGCCAGTCTGTGAAACGCCGTAATCATATACTGTAATGTTTATGGATGTTTATGCTGAGCACAGCTAACTGATGTCTCCTCCCTGAGCGGGTCTTTAACTTAAACACCTCAATATGTCTGTCGGTTTTATAAAGTATAAAAGCTTTGTCTGTTACAGATCCAAAAGAAAAATGGATTATGACGACAGTCGTTGGACTAAACAAAGACGTGTTAAAATGAAAGTACAGGAGCACTTGAAGTTTTTGGAAGGCTGCCATAATGACGAGGATATTGTGCCAACAAATATGGATTTCATTGCATCAGAGGAAGAGTTGGAGTCTCATGGAAGTAACAATTCAAATGACAAGCAGATCTGTGGACATCATAGTGAAGAGTTGTCTCAAAGTGATGAAGAATCACATTCTGAAGTTGTTTCCAAACACAGTTTTGAAGCCACAAATGATCAGACTGATTCGGAAAGCACAGTTGACAAATCAGACCCTTGTAGCTTTAGTGACATTAGAAGGAAATTGGGAGACTGGTCAGTAAATCACAATATTTCACATAGTGCCCTGTCAGATTTGTTGCACTTATTAGTGCAGTGTGGCTTGGAGTTACCAAAAGATCCAAGAACTCTTTTGTCAACCTCAACAACCTACGAAATCAAAGACATCGGAACTGGATGCTACTGCCATATTGGAGTGTCTAACGTAATAATTTCAGCGCTGTCACAGGAAGCACATTCATCAGTAGACACTATAACACTGCGCATCAACATTGATGGTATACCCCTCTCAGGCAGCTCTAAACAGGAGTTATGGCCTATTCTGGTTAAGATCAAGGAACTTCCCAGAGCTAATGTTGGTGTCATTGGTCTGTTTGCAGGCCCAACAAAGCCTCAATTGGTTCATGAATACCTGAAGGATTTCATTGAGGAGTTGAAGCTATTAATGCGTCATGGTCTAGAATACAGTGAAAGACATTACAATGTTGCTCTTCCAGATGCATTTATCTGTGATGCACCTGCTCGTGCCTACTTGAAATGCATCAAAGGTCACACTGGCTACAGCTCCTGCGAGCGATGTACTGAGTATGGGGGTTCATTTAGGTACAGTTGTGTTTCCAGAATTGACTGCACCGCTTAGAACAGACTTGACCTTTGATCAGCAGCTCGATAGTGAACATCACCATAATGATATAGTCTCACCGCTACAAGAGCTTGGCATTACAATGGTCTCAAGCTTTGTCCTTGACTATATGCATTTGGTGTGCTTAGGACATGTTAGAAGAATTGTACATCTTTGGACCAAGGGACCTTTAAGTAGTCGTCTTTCTGCTTCCACAATCAACATGATTTCTGATCACTTGGAATCAATCAGAGCAAATCTCCCACAGAATTTTTCACGTAAGCCAAGGTCACTTAGAGAATACAGAAATTGGAAGGCCACTGAATATTGGCAGTTTCTGTTGTACACAGGTCCTGTGGTACTGAAAGGACGCCTACCAACAAGGCTGTACAAAAACTTTATGATACTCTCAGTTGCAATGAGGATACTTCTCAGTCCAGCCTTGTGCTCTGAGCACTGTGAATATGCAGGCAAGCTACTGAAATGTTATGTGACAAATTTTGGACAGATATATGGATCAGAGCAGCTAGTCTATAACACTCACTCACTCATCCATCTCGCTGATGATGCCAGAAACTTTGGTGCCCTAGACAACGTGTCATGTTTCCCTTTCGAAAACCATCTGGGGACTATGAAGCGGATAGTGAGACGGCCCCAAGGCGCAGTTCAACAACTCGTAAGGCGTCTCAGTGAAAAACAGCATTCACTCTCCTTTAAAAGTGGAAAAGAGAGGGCAAATAAGCCTCTACAACCACATTTCTCAGGTCCGACTCTCCCTGATGTTCCTGTCCGCATGCAGTACATGAAGTACAGACATGAGGGCAATATCATTTCACGTCGTGAAGGCAGCAATTGTTTTAATGTTAAGGACAAAGTTGCTGTGGTGCGGAACATTGTTGAGTTGGTATCGGGGGGTATGTACGCAGTCTGTCAGTTTTATGAAAAACAAGACAGCTTTTACAACTACCCTATTGAGTCAACGTGTGTGGGGATTAGAACAGTGACAGGGCTGTCTCACCAGCTGCACGGTGTGTCGGTCACAGATTTAACTGAGAGGCTAATACTTCTGCCATTGCAGGATGGAGCTGTTGCATTTGTTCAATTACACAATCAGTAACCATTATGAACTTTGCAGCATGTCCCTATACTGTATCGTCAAGTTTATTGGCGAGATCCATGAAGGCCAATCTGTGGTGGATATAATTCCAACTTGTTGGATGACCGAAGAACACAATGAGTGTTTCTGGCCATCAGGCCGTAATGTAACCAAGGCTGTGAAGGACCGACAGAAGCCAGAGGAATCGTGGCCGAAATACTCCATCAGAGTACTTGGATGGGCAGGTAAGAGGTTCTTTCTGAATTTCTGACAAATACTCTGTCTGTCATCTGTCTAGCTCAGTGTCAATAAGACATCAATTTCTATAAGTGCCAATAATGTACTTTTCAAATTTAGGCTGTAAAATTGTGATTTCTATATTCAATTGTCTTTGTCTGAACCAACATCAGTCATCATAAATGGTAAACAATATTTTTTCATGTTTTCTCAACTCCAGGCATTTGAGATTATTTAAGGTGCAGACACCAAAATTGTTTTTTTATCACGGTCACCATAGATTGCATACTAATACCCTTTTTCCTTTTGTTATTAAGACACTTTCGAGGCTGCTCCCAAAAATGTAAAAAAGCGGAGGCAACGTCTGACTTACAGACAGATAATGTAATATACAGAATATATAATGTTTGTGGCGTTGCAGAATTTCTGGCATTAAAGGAAAAGTACTGTTTTTTTTTTTAACCTTGTTTCTAGCATGTGATACTTTCATAAACTTACCCGGGGAAGTTTGGAGTCACTTTTTGTCCTTGTTTGTTATCCAGGCATTTTTAAAAAGATTTGTCAATACGAGCTGATGACGTCATTGACGTTTGCCACCACATAATTATTTTATTTCAGCCTTGTACACTACATCCAATGGCCTGCTAACTTGCTACTGCTAGTTTAGTACAATATAGCAGAGGATGTGTAGGACATCTTCATTGTGCACAAGTTTGTGAAAGTGACGTCATCGACGTCTTCTATCAACCCAAAGCTATGTAGAGCTAACCTCAGGCTAGTTTGCTAAATTTTTTTACAAGCCCTGAAAGACAACCAAGTCGCTCCAAAGTCAACGAAGGATAGCACTAGCAATGTATAACTACATATTGGTGAAAAGAAGACGTGTTGTTACTGATAATGTTTTATTTAGGCTGTAATGTTACTGGCCCTGACCTCTACCGTTTTGCTGGAATAGCACTCATTGAGATGGATGAAAATTTCTTGCGAACGACATCAGGTGACTCCAAACTTCTCCGGGTGAGTTTATGAACTTATTTCATGATGGAAATAAGGTCCAGGTTCAAAAAAACTTTTCCTTTTCCTTTAATTTCCATTTTTCATTTACCTCAAATATGGCAGTTGTTAGAAAAATGCCTTGAGCCACATACAGTATAAAAAACTCCTTTTGGTGGGAATAAATCATAAAAAGCAATATCGAAGTCAATATTTTAGAGTCCAAAACTAGATCAGTATGCCTCTAACAAACACCTGTAACAAAAACTGCTTTTTTCAGTGTATTCTGTTGTAAAAGTTTAAATGTATGCTTTTAACTGAATATAGAGCACCAAAACCCCTGCTGGCTTCCAGTGAGGAGGAAACGGACATCGAGGGAGATGTCTTGCCACCTACCCCTCCCGAGGCGTTTGTGTCTAAGAAAGTGTGGGGTGCAGGTGAAGCCCGGACAAAAAACAGGGTTAGTGATTAAGTGTGTGAAGTGATTAAGGGCTGGTTCACACGGGACGATTTTAAAATTGTCGGCCGATTTTCCAAACCTGAGAGACCCCACACACGGCGATAAAAAATCACGGGTCTAACGGTTTTGGTCGTACAGTGTGTGGTGTGCAGCCACACGGCAAAATCAACACATCACACATGAACCGATTTGACTCCCGAGCATTCCCATGTCAGACGGGAAATCTCGCAAAATCCCTCGAGATCAAACGTGACTTCAGAGTAAACAATCATGGCGGACGAAGAGGATGCAGTGGCCATAGTTTGTGCTTTGTTTTTAACTGAAAAAAAACATAAGAAAAACAAGAAAAGGCGATGGTCAAAGAGGTGGAGACAACGCGAGCATGGACTATACTTGCTACATCATGATATGGAGGTAAGTTGTTGTTTTATCTCATAGAAATGTTGTTACGTACTACGCAGATTAATAACCATTGAAATAAACGTTCATATATTCGTTTCCATGTACTCTGGTGGACTGCAGTTGTGGATGTAGTTATGCCCATCGACTTTATTTGTATTGTTATATTTTACAGGTTTCTGACAGAGAAGGGGTCAAGGAGCTACTTCGTATGAGTGTGGAGGAGCTTGAGTTTGTCCTCAATAAAGTAGCCCCGTTGATCACAAAGCAGGATACAAACATGAGACTGTCCATTTCTGCGAAGGAGAGACTGGTGTTAACACTATGATTTTTGGCAACAGGTTTGTTTGCAACAGCCTGTTTCATTTATTGTGTTTAAATCGGCTGAATGCCACTAATTTTGTTTCTTTATCTTGTAGGAGAGTCCTTTACATCCTTAAACTTCCAGTTTAGAGTTGGAAAGTCAACCATCTCCCAGATTGTCACTGAAACATGTGAAGCCCTGTACCGAGCACTTGCTAAGGATTATCTCAAGGTAATGTCTAAAGTACATTACATTACTAATGAAATGTTTGTTGTAGTTTTTTAAATACACACACCTATTTAGATGGGTAACGTTACTGTAGATAAACATTACCTGGTATTTCAAGTGCAGCAGCAATTTCTGCCCAGTTCCTCTCCTTGTCATTTTGGTTATGATATTCTTTACACGAAACATTGTACAAACATTCACGGTGTTGCCACAGGTCGACGAGTTGGTCCTCCATCTCCGACGTCCACCGGACTTTCTGGTGCGCCATGCCGCCGGCTGTTTTGATTTTGTTTCCCGGTACTTCCTCACCGCCTCGTCACCTCGCTTTCTGATTGGCTACACGCCACAGTCCACAGGCTGCGTGATCGTTTGTCCTCGGGGGACACCACACACGAGAAGAAATCGGGCCAAATAAATCCAACAGGTTGGATATCCCCGATTTGAGATCGGAGCGGTCCCGATGTCCTTCCGAGCAGAGGAGAGCAGTCTTAACACCACACACGGCAGGAATATTTGATCAGATTATTTTACGATAATCGGAGCATCCTAAGATTGTCGGAAGGGGTGAATCGGGGCTAAAATCGGCCTAATTATCCTGCCGTGTGAACCAGCCTTAAGTGAAACGAGACCTACAATAGGTGTATTGGCCTACAAAAGGAGAAATGAAAATGTCCCTCCTTCGATGAGAAATGTAGATATAGTAGGCTATATGGTCAGGATTTAATTTATTTTTAATTTAACTGATGCACTGACCCATCCATTGACTTTCTAGTGATTGTCCGCATATCGCCTAGCCAGTGGTTCTTAAATTTTTTTGTCAGAGAATAGCTTATCCATTCACAATTTAACGTGAATCTGCAGCATTCTGTCACAGAGGGGAAATATCTCTCGCTGAGAACATAGCCTATGATAAGATACATTGTCTCTTTGCATTCGATTGTTTGTAAGGTGTGTCAGACAGAAAGTTCTTATATGCAGTTTCGATCATTCAGTAGGCTATATTGTAAGACATTAATATTGTAAGACACCTTATTCAAATCTTCATTTTCTCTTGCTCAACAATCTATATGGAGAGCATCTCGCGACCCATCGGAAACATCTTGCAACCTGCTTGGGGGTCGCAATCCCCAGTATAAGAACCATTGGCTTAGGCTACGTTTTGTCGCCCAATGATAGAGATCCTTAGCTCTGGTAAAAGGCAAACTTGATTTCAGTAGCCGAATCTTCCAATGAAAGCTGATAGTTATTGAAATGTGAATCTGCAGACTTGTATGATTTAATTAAAGCAACCTACATGATGGCTTAATTGCTGCATTTTGTATTTCGACAATGTAGCCTATATTTCTGCAGAATTATAAAGCTCCTTAACTTCTAAAGCTCCGCCACAGCCTTTGGTGATATCATGTAAAAAAGTAGGCTTGTCTAAGTATCCTAAGCTGAGACAGAACAATGTTCCCTGCAGCACAGAAGTCAGCATCAATCATAATTAAGCCAATCTAGCCGCATACCCTGCAGATCACCATTAACCACTCACAGTGCAGTGTTACCGGTATGTCTTCCTCTTAGGATATTTAAATGGTGTTAATGCTGTACTTCTGCTTTCAAATTGTGCAGAGGACCAGCCATAGCCCTCGTGTGTCCCAGAGGAGAAGCCGCAGCCCTCGTGTGTCCCAGAAGAGAAGCCGCAGCCCTCGTGTGTCCCAGAGGAGAAGCCGCAGCCCTCGTGTGTCCCAGAGGGGAGTCGGCAGCCCTCGTGTGTCCCAGAGGGGACTCGGCAGCCCTTGTGTGTCCCAGAGGGGACTCGGCAGCCCTTGTGTGTCCCAGAGGGGAGTCGGCAGCCCTCGTGTGTCCCAGAGGGGAAGCCGCAGCCCTCGTGTGTCCCAGAGGAGAAGCCGCAGCCCTCCCGTTTCTGGGTGGCGGAGCAGGTCCCAGAGGAGCAGGTCCCACGGATCCCGCAGGGGAAGCAGCGCCCACGTCACCGGGAGGCGGAGCAGCACCCATGGTTCCAGGAGGCGGAGCGGATCCCGCAGGGGGAGCGGATCCAGCTGGGGGAGCAGCCCCAACGTTTCTGGGAGGGTGAGCGAGTTCACAACGCCTGATGTTACAATGAATTATGAGCTTGTAGATCTGCCATTTCAGTATTTGTATTAGTTTTTTTGTTTTCGTTTAGAGGTATTGAAATGTTCTTTAAAGTCAAAGTTTCTGCTTCCAAATTGTACAGGTAACCAGGGTAAGCCCAGCAAGACAGAGTCTGACCCTGAGAAACCCCTGTGGGTCCCCCACAAGTGGCCTCAGCATGAGCCTACTTGACGGCAGCCCCACCCCGTCTCCTGGCCACAAAGCAGCCCAGTTACTGCGTGGCCAAAGTTTAGCCCCCCAAACATTGATAGAGCAATGTTCATCACACTAGTGACATTGCTAGAAGAAGTGAAGGACATACTGAAGCTGCATGGGCAGATGCTAAACACACTGCTCAAAAAAGATTCCATGCCAGTCATGGCAATACCGAATGGCGCTGTTTTTCCCCTGGCCAACGTTGAGGACGTTATCGCCATGAATGAGAAGTTCTCAGACCCTGAATTCATGTCTGCAGTGGTAAGTTTTTTTTCTTTTTCTTTCTTCTGACAAAATCCTTCCCATGCATAATGAATCACTAAACTTTGCAGAGTTCAAGTCCCATGCCAGGTTGCTTCAAATGTATAACAAATCAACCATGACTGCTACAACATTTTTCACCTAAATGTAGTCCCAATACAGAAGAGACGTAAGTATACTTGAACATCAGTTCACTGCTGTATTGACTAATCTTAATTGCAAATCAGAAAAACAGTCCTTAGCTAAATAGAAAAGTTATTATAGCTACAGTCGGCAAAATTATACACCCCAACAGCCTTGCTCCCGCCCCTGCCACGTGCACCATATTGGTGAAAACAATGATGATTTGCCCATTGACTCGTGTATTATAATAGCCATTTTTCCGAATGCAGGATTGATTTCGCATTGTTTTCCCCAATAGTGCACGTGGCGGGGGCGGGAGCAAGGCTTTTGGAGCGTATACAATTTAGCGGACCATATCTATAACGATTAACTTAGAGATGCCAAATATCGGCCCTAATTATCATCCGTGAAGATAATCAGCCGAGCCCAAATACAGATCCAACACAGTTAAAATTTTCCCAACAAATAATCTAATTGGGTAGCCTATCAAAAGAAATAAGAACATTGATTCTTCGTAGAGGCCAAGGCCTATAAAGCTGTGTAAGGGAAACAGGTTAATTTAGCTCAAAGGGAATCATTTAAGATTTTAAAGGGAATTTGAACAGAATCACTGTTTCACGGCTGATCACTGAAACAGCCAGCGATTCACTGAACGAGCCGTATAACATCAAATCTGCGCTGGATATTAATATCCAAAGTATAGTGAAAACACTATTAATTAGCACAGTAACAAGATCGGCAGTTTAAGACTAACTTGTAAGCACAAAACACAAGATACTTCTCTTTTCCATATGAATAAGGCTTTATTAGATAAATCTAAGACATATAAACTAATCTAACACATAAGCACACACACACTCACACATTCACACAAGTTGCAGGAGGATAGAGAGTTAGGGAAGAATGAGTTTAAGAGAATGAAAATGTGGAATCCCAAGTTTACAGCAATACGTGAAATTGCATAGACATGAACAACCATCAGTCACTTAATTGACCCTCGCATTGAGTTCTTCAATGAGGTTAAAATTATATTAGATACACCAGTACAGATGAGAGTCTGGAGGTAAAGTTACTTGCGTTGCCTGTGTAACGGGGTTCCCTTTGTTGATTGGCTGGAAGTTCAGTAGTCGTTGAAGTGACGTCTTGGGAAGCCCGTGGTTGGGCGTTGGCTGATGATGCAGAGTTGTGGGCTGGTTGAAGTTTCAGACGGGCACGCGAGATCAGACTCGGAGACATGGCGTTACAAAACTCAACTCCGAACACGAAACTCTCAAACGGAAAAGAAAAGAAACTAAAGTAAAAGAACAGAAGTAAAGTTTGACGAGACTAGGTGGTGTTTCTTCTCATCGTGGCTAAGCAGCAGCAGGCGTGCAGGCCGAAGCACGCTGGAACAGTGCTCAAAGAATTGTAAACGTAATGACAAAAAGCATGGCTAAAAGCTAAAACTACAAGCCAAAGCAAAAAGCAAAATTTGATGGTGTCCTGAGTATTTAAACTGGCCTTTTGGCCACACCTCAAATGTTGTCTTGACCAATTAGATATTGTCTTTGCTCGGGGTGTTTGTCCTACCCATTTATAAATCATATGTTATCTTATCAATCACGTGGTCCGAATTTTCCCGCTCTTGCAGGGTATAATTTTGGACATGATTCCTATGATAAGAAAAAGGTTAAAAGGTCCCCTTAGGAATTTCAGTCTGGTTCTGCTAGGTGGGGGGGGGGGAGTCAATCCAACGATCTTGTTTACTCTCATGGGTTTACATGTGATGGCCAGGCTGTGCATCTCTTTGACCATCAATCTGGATTACTTGCTCCAAATTTGACTCTCTTCTCTGAATTGAAATTGTCAATAATTGTTCTAATGGTGTTAATGTTGAAAGCTGTTCTCTGAAAGAGTTGGTTGGTTATCTTGCTTCAGACTGTGGTGCTAGGAGTTGATTTACAACATCCTGTTGCCTTTCTGTGGAATTCGGCTCCTCATGTTTCAACCATGCTCCCGATCGAATCTTTAATTTGTCTGGTTCGGGTCTGATACACTACAGCTGCTCTTTTATTATTAATACTCTAATCTAATGGTTCATCTTCATGCAAGTTGGGTTGATGTCAGTATTTGATACACACTGTGTCAATGCATGGGCAACATTTGGGAGCATGCGGGGCTCGTGAGTTGTGTGTGTTGAGTCTCTTCTTATAGCACACATGCAGGAACTGTGTCCTTTCATCATGTTTTAGAGAAAATGAAATACAGGAATATGTTGACACTTTTTTGACACATTTGCCTAGCAATATCCTATATGTTGTCGCATTGCATAGCATACCCAAATACAAGCTCAGAAATTGACGGGACGCAAAGCATTTGTTTCATCATCTGACAAAAAATGATTGACATTAGCAGCAGCTTATCTATCTCAAAACCAATCAGATGCACACCCAAAGAAACTGGTGAGCTGAACATTCACTACCCTGCAAAATGATATGAAATGAAATGTTGAGGTTTGTAATAGGAAATGTGCAGCCTTCACTCTAAACTTGAGTGGAATTTAATTGAGTCAGGTGCTGTCGCGTGTTGTAAGTTGTTACCGTAATGCTTTTTTGGTTTTGCATGCCTTAATATTTAAGTCGGTCTTGTCAAGGCAAAGGATGATAGAAGTCATAATCTTTTGGAATAGTAGATTTTATTCCCTGTGAATGAAGTGTTTTTTAGGTTTATGTAATGAATCACTCGCTCGTGAGTTGCCTCTTCCTTCAAATAGACCGCAACGTAACAGTGATGAGCCTAATTCTACACCAATGTCTCTGCGGAATCATTTTCCCCATGTAGCCTACAGCCTCAATCACTTTACGAAAATCGCTAATCTCGCATTTTAAACACCGCACGGACATAATAAGATACTCCAGTGCTCATCCAGTACCCCAGTCCGCCCTCCCAAGTATCCGGGCGGCATGCGCAACGTTGGTTCCACCTGTTATTTTTGCTCTGCGTGTTTGTCATATATAGTCGATTATCAAGAGTTTAAGAATCTTAATCGAATCATTACGTGTCAGATCAAGATTAATCTAATAATCGACTTTTTGGCACACCCCTACTGGAAAGTGCCAAAATAACTTCCAGTTAAAAATATTGAGGGTGGACTTCTACACAAAAATATGCTTGATGAAAAATGTCTTAATTTCCCCATGGACATAATCATGGTCATTCTGTAGTAGATCACCCCCTTGAGGCAGTTTGACTGTGAAGCTCTATGCTGAAAAGGGAAGACTGGCATTGTGAATATGGCCTATAGACCGTAACCTTGTAGGTTTTAGGGAACTGGTATTTTATGCTATCAAGCACATAATTGGTTTAACACACATAATTGGGGGAGGGGGGGCTATGTAATGGGAACCGAGAATATTTTATTATATTACTGTATACTCTTAAGGTTGCCATGGTTGCAGACATAGGGGGTTCATCACTAGAAGATGCCACCAGGAGGATGATGAAGTTCCTAATGGTGCCAGAACTGCAACGGCAGTACAACGTGACTGGACGGATGGGCAAGCTGTGCTTCAAAGATCTGCGTCTTTTTTAATTTTTCTATTCTAAATTCAGTTTTTTAATTGCTCAATGAAACTTGTCTTTGGCCTTTATTTTATTTATCCAAAGTAGTTTGTGGGGACACAAAAGTGCTCCTGTAAGTTAGCACACACTAGTAATACTAGTAACTTAACTAGTAAGAAAACGACCTGGCGCATTAAAATAATGCATACCAAGGGGTCGCCTCGGGAGAATTCATGAATGTTGATATATTCATGGAAAACCGTTTCTAATGTTGCTCAAATCTGGTGCGCATTTGAGGCTAAATTTCAACATGTAATGAAAAAAGGGTTATAGGTAGGCATAAAACTCCATGGTAAATGTCACCCTAGGGCAAACATTTTAGCTTACCACATGTGGAAATGTGTTTTACTTGACTGAATGATTTGAAGAGTTGCAAGTTGGAGCAAAAAAGAACCTTGCTAAATTGACTTATGCTCCTTTGTTTTTAGGTGCACTGAAGAGTAATGCAATGACTCAAAATGTGAACCGCAAAGAAGTGGTTTACCGGCGCACGTGACCGTGGAGGGGAGAGGGCTGCAAGAGCAAAAAGAGAAAAAGGAGCGTCCACCACACAGACGCCATGAGTGTATTTTGTATTAATGTATTTTTTGGAGAGATGTTTTTTTTTAATATATTTTTGATTTATTTACCGATATGTTGTGACATTTAAATAGTTTTTTAAAGATTATGTTTGTTGTTCGATGTAACAATTTTGTATTAATGTATTTTTTGGAGAGATGTTTTTTTTTTTCAGAGATTTTTTTAAAATATATTTTTGATTTGTTTACCGGTAAAAATTGTTTTTTAAAGATCATTTTTGTTGTTCAATTTAACAATATATTTCTTGCAGTTCAAAGCGTCAAGTGTCTTGTATTTGTCTTGGACTTATATTCATTCTTCGTTTTTAGTTTTTCTTAGATTGTTTCCTTAAACCATTTGGCATGATTGGGCTTAGATAGGCCTTGCATGAATTGCCCAGTTAGGACCCACATAAGATCCTTACAGAGCCCACTTTAAGGCCATAGGGGCATTCACGGTTGAATCCTGGTGCAAGCCCACTTTAAAGCCTTTAGGCAGGTGGGGCCCAAATGGGTCTGACATGAATTACCCATTTAAGACCCACATAAGACCCTTACAGGTCCCACTTAAAACCCATCTTGGCATCCACGGCTGGCCCCCGTGTGTATCCCGGGTGCAAGCCCATTTTAAACGCCCTTTAAGCAGGTGGGGCCCAAATGGGTCTGTCATGAATTGCCCGGTTAAGATCCCACATAACACCCTTATAGATCCCTTTTAAAGCCCATCTGGGCATCCACGGCTGAATCCTGGGTGCAAACCCACTTTAGACCCATTTGGGCAGGTGGGGCCCAAATGGGTCTGACATGAATTGCCCAATTAAGACCCATGCAGTACCCTTACAGGTCTCACTTTTAGTACGTCTGGGCTTCCACGGCTTGCCCCAATGTGGATCCCGGGTGCAAGCCCATAATGGGGCCCACATTTGCCGGCCATGAAGCCCTCATCTGGGCTCCACATGTCATTGCTGGCTGGGCTGTTATGTCACATCTACCTGAAACAGCAGGGATGCCCAGATCCCCCAATAGAAGAGAATGACAATCAAGATGTGCCACGACAGACCACAGAGAAGGACTTGCATACAGAGATGCTTTTGTATTGTGCCACTTTAAATATATGTTTTACATTGTTTACTCTTCAACCTTCTACTCAGATCATGTAGATGTAACTAACAAAATAAATGTTAAAAGTATAAAGGATATTTTGTCTGAAAACAATATTTATTTCACAGATTCATGAACTGATGTGACATTTGAGCCTGCTGCATCTCTCTCCATCTTCATTTCCAGTTCTACTTGTAGTATCTTCATCTTCATCATACTTCAACTTATGTTCATGGAATTCATTAGCCAACCTTGTGACCAGTACTGGCAGACATTGCCAACCTTGCTCCTGATGATGTAGAAGATAAAAATTCCTTCCAACTCTTCAGTTCTGTTCTGACCTTCTCTTTGAAACAGGAACAGTTCATATAAGGTCAAATAAATTCAGATTAAATGGGAAAATGTTTCACAACAGATGACAAAATATTTTACTTGGAATTTCGCATCAAAAAATGCTTTTCAAGCTTAGATTTTTTTGTCGTTTCCAGCCAAAATGTCTAAAAATTCTTAAATCGGGAAGGATTTTCTAGACAACTAAAAATTATTTTCTTGTTTTCAGAAAAAAACAATTAAAAAATAAGTGAGTTTTTGCTTGAAACAAGCAAAATAATCTGCCAGTGGGGTAAGCAAATCTTATTTCAAACAGAAAACATGAAAGACGAAGCTCGATCATGAATGATTTGCTTCACATGGACTGATTTAGGCAGAATGGGGATCGGCACATTCCCTTCAAAACAAAAGTAACCTTAATCCTCTGCATCTTTAGCGGCTCAGATGTCAGGAGTAAATGACGACTGCTATGTTCATTACTACATCCAACAATAAAACACCTCAATTGCTTAATCTGAGACATTCTTGTCTTCCATTCCATTCTTGTCAATCCATTATTGTGGGAGGGGCCTGTGCAGAACTACATCATTCTGACAGGAATTTTAGAACAGCCTGATTTGAGAAAGGGGATTTTAAAATAGAAAAAAAAAAAAAAACACTGGGCAGATTTTTATCATTATAGGATGGATGTTTACGTTTCATCAAACATACAGTACAGGTCAAAAGTTTGGAAACATTACTATTTTTAATGTTTTTGAAAGAAGTCTCTTCTGCTCATCAAGCCTGCATTTATTTGATCAAAAATACAGAAAAAAACAGTAATCTTGTGAAATATTATTACAACTTAAAATAATAGTTTTCTATTTGAATATACTTTAAAAAAATAATTTATTCCTGTGATGCAAAGCTGAATTTTCAGCATCATTACTCCAGCCTTCAGTGTCACATGTAACATCCAGTCTATCACATGATCATTTAGAAATCATTCTAATATTCTGATTTATTATGAGTGTTGGAAACAGTTCTGCTGTCTAATATATTTGATGAATAAAAGATTAAAAAGAACTGCATTTATTCAAAATAAAAATAAAAATTCTAATAATATATATTCTAATAATATATTTTCTTTACTATCACTTTTTATCAATTTAACACATCCTTGCTGAATAAAAGTATTTATTTTATTTAAAAAAAAAGAAAAAAAAAAATTACTTACCCCAAATTACTGACCAGTAGTGTATATTATTATTTTAAAAACATAGCTTCTTTTTTTTTTTTTAGTTTTTATTCATCAAAGTATCCTAAAAAAGTATCACATGTTCTGAAAAAATATTAAGCAGCAGAACTGTTTCCAACTTTGATAATGAATCATCATATTAGAATGATTTCTAAAGGATCATGTGATAATGATCCTAAAAATTCAGCTTTACATCACAGAAATAAATGATAATTTAAAGTATAATAAATTTAAAAACAATTATTTTAAATTGTAATAATATATCACAATATTACATTTTTTTTCTGTATTTTTGATCAAATAAATGCAGGCTTGATGAGCAGAAGAAACTTCTTTCAAAAACATTAAAAATATTAATGTTTCCAAACTTGTGACCTGTACTGTATGTGCCATCAAAGTACCACAAGAGCAAAACAAGACCAGCCACCAAGGTCATGCGCTGCAGTTGCTCAAAATCAGCTGCGAAAGCCATGATGACGACATTTTATTCTCTTTGGTCAGATTCTGTGATGACAAGCACGATGTGTGTTGCATGCTTATTCTAACAATTTAATTTCAATATGTTACGGAAAAAACGCGCCAACCCACCCCTCTGATGCGTCGACCTCCACCACAAACTGACGAGAAGGATCAGGGGCAACAAGAATAGGAGCTGAAACAAAGCAACTCTTTAGTTTGGAAAACGCAGCCTCAACCGAGCTGGACCACTTGAACGTCATTTTGGTGGAGATCAAGGCAGTCAAAGTGGTGGCTAGTTGGCTGTAATTGCAAATAAAAAAGCCAGTAAAAATTGGCAAAGCCCAGAAACCTCTGCAGGGCCTTATGGGAATCTGGAGTTGGCCAAACTACCACAGCCTGAACTTTGTCGGGATCCATGCGCACTCCCTCAGACGACAAAATGCAACCTAAAAAGGGACAGACTGTGCATGAGAAATGCATTTCTCCACCTTGAAAAAAAGCACATTCTCTAACAGCCTCTGAAGCACTAACCTGACGTACTGAACATGTTACTGGAGAGAGCAAGAAAAAGATCAATGTGTCGTCCAGGAAGAAATATATGAACTGATCGACCATGTCCCTCAGCGCATCATTGACCAAATCCATATTAAACCCTGCGGCTTGTGACAATACATTGATGTTTAAAGACACAAAATGATCGGTCTGTGCAAGAAACTGAACAGTATTTATGTATTTTTTTACCTCTGATTCACGCAATGTCCGAACTGTTAGAACTCTTGTAAACGCGCTTCACAGCAGAAGGCACATGAGGCATCTTCTTCTTCTGCTTTATGGCAGATTGCAGACTTATAAGTGCATTACCACCACCTATCTCTCAAGATGACCATTGACACTCCTGATTGAGATTGAGATAGAGTGTCAATGCCATGCATTATACGACTGAAAGACTGCAACGACTGGAGCTAAAAATCATAATTTGTGTTCTACTGAAGAAACAAAGTCACCTACATCTTGGATGCCCTGGGGGTAAGCAGATAAACAACAAATATTCATTTTTGGATGAACTATCCCCTTAAGAGACCAAGGGAAAGTCAGGGTAGTAGCAGACTTGACAGAAAGAGAGAAGCGTAGGAAACATTCTTACTGGAAGTAAAGCAGCAGAGCAGAATGTTAACATGTTGGATCTACTGATGGTCAACTGTGTTACTGATGAGTTTATAATTTTCAAAAATACTCTTAAATTAATCTTAAATTGCCTACTGTACAACATGTTTAGTGTTAAGACATTACCCACTGTGTCCTTTGTCCCTCAAGGTATTTTTCTTTCAATACAGCATATACAAATTTGACTTATTTGAGAAAATGTGATGACCATTTAACTACTTTTGTGGAAATATAGATCTATTATGCCTTGAAATATTTTTTTTTTCAAAAAGTATAAATGACCAACTTTTTTATTTTGTTAAGTGGATATAGAATCTGTCAATCAGTTTACGATTTAAATTCTAGGTATTTTTCCAAGCTATGAACAAATACTTATTTTGTCAGTAACATAGTTGACCTAAAAATATCTAACTACTGCTTTTTGAACAAAGTAAAATAAATCCCAAATCCAGGTAACCCTGAGTTTGACTAACAGAATAAGTACTTGATTTTAAGTTTTTTATGTTAGGTCATGTTTGGGTTTTTGGGAAAAAGGAAAACTTTTTTTCTTCACATTGTCTAATTCCAAATGTACCCCTAATTACAGAATGACTGATTACCATGTATATTGTCACAATCCCATGTTGGCAGGCCTGAATGGCTTGTTGGTTGTGCTGCACATACACTGGTCCTGGGTCGGGGTCATCTGGCGATGCCACCACCTCACAAGTGGTATGCCATGCGCCAGATTGTGCAGCACACCACAGGCCAGCACAATGCGGCACACCTTGTCAGGGCAGTATAACAACATCAGCGCCACTGATATTTCAGCTGCCCAATCACCCACTCTCCAACTGACCAAGTGCGAGAATGGTCATTATTGTATCTGTGCTCTCAGTCAATTTGTGGGTTGGTGAGGGGGGTTTTCAGCCACATCTTTAGTGGATAACTGCAGTCACCTAATGGGGAGTTGAATAATTACATGCACAAAAAACAAACAAATAAATTTATATAGAACCATAACTTCAAATGCATCACTCACTAAGAAGCCACCCATTGTGCACCCTGCCAGCTTGGAGCCTCATCCCAACCATGCTGTTTGAAAAGATGTATGAATCATGGGTTGACCCAGGCCATCTTGCCACAATATGTTTTATTAACAAGGTTCGGGAGGAGCACGTCAGATACTTAGCCTAATTAGCACAGGTGGAGCTCACTTAAGATAATCAACACTATGGTATAAATACAGCTGACTTACCCCTATCCATTGACGGTTTATCAGCATCCCCCCTCCACCCCATCTCCTCAACTTAGTTCATTTTACACTTTTATATTGGGGGGTACTCTAGGTACTTCAGTTAATTATATGTAAGTGTGAACTCGTGAAATTTGTTAGGCACATTTGTGCATCACATATTATCTGGACATTTATTGAATGGAAATGCTTCTGATTCACATATGCAAATTCTTTTTCAGATGGCGCCTTTATAGCAATGTGTGTACAGCCGATCGCTCTGATTACATTGTAACTGCCTTTGGAATAAATGTGAAATGCTTAAAAATACTAACTTGATGAAATTCATACTTTGCTTTAATAAATAGAATATTGATTACATTGTTCATGTAAAAATATAAAATAGACCATCAGAAAAAAAAAAAAAAGAAATTCTAAGTAATGTTTATTTAACCAAGAAAATGTGACTGGGACATGAATTTACATTGGATTAAAAAAAAAAAACGTTCCTCCTCATTTCAGAACATGACCGCACACCACTGGTAGAATATTTTTTTTAATGTCTGAAACTCTTTCTACACTGTTGGCAGGTGAAAATCTTCCCTTAAGTGTGAGCTCTCATGTGAGTCTTGAGGTTTGCTTTTTTTACGAAAGTCTTACCACAGTCATAACACATAAAAGGCTCATGTCCAATGTGAGTCATTATGTGTGTCTTAAGGTGATTCCTGTCTGTGAAACTTGTTCCACACTGATGGCATATAAAACAGCTCTCTCTTAAGTGGATCTTCATGTGCTTATTAAGGCTTTCTTTATATGGGAAACATTTTCCACACTGATCACATGTGAAAGGTTTCTCTCCAGTGTGAACTCTCATGTGACTCTTAAGACGATCAGTTCGTGGGAAGCTCTTTCCACACTGTTGGCAGGTGTAAGGCTTTTCTCCAGTGTGAATTCTCATGTGGACTTTAAGGTTTCCATTTTTTCTAAAACTCTTTCCACACTGATCACATGTGAAAGGTTTCTCTCCAGTGTGGACTCTCATGTGATTATAAAAGGTTGCTTTATGTGAGAAACATTTTCCACATTGACCACATACAAATGGCTTCTCTCCAGTGTGAATTCTCATGTGAGTCTTAAGATTATCCATTCGTGGGAAGCTCTTTCCACACTGTTGGCAGGTGTAAGGCTTCTCTCCAGTGTGAATTCTCATGTGAATCTTGAGTATTCCTTTTTGATTCAAGGTTTTTCCACACAGTTTGCAGGTGTAAGGCTTCTGTCCAGTGTGAATTCTCTTATGACTATAAAAGGTTGCTTTATGAGAGAAACATTTTCCACATTGACCACATAAAAATGGCTTCTCTCCAGTGTGAATTCTCATGTGACTCTTAAGGTTATCCATTCGTAGGAAGCTCTTTCCACACTGTTGGCAGGTGTAAGGTTTCTCTCCAGTGTGAATTCTCATGTGAATCTTGAGTATTCCTTTTTGATTCAAGGTTTTTCCACACAGTTTGCAGGTGTAAGGCTTCTCTCCAGTGTGAATTCTCATATGACTATAAAAGGTTGCTTTGTGTGAGAAACGTTTTCCACATTGACCACATACAAATGGCTTCTCTCCAGTGTGAATTCTTATGTGACTCTTAAGTATATCAATTCGTGAGAAGCTCTTTCCACACTGTTGGCAGGTGTAAGGCTTCTCTCTAGTGTGAACTCTCATGTGGACTTTAAGATTTCCATTTTTTCTAAAACTCTTTCCACACTGTTGGCAGATGAAAAGGCTTGTAGTTCCAGTCTTCTGAGCTCTTTTTTGAGAGGAAGTCTTTTCAGTCTGCAAACAACTAAAAGATTTTTCTCCAGTTATAAAATCGTGATGTTTAATACCATTCTCTTCCATTTCATTCAGATCTCGACTCTCCTCCTTCATTGTCATCAGGTCTAAATTGAAAAGACAAATACATGATAACCCTAGTTTAATGGCATAAAGCAACAGACATTAAAACTTTTAGACATTTAAAGCATCAAAACCAATGCTACATTTCTAAGCAGAGAGATAACGGGCTAAAGCATTGCAGTGCCATTGTCACATTGTGGGGTTGTGGGTGTGAATTTCATCCAGCCTCCTTGACCATCATACAGGTGCTGGTCATATAATTAGAATATCCACAAAAAGTTTATTTATTTCACTAATTCCATTCAAACAATGAAACTTGTATATTATATATACAATATTACACACAGACAGATATATTTAAAATGTTGATTTCTTTTAATTTTGATGATTATAACTGACAACTAAGGAAAATCCCAAATTCAGTATCTCAGAAAATTAGAATATTGTGAAAAGGTTCAATATTGAAGACACCTTCAAAGGGAAGGAAAAGATGTGGTAGAAAAAAGTGTACAAGCAATAGGGATAACCGCACCCTGGAGAGGATTGTGAAACAAAACCCATTCAAAAATGTGGGGGAGATTCACAAAGAGTGGACTGCAGCTGGAGTCAGTGCTTCAAGAACCACTACGCACAGACATATGCAAGACATGGGTTTCAGCTGTCGCATTCCTTGTGTCAAGTCACTCTTGAACAAGAGACAGCGTCAGAAGCCTCTTGACTGGACTGCTGCTGAGTGGTCCAAAGTTATGTTCTCTGATGAAAGTAAATTTTGCATTTCCTTTGGAAATCAGGGTCCCAGAGTCTGGAGGAAAAGAGGAGAGGCACACAATCCACGTTGCTTAAGGTCCAGTGTAAAGTTTCCACAGTCAGTGATGGTTTGGGGTGCCATGTCATCTGCTGGTGTTGGTCCACTGTGTTTTCTGAGGTCCAAGGTCAACACAGCCGTATACCAGGAAGTTTTAGAGCACTTCATGCTTCCTGCTGCTGACCAACTTTATGGAGATGCAGATTTCATTTTCCAACAGGACTTGGCACCTGCACACAGTGCCAAAGCTACCAGTACCTGGTTTAAGGACTATGGTATCCCTGTTCTTAATTGGCCAGCAAACTTGCCTGACCTTAACCCCATAGAAAATCTATGGGGTATTGTGAAGAGGAAGACGCGATATGCCAGACCCAAGAATGCAGAAGAGCTGAAGGCCACTATCAGAGCAACCTGGGCTTTCATAACACCTGAGCAGTGCCACAGACTGATCGACTCCATGCCACGCCGCATTGCTGCAGTAATTCAGGCAAAAGGTGCCCCAACTAAGTATTGAGTGCTGTACATGCTCATACTTTTCATGTTCATACTTTTCAGTTGGCCAAGATTTCTAAAAATCCTTTTTTTGTATTGGTCTTAAGTAATATTCTAATTTTCTCAGATACAGAATTTGGGATTTTCCTTAGTTGTCAGTTATAATAATCAAAATTAAAAGAAATAAACATTTGAAATATATCAGTCTGTATGAAATGAATGAATATAATATATAAGTTTCACTTTTTGAATGCAATTAGTGAAATAAACTTTTTGATGATATTCTAATTATATGACCAGCACCTGTAAATTTACTGGCCATGTTATCTGCTCTCTGAAGCCTTTTAAATAAAGAACAATTATACACAGCATGCAGTAACTATAACAAGCTTTGTCAGTAGGAGAAAAATTATATATTATTAGCAGAATGATGTTTTGTCTGCCTGGAACCAAAGTCATCTTTACAAGATACTAGTACAGTGAGTGCTTTTGTTGTCTATGAGTGATTAGACAACAAATCACTAAAATCCCCACCACCCTCGCCAGTCTATGGTAATTTTTTTTATCCAAAAAGCATATACATTTAAAATATAAGAAACATTATTAAATATATATAAATAAATATTAAATACAGTGGCGTATGGGACACCCCCGCAGCCCCCGAGGTGCGTGGGGGACCCTGCCTTTTGGGGGGCCCCGTCGCAGGACATTCTAGAAAGCAGTGCTTCAAGACACTGCAAAAGACGCGAGACGTGAGCGCAAAGGTAGTGCAGTGGAGCGGGCTTAATAATGTTCTAAAACAACAACCGGGGAAAATCTTTTTTTTTTTTTCTCACATTTCACTTGTCATAAACACTATACATCTAAGACAGCCACACTGTAATCAAAGTGGATATTTTTACGATTAAAGTGGCTTCAATCCCCACACATGACATGCAGGAAAAAAAAAAGTTAATTATTACTAAAAAATTAGCGCACAATTTAATTCGTTACTTTGTTTTACTAAATCGTGCGCACAACATAGGCTACTGACTTGTTCCCTCCTTTTAAGTAAAATGTGCGCACGATATGATTCAACTAAATCCAGGCCACGATTTAGTAATACCGTGTGCACAATTTAACAAATTCGTGCTTTCATGTTTAATTTTTTTTTATTTATTTTTTTGCATGTGACGTGAGAGGCTCCATATGCTTTAAGAAGGGCTTAAAAAAGGAAAAAAAGAAAAGAAAAAAAAAAAGAAAAAAAAAAAAAATCGGTTCAATACGAGCAGAATCTGCATTTTACCAGTTTCTGTTCATGTGTTTCACTGTATTATTACCATTCTTAAACCGGTTTGAGAAAAAATTGTTAGCATTGTTTTTTAAACATCGTCTTTGCCAATAATAATAATAACAACAACAACAACAAAAATAATAATAATAATAATAGGCTAAAGTAGGCTACACCACGTTTTCTTACGGCAACTCAAAAGGAAAAAAAAAATATTGTAGCCTAAATTGCGCTCAGTCATAGCCAGCATCATCTTTACTAGATTTTGGCCAAATGTTTTAAACGAAAAAAAAAATAAAAACCTGTCAAAGCTTTAAAGACATTAAAGTATTTTAATTTTTTTAGATAATTAAAATATTTGCATGGTTTAAAAAAAAAAAAACGCTACTTGTATAAAATTGAATTTTGAGAGGAAAAAACACGTCGCATTTTATTATTACATTCAGAAATAATGTAGACTAAATTACCAGTAAATCAAAATGTTTACAAACATTATAAACACAGGCTATTTTATTCCCTTCCCTCCACAACAAATCCTCTAAGGTTAACAGTATTTAGGCTACGTAAACTTCAAGCCGAAAACAAATTAATTAAAAGGGAAACTGAAGCCTTCTCTTGTTCAGTACAAATCCAAATGTTTCCATATTCGTGACATCTTTGGATGCTAAAATAATATTTATGTATAGGTTTTACACAACTCGCATTATCACGTAAATCATTATCCTTCACAAAGGCTATAACAGCACAGTGTGGTTGCTGGTCACGCTGAACGCAACAAAGCAAATATTCGTACATGACTTCACTGCTGGTGGGAGGGGTCCATCTCGTTTTTTGTGGAGGTGCCTCTAAGATGTGTGGTACGCCACTGATTAAATATAAATAAATACATGAAACATATATAAATTTGATAAAACTTTTATTTAGGAACTTTTTTTTTTCATGTGTCATAACTCTAGTCCAGTCACTTAGGCAACTGCTTCGTGGTACTTGACAAAGCAGTTGCGTTCAGCATTGAGGCACAGGTGGACCTTACAGACCCTGCAGACCACATTTGACCTCAAAATGTTCCCCTTCCTGCTGCAGTATTTGCAGGTCTGGCGGTTGGTGTAGACAGGGGCATGGAACAGGGACATGTCAAACCGCACAGAAGCATCTGGGGGTGTGGCTGCGGTGTCCCCGGACAGGCATGGGGACATCAACAGAGGTACTGGGGGCACATGGAAATGATGAGCTCCTTCGGGGTTGAGACATAACTGCCCTCTGGCTGCTGCAACTCATAAACACCTGGATCCGGAAGTTCTTTAAGGACAGGCCATCCATAGCAAGAGCCTTGATGTCCCGCCTGTACATGATCCAGGCATTCGTGAGGCTGACATCTATTGCATATGCAAACATCCGCATGTACCACCTCTTGGATTTCATGGGGGTGCGGTAGAGGTGGACCAGCATGTCACTTTTGTCAATGCCCCCCATGTTGGCATTGTAGCTCTTGATGACAGCAGGACAACTTATCGGTTCCTTCCTTTTGGTGTCACTGCAGTACCGGTAGACTGAGGATATGGGCTCCACTCCCATGTATGTTGACAGCAGAGTGACGACCCTGTTGTTCTTCCACCTGAGGGCCAGGATCCCATCATCACTGGTGACGTAGTCATGCACACCACAAGGGACAGCCTTTTTCTCCATATCCTTGATGGACTTCAATGGAGGCTTGCCTATTCTGGTGTCCCTGGCTGTCCCCATGTACCTGCATTTCTTATCTTTGAGGTACCGCACTATCTCCAGGCTGGTGAAGAAGTTATCCGCAAAGATGGCTGTGGTGGTGTAGGAGGACATGGTGCTGGCCAGGACAGAGACTATCTGGCTGGTGACACCCATGGCTTGTTGTTCAGACGTCATGGGGACAACGTGGGCCTTCAGCGTAGTTTTACACTGGTATAGCACCAGGTCATGAATAAAGCCATCTTTAGAAGCCCTGGCAAACAACTTAAATCCCCATTTGTCCGGCTTGTTTTTGATGTATTGCCTCAGGTTGCCAGCTGTATTGCCTTTGAAGGCAACCATAACCTCATCAACAGACTGCTTGGGGGTCTGTGGCTCACTCCTGAAGGCAGTAACCAGGAGGTTGAACAGTTGCCGGACTTTAAAGAATCTGTCGATGGTGCCAGGAATCTGGGTGTTGTCATTAAAGTGGACAAGCCTTCTCATCAGCCTGAACCTCTTAGATGACTTGAGGTTTGCAACTTGAGGGACCCTTGTCTCCATTGCCCAGTAGTCATCAATGGAGGGCAACTCAGAAATCCCCATGTAGAGCAGGATGGCCACAAAGGTCCTCATCTTCAGTGGTGGTGAAAGTGGTGTTGACGTCCTTCTGGGTTGCATATAAGTTGGTTTGGTATGTTATATCCTTGATGACATGGGGGCTGAAGTACTTACTGAAGTAATTATATGGAGTCTCAATGAAGTCAGGGGGAACGTGCTGGTACTCAGGCAGGTCTTGGTTGTCCAGATCAGTCTTCTTCCAGGTGGTTGGCCTCCCCTTCTTTGTGGGGTCCTTGGCTTGTGGTGCTGGCTGGTCTTCGTCCTCCTCCTCTTCATTGTCGTCATCCTTGTCCGTAACCTCCTGCACTGCAGGCTGCACACACTTCCTCTTGGCAGAGGGGCCCATGTCACTCGGGGACTAGTCAGTAAGTGGGATGAAGTCGGGGTCTGCCACATCGTTGTCTTCCTCGTCAGAGCCCTCATCATCACTGATAGCGGGGTCAGCTGGCACAACAGCAGTTGACCTCTTTCCATAGAAGAGCTGAGTAGAAAAGAAAGGTTCTGAACATCAAGTCCACCTTGAGTTATGAAGGAAAACAGTAACAGTGAGGTGGAGATCTACTGAAAACAAAAAATATTGACATATAGACTGTGAATATATAATAAGAAATGAAAAATAGCACTAAGTACTGGTGGTACCACTTATTTTAGCAGTAATAAGGCTCACAGTAAGAATAAACACCAATATATGTCATTTACGTATAATAAAAACTATTATGAGGTCATAAAACTAAGCAAAATTACACATATTTCCCTATTTATAGCTTGATCATTTTAATAAATGGTTTAAAGAGTAACTAAACCCCTGGTTAGAGCCTGACTCCACCCACTGGCAATATTTGAAAAATGCTTAAAAGAACCGAGGGTGTGACTGAGCGGGTGGGGCGTGAACTTGAGACCCGCAGTAACGGATTGATTGACAGCTGCTGTCAGAGTCGCTAAACTGGAGAGTGACTGTAGTGACGCAAGTAGCTTTGCAACAGAGCGTTCATTTGAAGTAGAGGACTTTTCTCCCCCACCTGAGCCATATCAACTCGAGCCGCTGGCTCAAACTGCGGTCTTAACTCCCGCATCGCGATCGGCATCCGATGATGCTAGCGAAGCAGGCGCTACAGTGATTTTGACGGAACAAGATGGTTTTATACTGCCAAGGGCGTGGTAGCTCATACCAAGGGCGTGGTGAGCTGGAAACTGCTTACGTCACGTACCACCGCAAACATCCAATAGGAAAAATCAACTACAGTAGCCACCGTTCAACCTGAAGAGGGTAGCACTCAGACGTTTTTACACCATATATTGTAGAATTAAAACACTTTATACTCAAATGTCAAAAAAGTTACTCGAATCAATGAACAGCACTAATAAAGCCCCATTGTTACAGATCATTAACTAAAAAAAGTTGGTTTAGGGTTTAGTTACCCTTTAAGTTTCGCATTTGATCACTGCATAATGCTGTACGAACCTGTGGCAACATTCAATGTCATTTCATGTCCAGCATTCACTAATTTCTAGACATCCTATGCAAACATCTATCTCAACATTTAACACATCCATTCAACCACATAATGTGTGAGTTTCCTGAACTTACCATTTTTCGTTTTGCTGATATTAATATTTCTGTGGTAGTTGGTAGTAGCGTAGATCCGTCTTTCTGAAATTCCTGAATGACACTGAAGTTTGTAATCGCGCGGGCAACTCCTGATTGGTCAGATGTCATGGTGTTACTATCAGTGACGTAGACTGACATCTCTTGGTTGGCTGGGAGAAATCCATGTGCTTTTACAAACTCACGGAGAGGTGTACAAATGCCATTATGAATGGTTAAGTTACCAAATATGGCTCTTCGCCTGATAAATGGTTTAATTAAACGATTTTACTGCATGCCCGCCAGCCAATCAGAATCCAGTATTCAGACAGACCATGAAATAATATAAATTTACTGGCCATGTTATCTGTTCTCTGAAGCCTTTTAAATAAAGAACAATTATACACAGCATGCAGTAACTATAACAAGCTGTGTCAGCATGAGAAATGTTATATATTATTAGCAGAATGATGTTTTGTCTGCCTGGTAACAAAGTCATGTTTACAAGATACTAGTACAGTGAGTGCTTTTGTTGTCTATGAGTGATTTTTTTTCCCTCATTCTCAAAAGTTGACTGTTCACATTTCATGGCTTACTTTATATAAAATGTTTTGAGAATGAAAACCAACCTGTTTGTTCCTCAGTATCTTCATGTTTGACTCTGCATTCTTCACTCTTCATGTCTTCACTCTCCTCTTTAATAAACTCCATCTTTGTTTGTTCCTCAGTATCTTCATGTTTGACTCTGCATTCTTCAATCTTCATGTCTTCACTCTCTTTTTTAATAAATGCCATCTTTATAACAGTGCATTATGTGGATCTCAGTTAATTCGTCAGGAGTTTTTCTGTCTGAACACTTTGTCCTGCTTAAAAAAAAAAAAAAATAACAGAAAGAAAAACAGCAGGGATCTAATTTATAAAACTCTCAGTAGATTTCATCCTAAAAGTGTACGTAGGCACAAAAGCTAGATTTTGCGTACACACAAAAGTTTTCAGATTTATAAAACCATGTGTACTCCAGAACCTGCGCAAAAATCCCTTTATAAATCCCAGTCAGGGGAAGATTGTGCGTACGTGCATCTCCACCTCGTCTCCTCCCCGAAATCACCAAATATAGAGCTTACAACGCCTAGTTTTACTATGAATAACCTCATCTGCATATCATTTCCATGCATATTCCCATCTACGTGACACCATGTTTAATACCGAGACATTAAGGAAATATGAGATGGGGACTATAATGCCATTTGTGCCATACACATACATTTTTATTGCTAAAAATTATGCACTATCCTTATTATGTTTTATAATAAATATATTAAAATATCCATAAAAACAAAATGGTTTAAAGTTGTTCTCAGATATATTTTATTTCAGATATATTATTATTTTGATCTCATTATTTTACACTGGCCAAATAGTATTTCAATTGTTTTAAACAATTCAAATCAAGATAAATGTATGCAGTTTTGCTGAAGATATTTTAGCTATTTTTAGTGGAACAGGCCCATATTTATTGCAGTGTAAATGCAATTGTCTGATTCGGCTCGTCACAGATAAAGTATTTTAAAAAGAAAACGTGCAAATATTACCGTTTTCTCCTAGTTATATCCTTCAAATATAGTGGTATACCCGACAATGGACCGCTGAATCAGCAGTGTCTGCCATAATATCGAAGTAAGTGCAAATCTTTGATCATTGTTCTCGCTAAAATATTTCTCATAACATGTGATCTGTAGTTTAGTTTAAAGATGAATTATTGTGCACCTATAGCACTCCTCGCTGTCATTAAAACATAGCATACCACAGGAAAATTATTTAGCCTATTGTTAATAAAATTATGTAATTATGTTTTTTGTAAAATTATGTGATTTCAGTGTTTATCTCCATTAATGCGAGTGGAGTATTTAGTATAAATGTATATATCAAGTCAACATGAAAACAGAGTTTAAAATCGACAAAAAAAAAGAGTTCGTACGCATGGTCTAGAATGTTCGTACATATTTAAGACAAGTTTATTTTTTATAAATCACGATATGTGCTTGAAAAATTGCGTATGCGTCAGCGTGGGATGATTCGGGCTCTCCGATTCACTGAATCATTTTGAGAAGCGATTCAATCGACTCGAAAAAGTTTGGAAATGGTCCGTTTATTTCACTACCTGCCAGAGACTAATTCGTGTTTATGATGAACTGGTACAGGGTGAGAAATTAGACGCACCTTTTGTACTCACAGAGAATAACCTTCATTGTGTCACTAGATAAAGCATTACAGTTTAACATTCAGTAAAAAAAAAAAAATGTCAAAAATGTATGTACAATTCTCTAAACGACGTGTATTGATCTTCTTCTTCTACTAACTTTTTATGGCGGATGCCAAACCAACTTTTGGTGCATTTACCGCCACCGACTGGACTGAAGCACTGATAGGCTGATGACAAAAAAAAAAAAAAAAAAACCTTATATATTAGATTCTATTAATTATTCCTATTTCTTTAATGTATTTTATAATAGCACCATATATTCTTCTTTGTTCTGCGTTTTCGTTCAAAAGACTTATCATATTGAATGATTCAACACCCATGTTTTTAACTTCATTAATGAGTTTTAACCTTTCTTTTCCATATTTTTTACATTCCATTAATACATGTTCTATAGTTTCAGGCTGATTACAATAAATACATTTACCTGATTCATGTTTTCCTATTTCAAACAATGAATGATTTAATCTAGTATGCCCTATTCGGATGCATGAAATAATTGTATATTCTTTCCTGTTCTTAAAAACATTTCTTCCATTTCCATTTACTTTCTGTTGAATATTATACATAAACCTGCCCTTGTTATCACAGTTCCATTCCTCTTGCCATTTGTTATTCATGAATTCTTTTATTTTCTCTTTAACTTCATTTTTGCTCAGAGTCACTTGAATATCTATTTCTGTATTTTTAAGAGCTTGCTTAGCAAGCTTATCAACCACATCATCAGCCTCCACTCCCACATGAGCAGGAACCCACAAAAATTTTATCAAGCTTACTTTACTTACTCTTAACAAACTTGCAAGAATCTCATATATAATGTCTTGCCTTGATGATTTTAATCCACTTGCAAGACTAGATAATGCTGCGTAAGAGTCAGAACAGATTACAACTAAGCTTGGTTTTACCTCCTCTACCCACTGAAGGGCTACCACCATAGCAATTAATTCAGTTGAATAGATGGATACATGATCAGTTATTCTTTTCCTAATGCTAATTTGAAATTGTGGAATGTATACTGCAGCAGCAGTTCTACCAGAGATAGGTTCTTTAGAACCATCAGTGTATATATTTAACCATGATGAATAAATCTGATCCAAATACTGCTGGACAATAATGTTCTTAGGGGTAGCTTTCTCATTCTTCATTTTTATTTGTATCTGAAAATCTACAATAGGCATAGGAAAAAAACATGGTGGAATTCTGGATACAGTTGGACTAACATCACAAACAGCAATACCAACTACTCCTGCTTCCCTCTCAGCAATCCATCCAAAGCTTTTAATATTTTTATTTCCATGCTCCCAGCATTCTTCAATCACCCCCTTTACTGGATGACATTCTTTATGTCCTTTTAAATTAATCCAATAATTCATTCTCATTGTATATCTACGAAGGTGTAAAGGAGCTTCCCCAACTTCTACCTGCATGGCTGCAATGGGAGATGTTTTAAACGCTCCGCGACATATTCTTAAAGCTTGACTCTGCATTGTTTCAATCTTTTTCAGAGTAGTTTCAGCTGCAAATCCATAAATAATGCTTCCATAATCTAAACTTGGTCTGATTAATGTACAATATTGCCCCGTCATCTGCAAATAATGCCCTTCCAATATCACCCTTAAAATTACTAAAAATATCATTAATCATAATATTAAAAAATACTGGGCTACATACACTTCCTTGTGGAGTTCCATTATCTATCGTGTAAGTCTCAGAATACTCTACTCCTATCCTAACTTGTATTGTTCTTTCTAAAAGGAAATCCATAATCCAATTGTATAACTTTCCTCCAATTCCCATGCATTTAAGTTTAATTAAAAGTCCCTCTTTCCAAAGCATATCATATGCTTTCTCAATATCAAATAAAACCCCTACCAAAACTTCATTTACCTGAGCTTTCCTAACATCGCCTTCTAAACTTAAAACAGCGTCCATAGTATTCCGACCTGCCCTAAATCCACTCTGATATGGTGATATAAGATCTTTTATTTCCAATATATAATTTAGCCTACGTATGATCATTTTTCCCATCAGTTTACATAAATTAGAAGTTAAAGCAATTGGCCTATAATTAATTGGATTAGATTTATCCTTTCCAGGCTTGCCAACTGGTACAATTATTCCATGCTTCCATGAAGAAGGAATCTTCCCTGCATTCCATACCTTATTGAAAAGATTTAAAATAATATTTAAAGATCTATCTGATAAATGTTGAATCATTACATAACATATATCATCTTTTCCAGGAGATGAATGTTTAACTCCCCCTAGTGCCATCTTTAATTCATACATAGTAAAATCTGCGTCTAAAGCATCACCAGAAGGACTTCTTTTCATCATTAGATCTGGATATTTATTTTTGTTCTGATTTCTACTCTTTTTAATATCCTCTGATACATTATCATCACTATGGACTTTAACAAAAACTTTAGCCAACATTTCAGCTTTTTCATTATCTGTCACGGCTATTCTTCCTTCATCATTTTTTAAAACAGGAAAAGTCTGATTTCTATAAATTCCTCCCATTTTCCTAATTGATGCCCATACTTCACTCACTTCAATATCATCTCCTATTGTAGTACACCAATCTCTCCAGTACTTCTTTTTAGCTCCTCTTACTATTCTTCTTACTTCAGCTTGTGCTTTCTTATATTTAATAAAATCTTCAAATAAATAAGACTTTTTAATTTTTCTAAATGCTTTATTTGCCTATTATGTATAGCATCGCTACACTGATCTGTCCACCAAGGAACTGCTTTCCTCTTTTTACATTGTCCCTTTTTTCCAATAATTTTATCAGTTACCTCATACAGAACTTTACATATTTCCCCATTACATTCATCTATGTCTTCCATCTTATTCAGTTCTAATGCTGTTAATTCTACCTCACTTAGATATTTATATGCTTCCCAGTTTGCTTGATTAAATCTCCATCTTGGAGCTAAAATCACATTATGTTCTTTTACACTCATCCCTACCTTACATACAATTATATAGTAATCACTACCCATATTATTATCTTCCCGAACATCCCATACACATTTACTAGCTATCCCTTCAGAGACCAATGTTAAATCTATAGCTGACCCAATACCACGTACTAAATCTATTCTTGTGTTCCTGCCATCATTTATACAAACTAACCCATTACTATCTATTATTTCTTCAACAACATCCCCATTATGATCATCTTTACTGCTTCCCCATAAAGTGCTATGTGCAGTAAAATCTCCACACCAAATTATTTTATGATTTCCTGATCCTATAACCTTTTCTAAATTTTTACTTAATCTATTACAAGGATTATAATAATTTATTATTCTAATATTGTGTTTCTCTGCATATATTTCTATAACCACCAATTCTTATTCTTCAATCTCATTTCATGGTCACCCCCACATCTCGCACAGCGTTGTTTTCCTCTGCAAACAGCACTAACATGTCCATATTTCTGGCACTTGAAGCATCTAAGTGGAGGAGGCACGTAAGGTCTTACTAACTTACGTATCCTATTTTTACCCTCTCTGGCATTCTTTCCTCATCGAACTGAAGCATTACTGACAAACTGTCCATTCTTTCTTTATTTTTCACGTACTGAAGCCGTTTTGCTCCAACTACCTTCGCCCCTTCAACGCAACTTTTAATTTAATCAGTATTCACATCAGTAGGAATTCCAGTTATTACTCCTCTAACCCAAGGTTTCGTCTTCATCAACGTGCATGACACCGAGAGTCCAAGCATCGAAGTTATACTTAGAGCCTTCTTTTGTTGTTTTCCATCCTTACACATGATAATCAAGTTACCATCTCTCAGAGTCTTTGCACTATGAATTTCACCTAAGGCTTTATTTAGCGATTTAGTCAGTTTAATTGGGTTTATCGTCATATCTGATTCTGCAAATTTCATCATCACTTTATGTTCTTCTATGTTTTTCCTACTCACTTGATCCTCCTTTCCACTATCCGTAAATGATCCTTGACTATTAGTTTTCTTTCTTTTCCGATTTACTACTTTCCACCATTCATTCCCTCCTGTACTCCCGCTACACGATTCATCTTAGTTCGGTAAAATTGGCAAGATATTCACAGATTCGACTTTTCCGGATCAAGAACTCGTGAGCAAAACATTTTTGGTACACGAATTATGGCTCTTTTTTACTCGTAGTGATGTAGTAAACGAGCTACAAGCGAGTTTGCCTGAAAACAAGCTTTTCTCCGTTCTGTACAAAATACGTTGATCTCAATGCGCTGGCGTCTGAGAGACAAGTCCGAAGAAACCGTCTGCAAAGTGCGAAACGCAAAAAAGGTTACTAATAAAATACTCAATAACTTCACAGTAACACACTGTAGTGTCACCAAATTCAGTTCACACATCACTGCTCTCCTGCTGGTTATACTGCAACGTTGCTTTTAAAAATAGTTGCTTTTGCACAATTTTTATGATTTTTTTTTTATTATGAAAACGTTAATAACGTTACTGTAACACACTGTACATTTACCAAATTCAGTTCACACATCACTGCTCTCCTACTGGTTATACTACAACACTTATATTGAAATTAATTGATGTTGCACATTTTTTATTATGAAAAATAGTTAATAACTTCACCGTTATAGAACATAATAGTTAATAACTTTAATGTAACACACTGTACTTCCACCAAATTCAGTTCACACATCACTGCTCTCCTGCAGGTTATACTACAACTTTCATTTTGAAAAAATTGCTTTGGCACATTTTTAAGAATTTTTATTATGAAAAATAGTTAATGAATTCACCATTATTGGACATAATAGTAAATAACTTTACTGTAACACACCGTACTTTCACCAAATTCTGTTCACACATCACTGCTCTCCTGGTGGTTATACTACAACTTTTATTTAGAAAGTAATTGCGTTGGCACATTTTTTATGATTTTTTTATTATGAACAATAGTTAATAACTTTACTGTAACACACCGTACTTTCACCAAATCCAGTTCACACATCACTGCTCTCCTGCTGGTTTTACTACAACACTCATATTGAAAATAATTGCTTTGGCACATTTTTTTTTTTTTTTATTATGAAAAATTGTTAATAACTTCACAGTTACTGGACATAATAGTTAATAACTTTACTGTAACACACTGTACTTAAACCAAATTCAGTTCACACATCACTGCTGTCCTGCTGGTTATACTACAACTTTCATTTTGAAAGTAATTGCTTTGGCACATTTTTTAGAATTTGTTATTATGAACAATTGTTAATAACTTCACAGTTATTGGACATAATAGTTAATACCTTTACTGTAACAGACTGTACATTCACCAAATTCAGTTCACACATCACTGCTCTCCTTCTGGTTATACTACAATTTTCATATATTGTAAATATAATTGCTTTTGCATATTTGTTTAATGATTGTTCAGTATGGAAAAATAGGTAATAACTTTGTAACTACATAACTTCATGATGTAATAAAATTACATATTTTTTGGACTTTGGTTCCACACAATACAAACATGTATCTCAACTTAGATACCTAATGCAGTTTACTTTTCAGTTAACTGTAGGATGTACAGTAATAGCACATAATGAAAATGAGAATTGTTAACATAAATTATGTTGTTACCCACCTAACATAGATACTTTCACAGTGTCATTAAGTTTGGACTTTGTTTTGTGTCTGCACCTTTCCCTGCCTGTGTTAATTGCCATGGTCAATGATTTTTTGTCATTTCATTTAGCTGTGGTGCAACTAATCACCTAGTTTGGATTGCCTGTGTGTTGGATTAAAAAACTTTTGAAACATGCATCTTTGTATATTTAGCATATTGTGACTGTAGCTTTTACACAAAAATAATTTTTCTTCTCTGTTTTCTACATTTCTAAATTTCTCTTCCTTTGCAGTCCTGAGCAGATAATGATTGGAAGTGTAAATCGTTGTATTTGCTTCTATAATAAAATGTAAAACAACAAAAATACATGTAGTGTAAGCTCAAACGGATTATGTATACCGATTTATCATGATTAAATTAAGTTGTGCCAACATCATAAAATAATTGTGTTGTATGACCTTCTTGTATTTATTTACATGGAACTATATAAGTACTACAATAACAGCACACTCTAGACATCCATTTGCACAGAACTGTACATCTCTCTCTCTATCTATGTGTGTGTGTGTGTGTGTGTGTTATCCAGTTATGTTTGAAGTACATTTTTTATTGTATTAAATTTAATTTGTTGCTTACATTTTGTACTTTTGTGTGTGATATTCCATTTTTCATTGCCTATGTCTCTACTTTTGCAACACTGGAAGCACCTGTCACCAAGACAAAATTCTTGTGTGTGCATTGTAAACATTCTTGGGAATAATTAGAGGCAAAATTAAGTAATTAAATTTGAAATTTATTTTTTGAGTCCATGGTTGCTTTTTAAGACACTGTTTTCATTTTTACCAAATATTTGTATTCATGTTTTTGTCTGTCAAGATGATACGCACACAACCAAGGTTTTTTTTTTTATTATTATTAAAATAATTTTATTAATTCATTTATTCATTCATTTATTTATTCTTTTATGTATTTTTTTTATTTGTTTATTGTAATTGTATGCACTCAAATAAATTTTGAGAAAATATGTATTATTGTTTGGAGAGAAAGATACAGTCACTGACAAACTTTTCCAAAAAAAAAAAAAAAAAAAAAAACATTATAATTGGAATGCTGTTACATGATGAAATAGGTCTATCTTAATCTTTTTATTAATGTATTGTCGATTCTGAGCAAACTATGTTTTTATGTAAATATATGAGAACAAAACATTATTTTTATGTTCAGGTGCATCTCAATAAATTAGAATGTCGTGCAAAAGTTAATTTATTTCAGTAATTCAACTCAAATTGTGGAACTCGTGTATTAAATAAATTCAGTGCATACAGACTAAAGTAGTTTAAGTCTTTGGTTCTTTAAATTGTGATGATTTTGGCTCACATAATACTTCATAAGACCAATAATAATAATAATAATAATAAAACATTTTTAGTGAATTGTTGGCCTTCTGGAAAGTATGTTCATTTACTGTACATGTACTCAATACTTGGTAGGGGCTCCTTTTGCTTTAATTACTGCCTCAATTCGGCGTGGCATGGAGGTGATCAGCTTGTGGCACTGCTGAGTTGGTATGGAAGCAGGTTTCTTTAACAGTGCCCTTCAGCTCATCTGCATTTTTTGGTCTCTTGTTTCTCATTTTTCTCTTGACAATACCCCATAGATTCTCTGTGGGGTTCAGGTCTGGTAAGTTTGCTGGCCAGTCAAGCACACCAACACCATGGTCATTTAACCAACTTTTGGTGTTTTTGGCAGTGTGGGCAGGTGCCAAATCCTGCTGGAAAATGAAATCAGCATCTTCAAAATGCTGGTCAGCAGAAGGAAGCATGAAGTGCTCCAAAATTTCTTGGTAAACGGGTGCAGTGACTTTGGTTTTCAAAAAACACAATGTACCAACACCAGAAGATGACATTGTACCCAAAATCATCACAGACTGTGGAAACTTAACACTGGACTTCAAGCAACTTGGGCTATGAGCTTCTCCACCCTTCCTCCAGACTCTAGGACCTTGGTTTCCAAACGAAATACAAAACATGCTCTTATCTAAAAAGAGAACTTTGGACCACTGGGCAACAGTCCAGTTCTTCTCCTTAGCCCAGGTAAGACGCCTCTGACGTTGTCTGTGCTTCAGCAGTGGCTTAACAAGAGGAATACGACAACTGTAGCCAAATTCCTTGACACGTCTGTGTGTTGGCTCTTGATGCCTTGACCCCAGCCTCAGTCCATTCCTTGTGAAGTTCACTCAAATTCTTGAATTGATTTTGCTTGACAATCCTCATAAGGCTGTGGTTCTCTCGGTTGGTTATGCGTCTTTTTCTTTCACACTTTTTCCTTCCACTCAACTTTCTGTTAACATGCTTGGATACAGCACTCTGTGAACAGCCAGCTTCTTTGGCAATGAATGTTTGTGGCTTACCCTCCTTGTGAAGGGTGTCAGTGATTGTCTTCTGGACAACTGTCAGATCAGCAGTCTTCCCCATGATTGTGTAGCCTAGTGAACCAAACCGAGAGACCATTTTGAAGGCTCAGGAAACCTTTGCAGGTGTTTTGAGTTGATTAGCTGATTGGCATGTCACCATATTTTAATTTGTTTTGAGAGAGAATTGGTGGGTTATTGTTAAATGTGAGCCAAAATCATCACAATTAAAAGAACCAAAGACTTAAACTACTAGTCTGTGTGCATTGATTTAATACACAAGTTTCACAATTTGAGTTGAATTACTGAAATAAATGAACTTTTCCATGACATTCTAATTTACTGAGATGCACCTGTGTATTTAAAATAGACATAACTGTAACTGTAGTAGTACCCAATCAGGAGCAACTTTCAGTTAATCTCTACCTGCATCATTGCAAGTAAAGACGAAAGTTGTTTCTCTGATTGGCTAGTGAAGTGTGGTAGAAATGCAGTCGTGATTTAATCTGTTAAAACTATTTTAAGTAATTACAGTGTTACAGTAAAGTTCTTAACTATTTTTCATAACAAAAAAAATCGTAAATAAATGTGCCAAAGCAATTACTTTCAAAATGAATGTTGTAGTATAACCAGCAGGAGAGCAGTGATGTGTGAACTCAATTTGGTGAAAGTACAGTGTGTTACAGTAAAGTTATTAAATATTGTTCATAATAAAAAATCATAAAAAATGTGCCAAAGCAATTACTTTCAAATTGAAAGTTGTAGTATAACCAGCAGAAGAGCAGTTATGTGTGAACTGAATTTGGTGAAAGTACAGTGTGTTACAGTAAACTTATTAACTAATGTTCATAATAAAAAATCATAATAAATGTGCCAAAGCAATTAATTTCAAAATGAAAGTTGTGGTATAACCAGCAGGAGAGCAGTTATATGTGAAGTGAATTTGGTTGAAGTACAGTGTACTACAGTAAAGTTATTAACTATTATGTTCAATAACGGTGATGTTATTAACTATTTTTCATAATAAAAAAATCCTAAAGAATGTGCAAAAGCAATTAATTTCAAAATGAGTGTTGTAGTATAACCAGCAAGAGAGCAGTGATGTGTGAACTGAATTTGGTGAAAGTACAGTGTGTTACAGTAAAGTTACTAACTATTTTTCAAAATAAAAAATCATAACAAATGTGCCAAAGCAATTACATTTAAAATGAAAGTTGTAGTATAACCAGCAGGAGAGCAGTGATGTGTGAACTGAATTTGGTGAAAGTACAGTCTGTTACAGTAAAGTTATTAACTGTTTTTCATAATAAAAAATCATAAAAAATTCGCAAAAAAAAAAAAACATTTCAATATGAGTGTTGTAGTATAACCAGTAGGAGAGCAGTAATGTGTGAACTGAATTTGGTGAAAGTACAGTGTGTTACAGTAAAGTTATTAACTGTTATGTTCAATAATGGTGAAGTTATTAACAATTTTTCATAATAAAAAATCATAACAAATGTGCCAAAGCAATTACATTTAAAATGAAAGTTGTAGTATAACCAGCAGGAGAGCAGTGATGTGTGAACTGAATTTGGTGAAAGTACAGTCTGTTACAGTAAAGTTATTAACTGTTTTTCATAATAAAAAATCATAAAAAATTCGCAAAAAAAAAAAAACATTTCAATATGAGTGTTGTAGTATAACCAGCAGTAGAGCAGTGATGTGTGAACTGAATTTGGTGGAAGTACAGTCTGTTACAGTAAAGTTATTAACTATTATGTTCCGTAACGGTGAAGTTATTAACTATTTTTAATAATAAAAAATCATAAAAAATTGGCAAAAGCAATTACTTTCAAAATTAAAGTTATAGTATAACCAGCAGGAGAGCAGTGATGTGTGAACTGAATTTGGTTGAAATACAGTCTGTTACAGTAAAGTTATTTACTATTATGTTCAATAAAGGTGAAGTTATTAACTATTTTTAATAATAAAAAATCATAAAGAATGTGCAAAAGCAATTAATTTCAAAATGAGTGTTGTAGTATAACCAGCAAGAGAGTAGTGATGTGTGAACTGAATTTGGTGAAAGTACAGTGTGTTACATTAAAGTTATTAGCTATTTTTCTTAATAAAAAATCATAAAGAATGTGCAAAAGCAATTAATTTCAAAATGAATGTTGTAGTATAACCAGCAGGAGAGCAGTGATGTGTGAACTGAATTTGGTGGAAGTACAGTCTGTTACAGTAAAGTTATTTACTATTATGTTCAATAACGGTGAAGTTATTAACTATTTTTAATAATAAAAAATCATAAAGAATGTGCAAAAGCAATTAATTTCAAAATGAGTGTTGTAGTAAAACCAGCAGGAGAGCAGTGATGTGTGAACTGAATTTGGTGAAAGTACAGTGTGTTACAGTGAAGTTATTAGCTATTTTTCTTAATAAAAAATCATAACAAATGAGCCAAAGCAATTACTTTCAAAATGAATGTTGTAGTATAACCAGCAGGAGAGCAGTGATGTGTGAACTGAATTTGGTGGAAGTACAGTCTGTTACAGTAAAGTTATTTACTATTATGTTCAATAAAGGTGAAGTTATTAACTATTTTTAATAATAAAAAATCATAAAGAATGTGCAAAAGCAATTAATTTCAAAATGAGTGTTGTAGTATAACCAGCAAGAGAGTAGTGATGTGTGAACTGAATTTGGTGAAAGTACAGTGTGTTACATTAAAGTTATTAGCTATTTTTCTTAATAAAAAATCATAAAGAATGTGCAAAAGCAATTAATTTCAAAATGAATGTTGTAGTATAACCAGCAGGAGAGCAGTGATGTGTGAACTGAATTTGGTGGAAGTACAGTCTGTTACAGTAAAGTTATTTACTATTATGTTCAATAACGGTGATGTTATTAACTATTTTTCATAATAAAAAATCATAAAGAATGTGCAAAAGCAATTAATTTCAAAATGAGTGTTGTAGTATAACCAGCAGGAGAGCAGTGATTTGTGAACTGAATTTGGTGGAAGTACAGTGTGTTACATTAAAGTTATTAATTATTATGTTCAATAATGGTGAATTTATTACCTTTTTTTTTCATAATAAAAATTCTAAAAAATGTGCCAAAGCAATTACTTTCAAAATGAGTGTTGTAGTAAAACCAGCAGTAGAGCAGTGATGTGTTAACTGAATTTGGTGAAAGTACGGTGTGTTACAGTAAAGTTATTAACGATTATGTTCAGTAACAGTGAAGTTATTAACTATTTTTAATAATAAAAAAATCATAAAAAATTGGCAAAAGCAATTACTTTCAAAATTAAAGTTGTAGTATAACCAGCAGGAGAGCAGTGATGTGTGAACTGAATTTGGTGAAAGTACAGTGTGTTACATTAAAGTTATTAACTATTATGTCCAATAATGGTGAATTCATTAACTGTTTTTCATAATAAAAAAATCATAAAAATTGTGCAAAAGCAACTATTTTCAATATAAGTGTTGTAGTATAACCAGTAGGAGAGCAGTGATGTGTGAACTGAATTTGGTAAATGTACAGTGTGTTACAGTAACGTTATTAACGTTTTCATAATAAAAAAAAATCATAAAAATTGTGCAAAAGCAACTATTTTTAAAACCAACGTTGCAGTATAACCAGCAGGAGAGCAGTGATGTGTGAACTGAATTTGGTGACACTACAGTGTGTTACTGTGAAGTTATTGAGTATTTTATTAGTAACCTTTTTCGCGTTTCGCACTTTGCAGACGGTCCCTTCGGACTTGTCTCTCAGACGCCAGCGCATTGAGATCAACGTATTTTGTACAGAGCGGAGGAAAGCTTGTTTTCAGGCAAACTCGCTTGTAGCTCGTTTACTACATCACTACGAGTAAAAAGAGGCATAATTCGTGTACCAAAAACGTTTTGCTCACGAGTTATTGATCCGGAAAAGTCGAATCTGTGGCTATCTTGCCAATTTTACCGAACTATTCATCTTCCATTTCCGGATCACTACCAGAGCTACCGTCATTTCCTGCCATCAGTGCTCCAGTCACAGTCCGCTCCAACTTTGCCACCCTCTCTCCCGTCCTAGCACCCAGAAGACGCCATGCTGAACGTCTCCGTGTATTGATCTGAACACTTTAAACGATTAAAAGCACACACCTTTCTTCAGCCGAATCACAGACGCAGAAGCGCGGCGCAGCCTTATGACGTCACATCGCCAGACCAAAATAAAAGTCTTGTTCACTAAAATTAAAGGAGTTTACATTAGAAAACTAATATGACTAATAAGATATAGGATGAAGTGAAGAAATTAATTGAAGAGCTGTCAAAAGTCCAAAAGGGCTATCAATATTTAACTCCAGTATCTGGTCTTCAAATTACAGGACTGGAAAAAACTTCTGAATATTACAAACTCCTAAAGAAATTGTAGATTCAAATTAAGTTTGTGGTTGCAGAGAGATTTAACCATGTATTGATTTATTAACTGATCCTAAATCCTTTTGACAATGTATTTATCTTATTTCGTCTTTTCTCCCCATAATATCAAGACAATAAATAAGATTTCAGCTTTATTTGGTAAAGCGGAATTCATTAAGAGTCCAAGACCGTAAAGGATTACATAAAGTTGCTGCTCGGTGAGGAAATACATCAACTTCGCACTGTGGATTGCCGGATCGGCTTTCACCGTGGATGTGGCGGAGTCATCCATATTTAAAGGATTTACCACTGATGATTCAAACGTGAGTTTTGAGCAGTGTAGAGTAGCGCTTGTTTGTCATTTCTCCAATCACTAATGCAGTGATGGTTTTATGTTTACGCAGCGCGATGCAACACAACACGTCAAAAGACAGTATAAATCATTATAATCCGTAATTATGTCCCCACTGGATGCAACAAATGCCTCGTTTATGATTTTTTTTAATGTTTTTGTCTCATCGCTCCATCAGCGTATGGTAAGGGGCGTAACATTTCTGTCACACGCTTGAGGTATTCAGCCAATCACAGCACACTGGATAGCTGGCCAATCAGAGCACACCGCTTTTCAGAACGATGAGCTTTGTAAAAATCAACGTGTTTGAGAAGGCGGGGCATAGAGGAGAAACAATAATGTACATTATGTGGAAAATAATGTGTTTTTGAACCTTAAACCACATAAACACATTTCATTACACCAAATACACAAAATAATGTTCTTTTTAGCAAAGTCTTATGAACCCTTTAAAAACTAACCAATGGCTTGGCAGCAGAGCAGCATGTACCTATGACAATGAAGACCGCCAGAACGGTCATCTGAATATATAAGCTGGTATTGCACCATAGGATCTCAGATCAGTTCTTCTTTAGCAATGATGATCTTCCCTTCACTGATCTGTAGTGGTGGACAGTTACAAAGTAGTTTTATTTCATTACTGTACATAAGTACATATTTAAAGTATCTGTACTTTACTGGAGTAGTTTTTTTTTGAGTAACTTTTACTTTTACATCACTACATTCCAAAGCATAAGTTTGTACTTATCTTTTAACTTATCGTTACTCATAATATGTCACGTCCCCCGAGATGCAGAAGTGGTGTCTAATTTAAGAACGAACTGATTCTTTTCAATGATCCCTCTAAATCGGTTCGCAAATCGCACCAAACGATTAATTCCCGAATTGGAATGATCCGATTGCAGCTGTTCTTCTTATTCAACCACCCAGATAGATTATATCTGAGTGAAAAAGAAAGCATGTGATGTTCAGAACAAGGTAACTACAGTAATTATCAAAGTGGGAAGGGATGCCCTCTGGGGGCATTTGGCCAGGGGTGTTTTTACACCACAAACAAGGTTTGAGAAGAAAAAAAAATCATTATGAAAATCTAGTTATATTTTCTTTATTGTATTCATTATTTCCTTATTTTGGGAAAATCCCAGGTATTTTGAGCCATAGGATTATAAAAAAAAATATATGCTAATATAAAATGAAATGACAAAAGTAGCCTATATAAAACTGCAAAATAAACATTCACCTGTCTGTACTTTTTACTTAAGTAAAGTAAAAAGTACTTATAAAAAATCAAGTACTTTCACTCGAGTAAAACTGAAAACTAGGTACTATTACTTTTACTGCAGTAATATTTTATTATACGGATCTGTACTTTTACTGAAGTACTTGATTTGTGTACTTCGTCCACCCCTGCTGATCTATGGGACTTGAAGTCGCTCAACATTGATATGCCTCACTGCGGACAAGAAGCTGTTTAGCCTGCGCCGCCTTGCTGTTCCTGTCCGCTCTTGGAGCTGCATGCAGTGTCCAGCGCAGATAGCAGCTCGTCCCCTGCTGTGCGATGGATTATTAGTTTGTTTGTGTGTGTGTGTGTGTCAGAAAATGGTTGCAACTTCTATTTCATCATAATTTTAATTAACTGATATGGTTGCTTTAAAATTATTTAAAAGGCATCGTTTCATTGTTTTAGATTAATTGTACTTTTCTTTCTCCATCAGGGTGTAGCCAAAGGTTTCATTGGTGCTTTGTCATCATTTCAAGTTTACAGATGCAACCCAGTCAGTTCTTCCAAGGCACCAAATACTGGCACGTGACCAAACCGCTCCTTCATAGTGTGTGTTTCAATACTAAAACTTTATCGTTTTCATTCCAGGTAATATGTGTAAATATTTTGAGTTTTAACTACAATTATAATGTGTTTTATTGTTCTCAGTGGCATCTATGCTAATATTAATCTGTTTCATTCTTATTCCGAGGTCACCATAGCCACCCAGATCTAGTCTGTATCCAGATCAGATGGTCACTGCAGTCACCCGGATCCAGTTCGTATTCAGTCTAGAATGGTGGATGAGCACCTAGAGACAACCTAGACCGCCCTGAATGTCAGTGGAGACTATGACACCTAGAGGAACCCCAGAGACAGGTCTGCTCTGAAGACCCCATTGGCCATCAGGACGAGACCAAGAGAACTAGACGAGTCCTCTGCACAATCTGACCTGTGCTGCAGCCTAGAATTAAACCAGAGAACTGGCCCCCTGACTGAGCCTGGTTTCTCCAAAGGTTTTTTCTCCATTTCTGTCACAAGTGGAGTTTTGGTTCCTTGCTGTTGTTGCCTTTGTCTTGCTTATTTGGGGACGTTTGACTGATTGCACAGACACTATTGGAAGAGAGCTGAACTGGATGGATCACTGGATTACTGAATCATCAGTGAGCTGACATTAGTTGGAAAAATTACTTGTTATTGTCCTCTTGCATTATTGACAAACTGTTGACACAATCAGTATGGTATAAAGCACTATATAAATAAATGTGACGATTTGATTATATATACTGTAATACCTGGTTAATTTTTTTGCTTCTGCATCATTTTAAAGATGCAATTGTAAACAGTAGCAATATTTGTAAATGTTTGTTTGCTAACATTTTGTTTAGCTTGTTTAGTCTTTTTTTTATTTAATTAAAAAGTTTAAACTGAATTTTGCAGTTGTATTACAGATGTAATGTTTGTCAACTGGAGCTTTAAAGGGATAGTTCACCCAAAAAATGAAAATTTGCTGTTAATTTACTGAAACTCAGACCTTCCAAAATGCAGGTGACTTTTTTCTTCAAGACTGTATGTTTAGTCTATGAAAGCTATGAGTAAAGCTCTGAGTAAAATGTCACATGTTGTCAACTCAGGGTTACGGTAAGTACAACAAGGCATGAATGTTGCATTACATCCCCAATTCCAATAATGGCCACAAATCTGTGTTTTTAGAACAGTAAAAGCTTTTTTACTGTAGTCGCAATTTTCTATTGAATCACATTTATCAAAAAAAATAAAAAATAAAATACTGATAAAAGCATATATACCCCCACTTTATTAGTATTTAAATAATATCTTGTGTGCTATTAATAAGTAAATCTTGTGTGCTATTGGTAATGTTATAAATGCAGACTGGTATTAAATAAAGGCTATTATGTGTTGTAATGTGTGTTTTTAGTGATCGAAAGACACCAGTTAATTTTCAATAATTTTGTTAAACTATAAAAATATATAAAATGTAAGAACTGGTATCACAGCAATTTCTGAGTTGAGGTAACATCTGAAACACATGGAGTAAATGATTTTATTTTAATTTACATAACTTGCTGTAGTTTTCTAGGTTCGTAAAATGGATGTAAAATTTCTGTTGAACTAGTTACTAAATAATTATTTGAAGCAGCTTGAAATTTTTACAGTGTATGTTTTTTTTAATATATATATTTTTTTTACTGTATTGGGCTTCTAATTCAACTAATGAACTGAATTACTGTAATTCTAATTGTTCAACAATGCACAGATTACAATAAGTGGCATCAAAGTTACTTTAAAGTTACTACTTCATCTTATTTTATAGCATCATAAACGTGGAATTCAAATAATAATGTAAAATGTATTTATAACATTTACACAAAATAAAATGCTCAGTATGTTGTGATCAGTTCACTTCACTGGTTATTTTTTTGCGCTACTAAACATGTGGTAAGTAAACTAGTCCAAATATTTCTCAGATTAATGTATTTTTATGAGATCTCTGTCTTTGTCCAGTTTCTCAATAAACTCCTGGCAGAAAGGTTATAAGCATTGATTTGATTGTATAAAAAGTAAACCTATTTCTTGATGCTGTCCATGCATCATTCATCTGAGAGAATACCCTCTCAACTGGTGCATTACTTCCTGGCAAACACATGATAATTGATGACAATTTAGAGAGGTTAGTGTGTTGGATGTCATTGTCTTGAAATACGGTGAACACTGTTCCATCTCTGACAAAGTGGTGTTTTTGGCAAGATTTTTTTTTTCATTTTTCAAGTGATTTGCCCTTTAAGAACTCTTGCAAGCAAGTGACCTCATCAAACAGTGCATCCTCATTGATGGTCACATTAGGGCATTTCTCCTGCAGTGTGGCTGCTGCCTTCTAAAATTTCTTCACATTGAATTTGCTTTTTCAAAAGGAGACACTGCACTTTATATTGAGTCACATTTATCAAAAAACACTGATAAAAGCATATATACATCCACTTCATTAGTATTTAAATAATATATTTTGTGCTATTGATAAATAAATCTTGTGTGCTATTGGTAAAGCAAATTCATGCTTGAGACAACAAATTAGAATATGGTGACGTGCCAATCAGCTAATCAACTCAAAACACCTGCAAAGATTTCCTGAGCCTTCAGAATGGTCTCTCAGTTTGGTTCACTAGGCTACACAATCATGGGGAAGACTGCTGATCTGACAGTTGTCCAGAAGACAATCACTGACACCCTTCACAAGGAGGGTAAGCCACAAACATTCATTGTCAAAGAAGCTGGCTGTCCACAGAGTGCTGTATCCAAGTATGTTAACAGAAAGTTGAGTGGAAGGAAAAAGTGTGGAAGAAAAAGATGCAAAACCATTCGAGAGAACCACAGCCTTATGAGGATTGTCAAGCAAAATTCTGTTTGTCAGTTTTTCAAATCACTAAAAATGTTTTTTTTTTTTTTTTTTTTTTTTTATTGGTCTTATGAAGTATTCTAATTTGTTGAGATAGTGAATTGGTGGGTTTTTGTTAAATGTGAGCCAAAATCATCACAATTAAAAGAACCAAAGACTTAAACTACTTCAGTCTTTGTGCACTTAATTTATTTAATACACAAGTTTCACAATTTGAGTTGAATTACTGAAATAAATGAACTTTTCCACAACATTCTAATTTATTGAGATGCACCTGTATCTCATAGTCATCTGGAACTGTACCATCTAAGCTTAAGATTGTTGCTGTCACCCAGATTCTTAAAAAGCATGGTCATGATCCTTCCTCTCTAAGTAGCTATAGGCATATTTTAAACCTATCTTTTCTCTATAAGATATTAGAAAAAGTTGTTGCCTCCCAGTTAAAGGCCTACTTAACAGCACACACACTCTATGAGCCCTTCCATTCTGGCTTTCGTCCATTACACAGAATATACTAAAATGATGCATCCCGTATCAAATCAATGCGGGAAGTGATTTGTCCCGTATTTTACAAATGCCAACATAGAGTTGAACCAACAAATAAGTATTTTGCATTTTTTATAATACTAATATGATGAATGATGAATTTCAATTGGGAACAGTTCAACCAAAAATGAACATTTTGTCATTGTTTACAAACCCACAAGTTGTTACAAACCTTAATAATTTATTTCTTCTGTTGAACATAAAAGAAGATACTTTGAAGAATGTCAAATGAAGTCAAGTCACCTTTATTTATATAGCACTTTTAACAATACAGATTGTGTCAAAGCAACTGAACAACATTAATTAGGAAAATAGTGTGTCAATAATGCAAAATGACAATAGTAAACACTCATTTTTATTTTATTTTGGGTTGTGAATGGGTTTTCCCCTTATTTTGCCTAGCTGAAGGTGGCAACCCTAGATACTCCTCTCATAGTTTTCAGCAGTTGGAATTATTGGTACAGCATTTGAATGGTTTTACTCGTATTTGACAGGGAGGCAACAATTTATCATATACTAGAAACACAAAGCATCCACAAAATCCATCAGTTCTGGTGTACCTCAAGGTTCTGGTTTGGGCCCTCTTCTCTTAACTATATATATGCTACCAATTGGACATAATCAAACACTATGTCTCTAACTTCCATTTTTATGCTGATGACATTCATATTTATTTTAGCACACCTTCCACCTCATTGTTTCCTCCACCTACATTAACAACTTGCATTAAGGAACTCAAGCTTTGGATGGAGGCAAACTACCTTAAATTTAACTCTTAGCTTCAGAGCCAAACTTCGGAAGCTCTCCATAACCTTGGTCCTACATATTTATCTGACTTACTTCAGCCTTTTACTCCTGCTCACTCTTAACAATCTTCTAGTTAGGGATTGCTAGTCACCCCTAAGTTTTGTCAGGTGACTATGGGAGCCAGGGCCCTCATTTATCAAGTGCGTATGCACAGATGTGTGTGTAATGAATGTGTAAGAACAGTTTCAAGCAAAGTGTGGAATCTACCAGCTTATACTGTATGTAGAAATTTGTGTAAATGTAAGCTCACCTCTGAGCATGCTTACGCAGAGAATCTAGTGGTATAAAACACTCAATTTATAATTTGTTTAGTTTTAAACAGAAGATGCGTAAATGGTGTCATATCCTATGAAAGACAGCCGTGACAAATGTTTGTCTCAGTGCAATGGCTTATGCCCCATTCCAAGCAACCCGTAACCCATGTTTTTCCAAGCTTCTACCCATGAAAGTGCACTGGAATGGCAGTCAAACCCGTGACTTCCCACCTGTGAACTCATACTAGATCGATGTACTCCCAGTTACGCACTATGATGTCACATAGCCCACAAAACAACAATGGCAGCCCCTACAGATGTGGTGTTTATGCAAGTGGTACATTGTGAGAAATAGACTTTAGGCCAATATAACGTTGCAATCAAATTAATTATAATATAATTATAATAAATAATACACACACAATTATGTATTACAATGTTATGTGTCTGAAACGATGAAAGTATATCGCCACATGGAAATGTTGGGCATAGCTAACGTTAAGGTAATGTTAGGTAAACCTGAACTTGAGGAGTAAGCATCTTTGGCAATAGAAATTATTGTAAATGAGCATAAGCCCCGTACGGTCCACCATGCTAGTTTGGTTACATCTAGCTACCACAATTCCTTGTGCTCAGGCAGTTTGGCATAACTTGATTGGAACACTAAGAAGTCGTGAGTAGTGGTTTGAAGTTGTGACTTACGGGCTCAAAAACCTGCCTGGAATGCAGCATTATTTTACATTATTGGAAGACTTGGTAAATTATGCGCTCCGCAGGGAGCGTGTTTTTAAAGATCATGCTGATCTACCTGGCAAGTGCATATAATGGCTTCTAAGTAGGTTCCACTTTCCCAAAAATGTACAGATGGATTTGTGTCGTGATTTAGAATCAATGTTGGATCGAGAAACAAATCGCACGAAAGCCATTCCCGTGCACATCCAACTCCTGTTCACCCTTAGATTTTTAGCTACCGGCACATTTCAGCATGAGGATGGACCATATATGGAGCTTACAACGCCCAGTTTTACTATGCATAACCTCATCTGCATATAATTTCCAAGCATATTCCCATCCACGTCACACCATGTTTAACACCGTCAAAGATAAAAGACATTAAGGAAATATGAGATACAGACTATAAATGCCATTTGTGACATACATTATTTTTTATTTCTAAAAATCATCCGATATCCTTGTTATGTTTTAGAATAAATATATCAAGATAAAAACAAAAATAAAAACAAAAATTGTTTAAAATAGTTATTAGATAAATATTTTAGAATAGAGTTGATCTCATTCTTTTACAGTGGCCAAATAGTAGCCTATTTCAGTTGTTTTAAACAATTAAAATCAAACTAAATTTATGCAGTTTTGCTGATTAGGTGAATATCTTTTAGCTTTGAGTGGAAACAGATTCGGCGCGTCACTAACAAAGCATTTTAAAAACGTATAAATCTTACCGTTTTCTTCAAGTTGTAGCCTTCAAATACAGCGGTACTTTTTATAATGTTGTAGAGATGACTTCACACGACATCAACACCTCTGTGCAGCTGCGGTTGTACAGTAAGATGTTATCATTGGACCTACTCAAACTGGATAATGGACCGTTCGACAACTGAATCCAGCAGTGTTCACCATAAAAAAGTAAGTGCACATCATTGATCATTGTTCTCACCAAAAAATATTTTCTCATAACATGAGATCTGCAGTTCAGTTTAAAGATGAATTATTGTGCACCTATAGCACTCCTCACTGTCAATAAAAGAGGAAACGTGAGGAAACAAGCGCATCCACTACAAATATGTCTAAATTCATATAATTTTGATTTAAGTTCTGCATAATGACTGTGTAATTTCAATCCTTATCTCCATATTGTCAGGATTATGGACCTGTTGTGTTGTGTTTTCCCTCCCCATGTGCTTCCCTTGACCTAGTTTCTCCTGTGTTTCATGCCCTTATATGGTCCTTCCTGTTTCTGTTCGTTTTGGTTCCCATTCGTACAGCTGTGTTTCCCCAATTATCTCGTTTGATTTTTAGTATTTAAGCCCTGTGTTTGCCTGTGTCCCTGTCCTGTATCGTGAATGTCTATTTGGATGCGATCATCTCATGCTACGTGTGTTCCTGGTTGCCCTTTGTACCCCGTGTTTGCTGGATTAAAGACTGTGTTTATGGTGAATACTCCATGTCTCCTCGTTCCTCGCTCCGTGCTCCTTACAGTAGCAGATTGTGACATGTGAGTGTGGAATATTTAATGTAAATGTATATATCGACATGAAAACAAATCAAAAACAAACAAACAAAAAATTTAATCATTGTTTTTACTTCATTAATTTTCTCATTAAAGTTCATGCACATGGGTCAGAGTTTGCATGCAGGTGCACAAATTTACTTGCCATGTTTGTTGTTATAAATCCCACCTTTTGCGCAAGAAGTGGCGTATGCCTCTTTCAGGACTGGTTTTGTGTGTGCGCAACGGTTATAAATGAGGCCCCTGGTATTTCCCACACAACTTGGCCATCAGACAGGGCATCCCTCTGTAGGAACCCCCTAGACCAGAAGGCCCTTTGCCCGATTCAGTGCCCCTGCCACCTCCTAATGCCGCTGCCATTCAGACAAGACAAAGGATCATACAGACATTTTAGTTAAGTCTGGCCATTGGCTGAGCTCAGAAACATTACCTAGATTTATTTCATTTTTTGTTTTGCAGCTTGGTGGGAACATATAACTGAAATCACATTAGTCAAAGGTTTATGGTTTATTAGCAATTGTATTAGCGCAAGAAGCAATCTGTTTCAGAGACTCGTTGATTTGAATCAATACGTTGATTTGAAGTCATTATGTTGCTTAGTTGACTCTGTAGGTCATTAATGGCTTTTGTTGTTTCCACTTAATTTTGTAGCACTGCCTCGCTTAGCACTCTTGGAGGACGGCACATGGAAGGGGCAATGGACAGCCCTAGCTCCTTGGGCACAATGGGTGTCGCTATTAAGGACACACATTTTCACATTAATTTAATTGAGTTTATCCTACAAAGGATTTTATTCAAACTTTTTTATAAGTTGAAATAAAATGTTTGAAAACACAGTAGCCTATTCCAGTTGGTTTGTTTTAACTTCACTTTGGGTGTTAGATGGCCTGGCTTGTTGTGTTGCAAGAGTGTCAGCGTTACCATCCTTTATAATCCCGGACAGAGCTATGTTGCTAATGATGCAGGCTATGTGGTTGTCCAAGGGGGAAAGTTCCATTGTTGTCTGTCCTGCTTGACAGCGGATCAGATTAACCACGGCTTGGATTTGGGTTATAACTGGCAGGGAATATCTTTACGTTTAGAATAGACCGGCAAACTTTATTTCATCACAGGCAACGTCTTTCTATTCCATCGAATAAATACAGCTCATTGTCAGATGAGAATCTGACTTTAATCATTAGGCAAATTCTAGAGAAGACTCCAAATACTGGTGAAACATATGTCCGGGGAAGTTTAGCGGTGGAGGGTCCATCAAATCCTGATGTAGCCAAGCCAAGGCCTGGAAAACTATACTTGATGCCCGTGATCTTCGGGCCCTTAGATGGCACTGCGTCACATACAGGAATGTTACTGTAATGGAAATCACAACATGGGCTCAGGAATACTTCCAGAAAACATTGTCGGTGAACAAAATCCACCGTGCCATTCGCCGTTGCCGGCTAAAACTCTATAGGTCATAGGTCAAAAAAGAAGCCATATCTAAACATGATCCAGAAGCGCAGGCATTTTCTCTGGGCCAAGGCTCATTTAAAATGGACTGTGGCAAAGTGGAAAACTGTTCTGTGGTCAGACGAATCAAAATTTGAAGTTCTTTTTGGAAAACTGGGACGCCATGTCATCCGGACTAAAGAGGACAAGGACAACCCAAGTTGTTATCAGAGCTCAGTTCAGAAGCCTGCATCTCTGATGGTATGGAGTTGCATGAGTGCGTGTGGCATGGGCAGCTCACACATCTGGAAAGGCACCATCAATGCTGAAAGGTATATCCAAGTTCTAGAACAACATATGCTCCCATCCAGACATCGTCTCTTTCAGGGAAGACCTTACATTTTCCAACATGACATTGCCACATACTGCATCAATTACAACATCATGGCTGCGTAGAAGAAGGATCCGAGTACTGAAATGGCCAGCATGCAGTCCAGATCTTTCACCCATAGAAAACATTTGGTGCATCATAAAGAGGAAGATGCGACAAAGAAGACCTAAGACAGTTGAGCAACTAGAAGTCTGTATTAGACAAGAATGGGACAACATTCCTATTCCTAAACTTGAGCAACTTGTCTCCTCAGTCCCCAGACGTTTGCAGACTGTTATAAAAAGAAGAGGAGATGCCACACAGTGGTAAACCTGGCCTTGTTCCAACTTTTTTGAGATGTGTTGATGCCATGAAATTTAAAATCAACTTATTTTTCCCTTAAAATGATACATTTTCTCAGTTTAAACATTAAACATATGTCATCTATGTTGTATTCTGAATAAAATATTGAAATTTGAAACTTCCACATCATTGCATTCTGTTTTTATTCAAAATTTGTACAGTGTCCCAACTTTTTTGGAATCGGGTTTGTCATCATTTTAACTGACTCAATGCAATTATATATACCAAAGGAATCAAGGGCCAAGTTTAAGTGTCCCTCATGTCCCTCAAACATTTCAGAGTGAGACAGTGCTTCCATAAGAAGCCGTAGAAATTCTCGTCGGGGGCCACCAAGATCAACAGCCTCCTCGGTTGAGGTTGTTACTCAAATCAAAACTTTTAGGATCTTTACATTGGTTACATTATGTCAAAATCCCATCTTAAAAATTGGTAATAAAAAGTCACCTACTTAAAAAAGCTCCTACTTCATGTTAACTAACCGACTTTGATTTGAAAAAGACTCACTCCTCCAGATGATGTTATCAAAAGCTCAGTAAAATTATTGCTTTAATTTAGCATAATGCACTTATGTCTGGTCCTCAATACTGGCAATAATAGCTGTGTACAGTTCTTCGTTTTCATCTTCATCTAATGAGTCATTTATGAGGTTAATGTAAGTTCCATAATCATTTTGCCAGCGCCTTGAGGTGGGGCTACTTGATTGAGATGTTTCTTGTTGGCTGCTGGAATAGGCTTGGGCATTTGTTGATGGTTGTTCAACATGTTGTGTTGAAATGGATATTGCCATGGCATGGGACTCTGTTGCGGTTAGCTCCGCTGTTGAGGTTTTAGAACTTGCTGTAACAAAGGTGGGATTCCCTGTCTGTTCCTTGCATGACTTTGAGGAATGTGATGGCCACTCATCATCTGTACCACCTGTATCTACCTCCTCTTCCACACAGTTTTCTTCAGAATCTGAGGTTTCTCCATACACAGACTACAAAAACAAGTTTACTTTTGATCAGTGCTATTGTGCACGGTTACATTTGTGTGAAGTTAATGCCAAAATGTAGGACAAATTAAACTATTAACCTTTTGGAAAAAACACTTAATTATAAAGTAAATAATTTATGATTTAAATTAATTAAGTTTAATGGCTTATACTTACTTGAAGAGGCTCTGATGGTCTCAAATAAAGAGAAGCTCATTTGAAAACCTTCTGAATCAGATTGCCGTCGAGCTTCTGGCCTTCATTAAATGTAGGAGCAACAAGTTTGTTGCCACAAGGCAAGAGTATTTCCAGACTGACAGCCAAAAATAACACAAAAACTTTGATAATGTTTTATAAAATTTGATTAAACACTTGAGGCTAAATCTTAAATCGTTGTACACGCCTGCATATGCATGATTACAAAGCAAGTTACCACATGAAATTTTCCCTTTAAATGCCTCATGCATTTTATTTATGACTGTTCTGTAGTCCCACGTTTTATCAAACTCAAAAGCACTTATTATGTGTCCCTGTTCATACAACTTCTGCTTCACCCTCTGCTTAACCACGTTGTTTTCTTTGGGATGTGTCAGTAGAATTATATCTTTATTATAAATCCTATGATTTGGTGGTTTTGGCCTGAAAAAAAAAGACAAATAAATTGTTAAATGTCATACAAGTGCTATTAATTACTGTGATCCCTCCTCTTGTCTGTCAGAAAATTCCAAGACACAAAGAAGAGGATAGCCACTGTGAATGTTGATAATTGTGTAACTAAGAGATCATTAGCCCCCCCCCCCCCCACACACACACACAAGATTTGTGTTTTTTCTCTTAATTAATGATAACTAGCTCAATGAAAGTGCTAGGGAAAATAATACATTTTAATACCCCAACAATTCCCCAATTTCTTAATCAATCTGAGAACTGGAAGGTGCAGAATTTGCGATCGTGTTGATCAAAACTGGAGAACAAAGAAGATTTCTCAACAGATTTATAGCATTGGCAGCAGGCACACGATCTGCCATGACTGCTCGCTATTCCAAATAAACCGTGCTTCTGTTTCCAAATGAACAAAACTTCCGGTTGCAATGAAATGACTTCCAGACACACTGAAAATGTTTATGCTCTCTCACATGCGAGAATGTTTGAAAGTGCAGTCTTTGTGCAGGTACAAAAGTACGTGGGCGATTACAGGGTATATGGAAAGAGTTTCTATGTAACCGCATGTCTTTCATATATATGCACAGATATATAGTGTTTAACATGTAGGCGCAAGTGTTTCACATGTATGCGCAAGAAATTCAATGTGTATAAGCAAAAGTTTCAATGTGTATCACAAGTTTTCAATGTGTATCGCAAGTTTTCAATGTGTATTGCAGCTGTTTCAATGGGTTTCGTCTCAAACGGCCTCCCATAGATTTCCTTGTACTTAGGCACATTCTAAATTTCATTCGAAGGACAAAACCTAGAACCTTTTCTACACACTGTTGATAAATGAGACCTCAGGTCATTCAGTGTTGCAGCTCCCAGGTTGTGGAATGCTCTTACCCAAGACATCCGTCAAGCATCTCCCAAATCTCTTTCAAAAACCTCTTAATTTTTTTTTTTCTCTGAGTATTACTCTTCAGTTTTCTGTCTGTACATTGTACCTTGTTATAGACTTTTTAATCTAAATCTTTTCTGTATCTCTAATCTAAAATTGTAAGTGACCTCTTTATATTACTTTCAGGTCTTGGTATGTGTTGGTTCTGTATGTGTATCTATAATCAAACTTTGTAAGTGATCTCTTCATACTACTCTCAGCCCTTGGTATCTGTTCTGTCCTTTGATGTTGATTTGTTTCTGTTCCTTAAACTTGACATTGTGAAGCGACATTTGGTGTTGGAAAGGAGCAATATAAATGAAATAAATTATTCTTATTATTATGTTTATGTTAAACTTTATTATTGAACAGACTGTACTGTATTAAGCAGTATATAAAAAGTATTTCTGTTGCTCATGAAAACGCTTATGAGACATCTGACTTATGAGATGTCCGACTTGACGGGACTCTATCAGCTAATCTAGTTGATCTAGATCTGTAGCTGTGGTTCAAGTCGAACACACCTACTCTCTCCCAGCTGCGTTAAACAAAAGCATGATGGGAAATGCTGACAACACAGCTTAATGCTCATTGGCTCAAACAATCGTGGTGTTGCATTCTCTTCTAAAATGTTTAGGCTCATTTGAGATGCACCTAGTAGACGGCTGCAGTGAGGGAAGCAGTGAAATAAGCGCAGTAAAGACGGACAGTTCAGGCTGTCTTGCTGTCACGAGAGATTTTTGGCCTTGGTCGACATGACATCAGAGCAAGGGGGACCACCCTCGGACACATTTCTAACCTGCATGCATCTTGCGGTGATCACCGGTGATAGGTTCCCCTGCAAACATGTCCTTGTGGGGCCCATGCTGGCTTTTTGCGTGCACAGTGGGCTAGGGACAGCCCACACCAAACCTAAACAGGCCCAGTGCCGGCTTGCCCAGGCGAGGCCCACATCTTTGGGCTCACCACAAGCTCTCTGTGAGCAGCCCACACTATGGGACTGCCCACATTATTCCAATGATGGCCCAGTGTGGGCCAGACATGAGCCTGTTAATAAGAATTTTGTGGGCAGTTTTCTTCCTTACCACTAGGGCTGCTAGTGTGTATTAGGTTTCCTTAAGTAAAGCCATGTAGTAGAGTTAGCAAAAACTCAAATGTTCATTCATGAAAATTATTATGGTTATGTTCAGATATATTCTGATGCATCGAAAAATATGGAAGACAAAATAGGTGTGGCATTCAGTATTCCAGAATATAATGTCAAAGTCAGTAAAAGAATCACAGATAATTTGTCAATTTACACTGGTGAAATGATTGCAATTTTACTGGTATTGCAATGGGTGGAGGAAAATAAGCCAATGCGGACACTCATATGTTCTGACTCAAGTTCATCTTTAATTACAATTAAAACATCATTCAGAAAGCAGAGCAGATATAAGGATTGAGATTCTTCAAACAATATATAGGATCCAGATGATGGGAAGTTATGTAGCTTTCTGTTGGGTACCAGTGCATGTGGGAGTAAAAGGAAACAATTAGATGGATATGCAAAGGAAGCAACATAGAAAGTAGACATAGATATGTAGATAAAGTATGGTAAGAGGGAAATGAAGTGTTTAATCAAGTGAAGAACAGATGGCTGAAATATTGGGATGAAGAAAGAACAGGGAGATGGTTTTATAGCATTCAAAGTATTGTTGGTAAGTACAGAGTAACAGGAAGAAATATACATGAGGAAACTATAATCTCAAGGCTTAGATTTGGTCATACTGCTCTTAATAATGGTTTGGAGAAAATGGGGAGACACGAAATTGGAAAATGTGAATATTGTAATATGGAGGAAATCAGAATCAGAAAGAGCTTTATTGCCAAGTATGCTTGTGCATACAAGGAATTTGTTTTAGTGACATAAGCTTCCAGTACACACTAGACAACAACACACAGACAAAAAATAAATAAATAAATAAATAATTTGTATAAACAGTTGTGCTATAAATGATAATGGAATTGGATTGAGTAAGATGCAGGGATGTACTAGGATGGAGGGGTAACAAATAAATATAAGAATATTGCACATTTTTATTGCATAAGTGGGGAACATTCAACTGTTCATGAGGTAGATTGCCTGTGGGAAGAAACTGTTCTTGTGCCTGACTGTCCTGGTTTTCAGCTCTGAAGCGCCGGCCAGATGGCAAAAGTTCAAAGATAGGGTAACCTGGAGGTGAGGGATCCAGAGTGATTTTCTGAGCCCTTTTCCTCACTCTGGATGTATACAGTTCTTGAAGGGTGGGCAGGGGAGCACCAATAATCCTTTCAGCAGTCTGAACCGTTCTCTGTAGTTTTCTGATGTCTGATTTTGTAGCTGAACCAAACCAGACAGTTATTGAAGTGCACAGGACAGACTCAATGACGGCTGTGTAGAACTGTTTCAGCAGCTCCTGTGGCAGGTTAAACATCCTCAGCTGGCGAAGGAAGTACAACCTTTGTTGGGCCTTTTTCACAATGGAGTCAATGTGATTGTCCCACTTCAGGTCCTGAGAGATGGTGGTTCCCAGGAATCTGAATGACTCCACTGCAGCCACAGTGCTGTTCATGATGGTTAGTGGGGGGGAGTGCAGGGGGGTTTCTCCTGAAGTCCACTATCATCTCCACTGTTTTGAGAGTGTTTAGCTCCAGGTTTTTAAGACTGCACCAGACCAGACAGACTCTTGTCTGTAAGGACATTAATTTCCCCAGTCTCACTAGCTGTTGCCTATCTGTCAGAAAGATGGTGATTCACTGACAGATAGAACTAGGAACAGAGAGCTGGGTCAGTTTGGTCTGGAGGGCTGTTGGGATGATGGTGTTGAAAGCCGAACTAAAGTCCACAAACAGGATCCTCACATAAGTCCCTGTTTTGTCCAGATGTTGCAGGATGAAGTGCATGATGGATGATTGCATCATCCATGGACCTGTTTGCTCGGTAAGCAAACTGCAGGGGGTCCAGTAAGGGTCCAGTGATGTCCTTCAGATAAGCCAGAACCAGTTTTTCAAATGACTTCATGACGACAGACGTTAGAGCCACACGTCTGTAGTCGTTAAGTCCTGTTATCTTGGGTTTCTTTGTAACGGGGATGATGGTGGAGGGTTTGAAGCAGGAAGGCACTTCACACAACTACAAAGATCTGTTGAAGATCTGTGAAAAGATGGGGGCCAGCTGGTCAGCACAGGTTCTCAGACAGGCTGGTGTAACACCATCTGGGCCTGGTGCTTTTTTTCTTCCTGAAGACCTGGCGCACATCATCCTCACTGATTTGAAGTGCAGGAGGGGGGGAGAGGGGGATTGCAAGAGGTGTTAACAGTTGTGTAGAGAAATGGGTGTGGGGGGTTTCAAATCTACAATAAAACTCATTCAGGTCATTAGCAAGTCGTTGATTTGCCTCAGTGCAGGGTTAGTGATGTCTTGTAGTTAGTGGTGGCTCTCAGTCCTTTCCACACTGAAGCTGGGTCTTCCAACTTTTTAGTGTAAAATGTAGAGAATGTTATAATGAAGTGTCCAAGATACGGAAAGGAAAGAAAGATACTGATTGATGTCCTCAAGGAAAATAAAGAAAAACCTAATTTGATGAACATTGTGGGGAATAAATCAGGAGATAAAAACTTTCAATTTTTAATGCATTATTTAAAGGACACAGTATTATTTAACAGTATTATTTAGTGAAGCCATTAGACACCAAGAAGAAGAAGAGAGTTAGCAATAACAAGCAGCAGTAGCCAGCATGGCTCACCTGCTGAAAACATTAATGCCTTTCGCACCGCTTTTGTTCCAGAACTAAATGTACAGTACTAAAGTACTGGGATGATTTTGTGCGAACTATTTCCCAGTACCATTTAAAGAGTTCCATTTGCACTGACAGTGTGTACTAGGAAGTGACGTAAGCCGGTCGACAGCGACGTCATTTGTGTGCGGCGTTCAACAATGGAAACAAAAAAGAACAATGTTAACAACAGGAGGATGGAAGACGCTGTGATTGGAGCTGTGTTTTTGTTGTGTCGCGGGTTTCACAATAATGGACATGGAATGTCGACATATACGTAAAGCGATTGAAAGAACGGAAAGGAGGACTAAGAATCTCCAACGACAACTGGCAGTGCTACATTTGCTACAAGTGCCTGCACTTCTGAGTCCGTCCATCTATCGCTGTTCATCATACTTGCAAAATAAGTTGACACAATGTTTACATGGCGTTTTAAATCTTGGCGGGTGAGGGTGTTTTCGAATGCGTCTGGCCAATCAATGTATACTTACGTCATGGGTAGTACCAGTTGTGCTGGTTCTCAAAAAAGGCAGTCTGGTACTAAAATCGCACCCAGTTCCTGCGGTGCGAAAACGCCCAAAAGTGGGTAGTTCCACAATTAGTTCTGGTACTATGAAAAGGTTCCCGCGGTCTGAAAAGCCCTATTGTGCTGTGTCCTGGTTGGGAAATGTGTCATTGCAAGCCCAGTCTACACAAGTTGTTTTTTAAAAGTGCAGATTGCTGATGTTTTTTGCAGATATGGTACATGTATGTATGGCCTATGTTTAGATTGATGCTAAGAATTTAAGACAGTGTATTTGTATGCATTTTAGAAGGACTCTTTATTGGTCAGGCTATTACATCATGGTCCAGTTTGAATATGGATTTAAAGTTATTTTCGACATGAGACCATAGTCTGGACGATTTTTCCTGGTTAGGAAGAGTCTGGTGTGTGAGAGCTGTGGCTTGTTTTCATTACAAGAGGTTGGATTGTTCATTTGCTATCAGTCAACTTAAGCTATGGACAGTGTTTGGACATTGATGTACAACAGATGAGACTTTTGCACACATCAACTTTCACGTGACGAAATCCTACAATCTTACATTGCTTTGTTGTTGTTTTTTTTGTACTTTTGTGGATTTACATTTTTGGCTATATATAGCTGTATTAACCTGAATTGAATGTTTTCTATTTTGCATTTAATAAATCCATTGATTTGAAATCCCTTTGACTACTGTACATTTTTGACAATATAGACTATATAGAATTAGTTATGTGGTGACTGCATCCATTTCAGATGTATAATAACTGTTTTTCCCAACTTGCTGAAAAGTAGCTGAAAAGTATTTAAAGTGAAACAGATGTAATGTTATAGATCAGGGGTGCATCCTGTTCCTGGAGATCTACCTTCCTAGGCCCTGTCCCAGATCATGTGGACTTTCGGTCTCGTGGACTTAAAGTTGCGCGTGCTCACCGAGTCCGTAAGCCGTCCCATTCAGCATTTTAATGCTCTGAAGTGTGCTCAGCAGTGCCCCCTTTGTACCCTTGAAGTGGTCTTCCGCGAAGCCCACATAGATCAAGTAGGGCTCGCTGCAGCCTGCGGTGGACATCCAACCCCGCCCACATCCAAGTGTGACGTCAGAAGTCACGCCCATCCCGACACAACCCCGCCCACGTCCAAGTGTGACGTAAACGAAAGCCACGCCCATATCAAATACGTCTCCTCATGTGATTTCCCCATCCCCGTACCTGGAAACCCGGAAGTATGTTGAAGCAATTTATGGAAGTTAATGGGATCTAAATAAAATAATATTGTCCTTCGTTTTACTAATACACGTTTTCTTATTTTTGTAAAGGATGTCTAGGCTAAAATGGCACAACTTAAATCTAATATATATTTAATATGTCTAATATACGGAGCTGATTTTGTCATCATAACAGCTCCTAAAACGCTTATGTTGATTAAAGTAGGCTTATTGTCAATTAAAACTTTTAAACCTTACCTTGTTCATTTATGTAATGAGATAAATTCACATTTATTAAAAAACGATTTTGACCTACCCAAGGCAAAATTGAAATGCATCAAATTTAAAGGGGACAATTAGATTTTGGTATTGTAAAAGTATGCAAAATTATTGTAAAAGTTGGTATTGTATAATTGTCATTTAATTTTCTAAAGATTTATTCAACTTATCATAAAGTGTTAACATTTGAATGATAGAATCAACAGTTCCCCATATGCAGTAGGCTACACATACTTAGGCTGAATAAAGATTCCATTGATAGATTATATAAGTAACATGACATTGACCTTCAGGCCTTGTTCATCACAACTTGATATGAAACATGTCCAGGTCCTCCACATACTTAAAGATGAATGAAAAAGGCATCCATTGTTTCATTGGGTATTTTTATATTTATTATTTTACAAAAATAATTACATGTACAATTTTACAAAAAAAATAAATAATAATAATAATATACACCACCAGTTTTTGAACAGTAAGATTTTTATTATTTTTTAAAGTCTCTTCTGCTCACCAAGCCAGGATTTATTTGATCCAAAACACAGCAAAAACAGTAATGTGAAATATTTTTACAATTTAAAAGAACTGCTTTCTATTTGAATGTATTTTAAAATGCAGTTTATTCCTGTGATCAAAGCTGAATTTTCTTCATCATTACTCCAGTCTTCAGTGTATTAACATAATAATAATAAAATGTTTTTTGAGCATCAAATCAGCATATTAGAATGAAGGATCATGTGACTGGACTAAGTCACCTTTGAAATCACAGGAATAAATTTCATTTTAATAGAAATATAGAAAAATGTTATTTTAAATAGCAAAATATATTACAAAAGCAAAATATTATACAAATATTTTAAAAATGGACTGTTTTTGCTGTACTTCGGATTAAATAAATGCAGGCTTGATGAGCAGAAGATATTTCTTTAAAAACATAAAAAAATCTCACTGTTCAAAAACTTTTGACTGGTTGTTTAACAAAAGGTATGCTCCAAATATTATAAAGTCTGAGCAGCTGAATGTACAGCTGAATGATCAGATAAACAGTTCTTGACATGCAGTACACACACATACATACATAGACTACACAGAGAGATTCCTTGCTTCAATATATCCTCCGATTCTCCCTCCAGGTAGTCTTTGATGGCATTCTGTTGATTTTTACTGTCCATCTGGAGAAAGGCAGGGCCTGTCACCTCCCCACAGAATAACCCATGATGACTCTGTACCACGCTGGACAAATGTCCCTTACAAACCTCCACTTTATGTCCTCTTGGCGCTCCTGTTAAAAATAGAGAATACATACGTGTTGGGGGTATATGTGTCCACTAAAAATTATTTACCTCATCATTCTACATAAACATATTTATGATTTTAAACCACAAAAATCAATCAATATCTAAAGAAATGCTCTCACCATACCTCCATGCACCACTGCATGGCTTATGTGGTCCTTCAAGTGAACTGTAACAAGTAATTTTCTTTACTGGTGAAACTGCAGCAGGGACCCCTTGACCCGGGAGAACTGCCCTGCATCAGGCTTGGACTGAAAATGTGTAGAATGCTGTAAAACATGACAAACAAACATTAGGTGATCTTTTCGTTAATATAGAAGAATACAAAGATAATTTGTGACATACACAGAGTTATCCAGCAAGACATAATGAAATGATGCGGTTGCCCAACCAAGTTACTGTGCATGGGTACTGTGATCAGAGTATATCATTAAAGATGTCATATGTATGTGTGTGTGAGTGTGTGTGTGTGTGGTTGTGGTGGGGGGGGGCAGGTAAGTACATATGTGTGAGAGGGATGAAGTGTGTGTGTCTGAGTGGGTGAGATGAGTGTTATGTGTGGGGGGGAAGGGTATAAAAATATTGCACATTGATTCATAATTGATTTTATGTTGTAAGACTTGTGCCTTCTATCTATCTATCTATCTATCTATCTGTCTCTCTATCTATCTACACATGTATGTATGTATATATGTATGTATTTGTGTGTGTGTGTGTGTGTGTGTACGCATGCATGCCACGAATACATACATACATATATACATACATGTGTGGATATAGACCCCCCAACATAAAAACACTCATCTCACCCCCCACCCCCAAACACACACACACACACACACACACACATATACATATATATATATAAGTATATTTGTTGCTAGCAATAACGTGCCTTTGTGAAGTTGAAATTAAAAATACTTACTGTTGTTTATGCACATGCACACAAATGACGCACACGTTCTTAAAGTTGTCAACGTTTGGTAAAGAACAAAGATATTTTTTTTTACTTACCGACATGGCAAACAACAGCTTCTTTTTTTAGCGGTTGGCAAACAATACAAATTATCTTCTTATCGATGCTTCTTCCTGTTTCAAAATGATTGAGAATGTGACGTATTTTGACATGGGCGTGGTCTGTGACGTCACACTTGGATGTGGGCCGGGTTGGATGTCCACCGCAGGCTGCAGCGAGACGCTCCTCACATAGATGTAGGCTCCGCACACTTTAACTACCCAGGAATCCTTGCGAAATGCCAATCAGAGAACGGATGGGAGATTTCGCTCAAGAGCAAATGATGACATGGCTGTGAAGAAAATATTTAAGTGTAGGTATCATTACGGTTTTTATGACCTAGGTGTACATTTTACCAGTTGTTACCTACAGTTTATACAAACATTATGGTCATCGACCAGCGCTTAATATCTCAAACATAATAATAGCGCGTTGAATAATACGATCGCATTATGATTCATTAAATAAACAGAACCGAATGTCAGGGCTTTACTGAGTCATATGTAAACCTAGTATTTATATTTAAACCTGTAAATTCATCTGAAACTCACGCACATGTTTATTATGTGTTAAAATTGTAATCTTAGTTCAAATGGAACATAGGCAGTATATTCCCCGAACCTGCAGCTCCTGTCAAAAAACAACCAGACCGTTATTTCCGGCATGACGATCGAGTCTGTCCCAAAAATACCTCTCAATGCACCCTCGTGGACTTGCGCCAAGGGCCCTATAGGTCTGCACTACATGACTTTACCAAAGTGTGGACTCTGAGGAAGTCCACAAGTCCGGAGTGTGCCATTTGGGACAGGGCCCTACAGAGTTCAGTTCCAACCCTGATTAAACAAACCTGTCTGTAATTATCAAGTGCTCCTTCAGATCCTTATTAGTTGGTTCAGGTGTGTTGATCAGGACCGGGGTTGGGCACCCCTGTTGTAGATTAATATTTATATATTCAAAACTTTATATTTAAAAAAATAATTTTCATAACATTGTTATGATGAAATGCATTAATGCCACCTCTGAGTCTTGTCAAAAAGTCTGTAAATATTCCATAATGCCACATTTGTGCTCTTCTTTCATTGCCTAGAAATTATTCTTCCTGATTGTAATGTATTATTTTAATTGAATTTATTGTTTAATTAACATGTTTGATACAAATTTATAAGTCTGAATTATTTGGCACAAAAGATGACATTTAATGAAGTTAGTGGCATTACAAAAGTAAAAAAAATGTAAAAAAAATTAAGGAGTCATATATTGACATATTAGCGAAGTTAATTTCTGTCATGGATCAGAAGGTGTTCTACATTTTATTTTTAAGTAGGAGCACAAGTGCTTCTGAAAAGAAATGTAAGCGTAGATCCCTTAAAGCCTTTGTTATACTTTCCGCGTCCGTGAGTCTGCTAGTGTCTGCTATGGTATGCGTGACGTAAAAATCGTCATCGGAGATTGTGCGCGGAGGCTCTGTGCGGACACCCGCATGCCCATTTTTTGTGGCCGCGCCAGTAGGCTTCAAAAGCACCAATTGCACATGGCTGTGTGAAGAAGCCCGTTGCTACTTTAACCTGTACAATCCGATAAAACAATATAAAGACAGCCAGATGTGCAATAATTCTGGGCAATTGTTTGTTCACATGTTTGTTGCAGAGTGGACCATCAGCATATGCTTTCGGTAGTATAAATTCAAGTAGTCCATGTCTGTGCTGTCCGTGTACGCGTCCGGATTGCTCATGCGAAAAGTATAACACAGGCTTAAGAATGTAATGTTACCTTATAAAAACTGATTGCAAACATTTATGCAAAGTGTAAACTATTAAATATAATCTACAAATCATGCAATAGCCTACTGTACCACTAAATAAGAAGTGTTCGGATGGCTGAGCTAAACAGGCCAATTACAGACAATTACTAATTACTAAAGGGGAAGTCGTGGCCTAGTGGTTGGAGAGTTTGACTCCTAACCCTAAGGTTGTAGGTTCGAGTCTCGGGCCGGCAATACCACGACTGAGGTGCCCTTGAGCAAGGCACCGAACCCCCAACTGCCCCGGGTGCCGCAGCATAAATGGCTGTCCACTGCTCCGGGTGTGTGTTCACTGCTGTGTGTGTGCACTTTGGATGGGTTAAATGCAGAGCATGAATTCTGAGTATGGGTCACCATACTTGGCTGTATGTCATGTCACTTTCACTTTCAATAATCATTCTGATTTTTTATTAAATCATTCTTTCATTTCACTAATCAGTTTTTTTTTATTAATCACAAGGGGGCATTAATGATGCTTACATTATAACGAGCACATTTTTTTTGGCCAGAATTGCAGGCACCTGTTTTAAAGGGTTACTCCACCCAAAAATGAAAATTTTGTCATTAATCACTTACCCCCATGTCGTTCCAAACCTGTAAAAGCTTTGTTCGTCTTCGGAACACAATTTAAGATATTTTGGATGAAAACCGGGAGCCTTGTGACTGTCCCATAGACTTCCAAATAAATAACAGTGTCAAGGGACAGAAAAGTATGAAAAGCATCGTCCGGAATAGCATTACGGTTGAATCACTGATGGCAGATGGACTATTCTGACGATGCTTTTCATACTTTACTGGACCTTGACACTGTTATTTATTTGGCAGTCTATGGGACAGTCACAAGGCTCCCGGTTTTCATCCAAAATATCTTAAATTGTGTTCCGAAGACAAACAAAGCTTTTACGGGTTTGGAAAAACATGGGGGAAAGTGATTAATGACAAAATTTTCATTTTGGGATGGAGTATACCTTTAACACCCAGGAAGGTTTAAAGAATAGTTTAATGTTATTATACTGTAGATTATAAAGGGTTTTATAATTGAATACATCCAAAAGGTCATCTAAAATGATCATTATTACTCCACCTTCCAAGCTAGATTCCCCCCAGTGAATTTTGGGGTATGGCATTTCCACCACTGTTCATACGTTATGTCATTAACACAATTTAGTCTAGAATGTGACTTGCAACAATTACATGATTCGTTTTTTTTTTTTTTTTTTTTTCATATTTTTAAACTGCTGCCTTAAATTGTACATAGAATGTTTTTTAAACAGTGTTTTTTAATGTATACCACCATATGTGTAAACAATGGATACAGTACTAAAACATTTTTTTGAGAATAAACAAATGCATTATGTCCTCATTATTGTACCTTAACATAAAGGCAGTACATTTTATAATTCAGTCACTTTCATTAGTACGAATGACAAAATTTTACTACATTTATTTGCGAGTCATATTACACTAAACAAACACATTCCACTGATAATATGTTACTTAGACTAAATATTTTAGGAAATTTTACATGATTTATTCAGATAGATTCCATTAAAAAAAAACAGCCTTAAAAACTATTTATTTAAAAACTTAAAAACTAAATATTTTGTGTAATATTGTTAGCAACATTATGGACTACATTTTTTACAGTGTAATAATCCGTCTTCTTACTTCTCAGACACTGAATGTGTCTACAGATGTGTGTCTACAGCTCCAGATGCCTTACAAAATAATTAAAATCAATTAGAATGTGATTTTAGTTTGAGAAAAAACTGCAGATGTTTCTGTGGAGCTCAGCAGCTGTCAAGTGTGTCTCTTTACTGAGTCATTCGAATCACTCTACATAGGCAGCAACTCATATAAATAATACTGAAGACTTGACTAACTACTGATTTCATTAAAAACCTGTGAAATAATCACTCTAAAACTTTCATCAATAATTTTTAATGTTGAATGAATTATAATTATACTTTTTATTGCTTTTGTTTGACATTTTATTGCTTTATTGACTTTTTGCTCTGCTTTCCAATATCTCATACTGATTATTAAAAAAATAGTATTTCAACAGATTGTCCAGCTCAAAAAACAAAAGAAATAAAAAAGTTTTAAATATTCACCTATATTTACATTTTAAAGTTAAGCGCCCTCTGATTAACATAGTAATAATCATAATGGACTGGAAAAAACATGACTTTTTAAATCTTGCTTTCCTTTATCTCATGCTGTTTAAAAAATTGTAGACTAGACTCACTTACGCTATTATGTGCATTTTATTACTGTGTGAGTTCTGCTTTATGAATTCATACTTAAACTCATACATCACATTTGACACTATTTGCATTTTAATCTAATCTAATCCAGTGTAAATGGTTTCTGTACCCGAACATTAGTTTTTCTTTTTATGCAAAATCTTACCTTTTTTTTAGTAGTAGTACTAGTTCTTAATATTTTCATCACACCATTAGACAACATGTATTTTATTTCATTAGTAATTCAACTCTTTTGTCAAGGATCCTTGGAAGGCAGAAAGCCAAATAATATAATGATTTGTAATGCAAAGTATTAATTGGTATTTTCGTGCCGTGGCGGTGAGGGAGGGGATGTATGTGACATACTTACTAGACTGTCTCATTCTAGTGTTTAATGCCGAGGAGGACTTGTCACTACTTGCATAATTGCCAAATCTAGCGAGACAAATAAGCAACCGCAGCTTCAAAAACAAGCCCAAAACAAGCCCAATATTTTTTGATAATTTATTATCATCAAAATTATTTATTATCAATTATTTATTTCCAATAGCTGAGCCTGCAACATATTAAACTGAAATTACCCCTTTATCTGAAAAGCAAAAACATAAGTTATTTTACAAAAATCAGCAAACTGCAACAAAGCAGGAACAAAACTCATCTCATTTCCAGTTTGAAGCTGCGGTTGCTTATTTGTCTCGCGAGAGTTGGCAACTATGCCTGTCACTGCCAACGTTTTTTCGACAAAGTTAAGTGATGGACCCTTTTGCGTTCTACATTCAGCTTCAAGAATTTCTCTTAAAAGGAGAAATTCCAGAAAATTCAGCAAATCGTCGGAAGGTTACAATACATATAATGTATATATACAAATACGTGACAATGAACTATATGCACGGAGCATTCTTTAGAACTTATGTATATAGATAAGCCAGCTCGAACACTTCTGGTGAAAAGTTGTGTAATGTTACATGTTTACATATATACATATAATGTATATTTGTATTTGTATATCATCAGATGGACCAACTGAGAGGATGTTTCTCCAGGACCACTGCTACTCAACATTCAAATTGCAGGTAGAGCATCCATATGCTTGTTCAGGTGCAAGGTGGGAGAAGGACTTGGACCCTAATCAAGATGAACTGGTTAGTATTGTGTTTATTTAGTGAAACTTTGCATATTTAAATAAATAAGATAACCATTACTTAATCTGTTAAACGTTCTTTATTTTTAGTTAAAGTATGTTTTTTGGTTTATTGGTTTATTTAAAAGGATCCCCATTAGCTGACGCCGAAACGACAGCTAGTCTTCCTGGGGTCCAAACAATACATACAAAACCCAATAATTACAATCACAATTACTCCCTAATATATCATATGTAAATACACATGAGAGAACAAAAAAAAAAAAAAAAAAATACAAAAGGTACTAATTAAAATAATAATAAAATAATGAAAAACAACATAGCACATAATACAACCTCACTCAACCAATCCAGACAATGTTATGATGTTGACAACAAATACAGTCTTAGTCTTTTTTTAAAACCAGTTTTTCTCTTGATTTCACGAACCCCAACTGAAAGATTGTTCCAAAACACAATTGACCTATAAAACACGGTCCTCTTCATAGAGTCAGATTTAGGTAGGGGTAAAGAGATCTGTCGACTATTCGCCCCTCTTGTATAATGTAAATGCATATCTGAATAGTAAATTATATTATCATAAAAAAATTCAGAATATTAATAATTCTATGAAGGTATACTAACATATTAACAGATAGTCTATGCTTGACCATCAGCCAAGCAAGATGTTCATGCATCTCTGCAACACTAGTTCTCGAAGAACAACCAAGAACCAGTCTTGCAGCCTTGTTTTGAGCCACTTGTAATTTTTTTAAATGACTACTTGATGCAGCAGACCATACAACAGAACAGTAATCCAAATGACACAAATCCAATGTACAAACAACACGACTAAACAGCTGTGAATTTAGAAACTGTGCACATTTACGCACAACTGCAACAGCTCTACCCATTTTAAAAACAACTGTGTTAATGTGATCAGACCATGACAGTGTGGAATCAAGCCAAAGTCCAAGAAGCTTCACCTTTTTTACTTGCTGTATATTTTGACCATTTACTTGTATATTAATTTTAGGATTATCAGATAATCTATACTTAGAACCAAATATTATACTCATAGTTTTTGAAATATTTAGAACAAGTTTATTTGTTTTGATCCAGTTATACAATTTGCTAATCTCACAAGACAGAACCTGATTAAGCTCTGAACATGTAGGGGCTGCATAATAAAGAGTAGTATCATCAGCAAACATAGTCAATGTAGCCTTACTGAGTATATACGGCATATCATTTGTAAAAATTGAAAATAACAAAGGTCCGAGGCAACTTCCTTGAGGAACACCACAATCCAAAGACTTGCTACAAGATAATGCACCATTAAAATAGACTCTTTGCGACCTCTCCCACAAATAGCTCTTAAACCACTTGATTGCTGAGGAAGTGAAACCATAACTAATAAGTTTGGAAATCAAAATTTCATGGTCGATCACATCGAAGGCAGCACTAAAGTCCAGTAGTAGTGTACCCACTAGCATTGAATTATCAATTGATGTTAGCCAGCTATCCGACATTTGTGTCATTGCAGTGCAGGTGGAATGACCATACCTATAAGCATGCTGAAACATCGTAGTCAAATCATTGTTAGAAAAATAATCTTGCACTTGCTTAAATACAATCTTTTCCAATAATTTACTTAGAATAGGCAAAATGCTTATAGGCCTACTATTTGGACCACAGAAAGTTGATTTTGTGTCTTTGGGTAAGGGAATTATCTTACCCTCCTTCCAAAGTTTTGGACACTCACCATCAATCAGACATCTGTTAAAAATGTGACAGATTGGTTTAGAAATATGTCCAGCTGATAACTTCAACAGCCGACTATCCAAGTTGTCTGTACCAACAGACCCACCAACAGTCAAAGATCTCAGCAACATTTCCACCTGCACAACATTAACCTGATGAAATTCAAAACTACACAGTTTATCTTTCATAATACACCTTTCAATTAGCTCATTTGAGTTGGAATCAACAGTGTATTTCATTGTCTCTCTAAAGTTAGAAACCTTATTAACAAAATAATCATTAAAATAATTTGCAATATGTATTGGCTTAGTCAAATAAACTCCATTCAATTCAACAAAAGAAGTACAAGTAGATTTTTTTCCCATGATTTCATTGAGTACATTCCACATTCTCTTACAATCTGTACCACTATCGTCAATTCTCTTCTGAAAATATTTTTTCTTTTTCAATCTGTTCACCTTGGTTACCTGATTCCTTAAAATACAATAAAATTTTCTGTCCTCAAAAGAGTCAGAAAGAACCGCAACCTTTTTAGCCTCTTCCCTTTGAGCCATTAAGCTCCTTAACTCAGTATCAACCCAAGGAGCACTTTTGGCTTTAACTGTAAATTTCTTTAATGGGGCATGATTGTTAACAACTCTCATAAAACAATCCATAAATAAATTAAGAGATGCATCCACATCATCAATATCACTTATCAAAGTCCATTTAATATTATCCAATTCATTTAGAAAACTCTCCTCATTAAATGCCCTATAAGATCTTTTCATAATGATTTTAGGACAGGCTTTAGGTAGCTTAGTTCTCCTAGAGACAGCAATACAGTTGTGATCACTAAAGCCAACTGTTACAGAAACGGGTGTTGAGCACATATCAGGATTATTAGTGTAAATATGATCAATACATTTTGATGTTAAAGATCTTGTATTGTTACTAGAAATTCTTGTTGGCTGATCCATTAATTGAGATAAACCACAGGTGTCTGTCATAGTTTTAAGCTTATTCTTCAGAGGACAAATATCCGACAGCCAATCAATATTTAGATCACCCAGCCAGTATAGCTCTCTGTTTTCCTCAGTTACCTTGTCTAGCATGTTACATAAACCATTTACATACTCTATCCTGGCACTAGGTGGCCTATAACAACAACCAAGAATAATCGGTTTTAAATGTGGAAGTTGTACCTGTAACCATAACACTTCAACATCATCAAACATTAAGTCATCTCTCAGTTTAACAGGGAAATGATCCCGTATATAAATGGCCACACCACCTCCAAACCGGTTTCGATCATTTCTATAAATTGAAAACCCCCTATATCAACATCTGAATTGTCTATGAACTGATCCAGATGAGTTTCAGAAATCATAGGTATGTCTATTTTGTTTAATTGTAAAAATAAAGACAGGTCTTGAATCTTGTTCCTTAGACTACATATATTAATATGTGCAAGGATTAAACCTTTAGGTAGTTTATTTATACTAGTCATCTTAGTTGAAGGTAAATAAGTCATATATTATAATCTAATTGAATATCTTATACCCTAAGTTATTTTATCATCATCAAGTAGGCTACATACATATAAGTCCTACACACAGACACACATGAATGTACACAACCATATATAAAATTGAGCTTTAACCTCATTAGGCCAATAACTGACTTTGTCCAGTCCTTGGGGTGATAATCAGTTTATCATACTTCAAACTCGCTTTATCACCTCTCTCTCTGGCAGCTTTCACCTTCGGCCACAACTCTTTCCTCCTATGTTGCACAGCTTCAGAGAAATCTTCGTTAATGTAGATCCTAGTGCCCTTTAATTTCTTGGCAGAAGAAAGAATCAGCTCTCGATCTTTAATGCGAAGAAGTTTGACAACAATTTTCCTTGGCCTTCCCCTCTCCTGAAACTGACCAAGTCTCTGGGCACGCTCAATGTCCATGTGTATTCCATCTAAGCCCAAATTTTTTGAAAACATTTCACGCACCTTTTTCTCTGATTCACACCAATTCTCGCCTTTCTCGTCAGCAATGCCATCAATTAAAATATTTGTTCTCCTGCTCTGGTTTTCAATGTAGTCAAGCTTGTTGAACATTGCATCCAATTCCTGTTTGGAAGTAGTGATGTTTGTCTCGAATGCCCTTATCTTTGCCTCAATCTCAGTGCATTCTATCTTCTCCTCTTCAAACTTTGTTTGGGTAAATTCCAAGCTGGTCTTCAGCTCCTGTACATCTCTGATAACACTATCCAATCTTTTGTTAGTTCCATCCATGATCAACTGAATAAAAACATTTAAAGTTATCTTGCTGCTGCAATAACATATCTTTATAGTTCCCTTTCTGCTGCTCCATTAACTGGGAGAGTACACTCATTGTGACAACAGCATCCTCCTCACAAGGAGATGTTTTAACATTTTTAGGAGGCATAATGTGTCTTACCAGGATGTACCGGAAGTTGATGAAAATTGCAAATGTTGATGGTGACAGATCTGTTTGTCAAGGTCCTAGTAGGCCCAAACGCCCATCAACTTGGGCTACAGCACAAGCTCAGCGGATAGTGGAAATATTGTCCTCAATATTGAAACACAATTTAAATAAAATGCAACTTGAGTCAATTAACCACTAAATTTGAGAATACCAGAAAGGATTCAGTAGATTTTTGTTAGATTCTAAGAGGCCAGGTTCTCAAAGAAAAATAAAGTATGTGTTGGACAAAAGTCGGCCATCAGAAGAACTTATCATAAAGCAAGGCCAAATTTGCCTCACACGAGAAGACTTCTGGAGCCTGGGTTTAAGCCAGTGCATGGAATCTAATGTGCGTATGTTTTGTTTCTTAAATTACTGCACAAAAAAAAAAAAAAAAAAAAATCCTAGATAATGCATAATGTTACACATAGCAGCTTTGACAGGGATGTAATCGTTCTGTAATTCATTTCAGATTGGAAATGCCTGCCTCAAGATTGTGGAAGAAGCTGCACGAAGACATGTACTTTATACTATTATATCTTCTTTTTGAAGTATTAATTTGGATGTATGCATGTTTAATAACTTATGTTTTCTCCATAAGGGAAAACATTTTCACATTGTGGACCTCTATGATTTGGAAAGACAAAAATGTGGACTCAGTGCATTGTTTCCCTGTAAGTATTATTATTATTATTATTATTATTATTATTATTTGCTATCATGTACTTATCAACCGAGAAAGAGTTCTATTGAGAATAGACACAAAAGTATGTTATTTTTTTGCATGCATAATTTTTTGTCACAATACTATTAGGGAAACGTGAGGGCCAAGGATATCATACTATTTCCAGCTTGGAGCAGGCAGGAGGATAAAGCTGATCACTATCTGCTCTGTGTTAAGTTTCTGTTAATCTTTCTAGTTGTAATATTTCCAAATTCAACAGTTAGGGTGAGTGAGTTCGATTTTCGTGGATATTAACAAAATACCCATTGATTGCAGGTTTTGTTTGTAGCTAAGAGGGAAATACTTTTTCTCGATTCTATTCGCCCTGATGGTTTTGGAGATGAGACCTACAGAACCATATTTAGGTTGAGACCAAAGAAAATTAATTTACTGGCCTTGTTCCAGGCGTGATATTTGGTTACAATTTCCAAAAGGAGCCTTGTTCTCAAGCTTCAAGTTCATACTCGAGTCTCATTCTTACACTGTTCTTATACGTGTGAAGCTTCAAGTTCATCAGAGTCTCATTCTCAGGCTACAGAACTGATCATGTAATTACACATTATGTATTTTGTGTCTTCTTTGGAATGCTAGACACATTGCAACCTTCATTGACCCAGGATCCTGGACTGAAAAAACAGGAAGAGACCTTGAGGTATGTTTAAAATGTGTTACACAAAAACATACCAAACTACTTTTATGTGGCATTTTTTGTTTGTTTTTATTTTTGTTTTGCACTCTTAGGAGGAGGTGCCAGTGATTCGCCAGTGGTGGTGCATTCAATTGATCTGAGCTTTTGAGCTTTTGCCTTGAAGGGTATGACAGACTCTACAGATAAAATTTCAGTAACTCGGCTGATGCTATACTAGAAAGGTGTTATACAAATAGAGTGCATATACATTTACATATTTTACAAAGGCATGGACAGAGGTTTGCACACTGGACCGAAGAAGCATCCCAGCTCCTTCAGGGAACCCTTGAGCCTGTCTTTAGGGTGTCAAAATCCACCACCACCAAACAGTCACCCAGCAAAAGAGTTTTGGTTGAAGGGGACACTGATAAGGTAAATGATTTTAGTGGTCATATATCACGGAGTTGCATGCAAGTTGGATAAATAGTTTCATTTTTTTGTGCCATTATATATTTGTATATTCAGGTGCAACAGCCCACCATTGTGAGAGACCTTCATACAGCTTGGTACTGGGTACAGAATCACAAAGACTTATTCTGTGGAGAGGTGACGGAGCCTGCTTTTCTGCAGATGAACAGTGACGATCAACAAAATGCACTCAGAAAGGCCCTGGGCAGTGAATTCCCTGAAGCAAAGGATGACTTTTTGTTTATTTTTCAGTCTCAAGATGACATGGAAACATTTTTGTCATACTGTGTTGATAAACAAGGCCTGAAGGTCAATGCCATGTTCCTCAATCAGTAATTATTGTAGTAAACGAGGGAGGAAGGGAATGAATGAATGAATGAATTTGAATAAATAATTTGAAAAAATATATATTTTTGTGTTTCTTAGATGCAGTCATTTGTTAAAGTATGCTGAAATAAGTAAACATATCTTTAGAAAATTAATAATTAAATGTAAAACACACACTTGTATACACACCTGTATTACCAAATGTAGATTATTATTATTTTTTTTTTTACTGAATTGATTTAATAAGTGCAAATTTAATCGAATACACAATTTAATCAAAGTGAAAGTCATGACATTTGCCAAGTATGGTAGCCCATACTCGGAATTGGTGCTCTGCATTTAACCCATCCAAGTGCACACACACAAAACCGTGAACACACACCCGGAGCAGTGGGCAGCTATATCCAGCGCCGGGGGAGCAACTGGGGTTCAGTGCCTTGCTCAAGGGCACTTCAGCCATGGGTATAGAGGGAGGAAGAGAGCACTGTTCATTCACTCCCTCCCACCTACAACTCCTGCCAGCACCAAAACAAAACCTGCGACCTTCAGAGACTAGTCCAAGTCTCTAACCATTAGGCCACAGCTGCCCCACATAATATAATTTAATTTGATATATTTTATCAAAGTGTATTATATCAAGAGAATCACTAGTAAAGGACTATTTCCGGGACGGATCGGGAGGTGCCAACATCACATGAAAACATTAACTTATTATTAGTGTTATTATAACAACAGTATTATTAAAACTACAGAAATTGCCGTAAATTGTTTCGTCATACAGACCGGAAGTAGACGCATTTCCGCGCATGCGCAGTACAAATCGTATTTCCGGTACGGATCGAGTAGTGACAGGACCACTGATCTATAATATAGATCAGTGGACAGGACTGTAGGCAGGAAGGACGCAGTTGCGTCTGAGAAGCACTCATAGTGACTGTAGAGAGCAGCTGGTGGACTTTTATTTTGATCTGGCGATGTGGCGTCAGAAGAACGCGTCGTGCTCCTGCATCTGTGTTTAACAAGGTACGGTGTGTATTTTTAAGCATTTAATGTTTTAATCTAAACCGTTCAAACAATTTTTTTTTTCAAGCAATGCAGAACAAACTGTGTTATTGAATATAACATTATAATGCTTTATTATTCTTGTGTTTATATTTAACACGAGAAAAGCGCATCCACAAATGAGTAACAAAACATGCGTCTAATTTCGCTCGCTTTCTCGGTAATCCCTTTATCAAAAACACGCAATATGCGCAGTACAAAGTGTATACCGCCTATATACATTTCAAGAATGGTGTGTAAAACAATATACAGTAATCAACAAATAATGTTTGAGAGTAGTATGCTTGAGTGTTGTTACATGACACTGAACTCAGCACAGCTGTCGAGGCTGTTTCAAATAAATGTGCTAGCTGTTCTTGTTAATAAGGGTTCATACATACTAGTAAACAATGTTATATTACCCGATTGAACTCATTTAATAATTAATGAACTCGGTAAATACTGTCACTGTACCATACGGCAGTTTCACATGCTATGCTGTATTTGATACCATCTGTTTCCTTTCTTTAGATGCATCTCTTATCAGCCATTTCCTTTATTTTTAATGAAAATAAATACCTTTCCAATCAGGGAGGTGATGGGAAAAGGAGAAGAATGAGTTTGGCAGAAGGCGGATTCAAACTCGGGTTGATCATGTTGAATGCAGTTGCTTTGGGTCTTATGCTGCCTTCACCTTGTTATCAGAAATTAGCTGTTTCCCACTTATGAAGTTGTGATTACAAGCTTGATGTAGTCAAGTGCTTTAATATCGGAAAGAATAAAATGTAGCATCACATTGGTTGACTATCATAAACATTCACCGTGCTACACATGCAGTTTGCAGACAATTCAAATACATGCTAGTTTCACTGCTTATAAAACATACAATATGCTTCGAATGATCATTCATATCTAGCCTATAAATACACTACTTTAGCAACAAGACAGAGAACAACATTGAGAGCAGCAATGGTTGTCCCCTCCACCATGTTTAAAAATTAAGACCCGTCCAAACTCTGGTATCAAAATTATTTCCGAATTTCCTAGTAGGAAAAACGACTTGAGGCATTCTAATTTCCGATTAGGAAACTCGTATTTATGATAATTCTGATAGCACGTGAAGGCAGCATTACTCGCTACACCACTGACACTACCGATAATCAGGCGTCTTTTGAACTGTTGTTTTAGAGATAAATGTAAATAAGCTCTGCCTACAAATCGGGCTATTTGCAGTAAGAGTGAATAGACACTCCATTTATTTTTAAAGCTTCTGTTTGCATAATTGAAACATCAATTTATATATTATATTACTACAATATTATTTACTAGCTTTAAAAAAAACAAATTAAAAAAAAGTGCTTTAGAGATAAAAATGACATCAATTGACTTGACTGGAAATGTGGATTAAATCCTTAAAATTCTACAAACAATAACGGCAACATGAAAGAAGTTTGTTTGAAATCTTTGCAAATTTATTGGAAAAAACTAAAACATACATAAGTATTCACAGACTTTGCTCAATACTTTGAAGCACCTTTGGCACCATTACAGTCTTTGAGTATGATGCTACAAGCTTGGCACACCTATTTTTGGCAGTTTCTGCCCTTCTTTGCAGGACCTCTCAAGCTCCATCAGCCATTTTCAGATCTCTTCAGAGATGTTCAAGTCTGGTCTCTGGCTGGCTGCGGTGCCTGGTTTCCTCCAGACATGATGCTTGCCATTCAGGGTGGAGAGGTCAGTCTTTGTTTCATCAGACCTGAGAATTTTCTTTCTCATGGTCTGAGAGTCCTTCAGATGCCTTTTGCAAACTCTAGGCTGGCTGTCATGTGCCTTTTACTGAGGAGTGGCTTCCGTCTGGCTACTCTACCATACAGGCCTGATTGGTGGAGTGCTGCGGAGAAGGTTCTTCTCTCTCCACAGAGAAATGCTGGAGCTCTGTCAGAGTGACCATCAGGTTCTTGGTCACTTCCCTGACTAAGGCCCTTCACCCCGAATCACTCAGTTTGGCCGGGCGGCCCTCTCTAGGAAGAGTCCTGGTGGTTCCATACTACTTCCATTTCCGAATGATGGAGACCACTGTGCTCTTTGGGACCTTCAATGCTGCAGAAATTTTTCTGTACCCTTCACAAGATCTGTCTTGACACAATCCTGTCTTGAAGGTCTACAGACAATTCCTTGGACTTCATGGTTTGGTTTGTGCTCTGACATGCACTGTTAACTATGGGACCTTATATAGACGAGTGTGTGCCTTTCCAAATCATGTCCAATCAACTCAATTTACCACAGGTGGACTGCAATCAAGTTATAGAAACATCTCAAGGATGATCAGTGGAAACAGGATGCATCTGAGCTCAATTTTGAGTGTCATGGCAAAGGCTATGAATACTTATGTTCAAGTAATTTTTTTGTTTTTTATTTTTAAAGAGCAGGTCATATGATATTTCAAAGTGTCCTAATATTGTGTTGGAGTCCCCTACAACAGGTTTAAATGCATCTGAGGTCAGAAAACATTGTAATTTTCTCAGAATATACATTTAATATTAGAGTCATTTGCCAATGATTAGGAAATTATTTGTTCCAAGCAAGTTTGGAGCAAACCCCTCCCTTCCATAAGCCTACTCTGCTCTGATTGGTCAGCTGGACAAGCCTGTTGTGATTGGCCAAAGTCCTTCTATAGTCTTTGGATTGGCACAGAGAAGAGTAATTGAGCCAGTTAGCCAGCGCACCTTTACATAAAACAGTATAGTGCTCCAATCCGTTCTTATGACATAAAATACAAAAACACTTATGCAAGCGAATCGTGCCCACAGCTAAAGTTTAGTTGCTAAACTGTGAACACTTGGTGAAAACGTGACTGATGAAACAATACATGTTTGTAAACCAAAATATGTCTACTGTAATGTTTGAAGAACGACAGATAAAAGACGATTGGTCTTAACTTATAATTTAGAACGCAGAGCACCAGCCTAACTCGCGCATTAACCCTATAACTGCCGGTGCAGCACAATAAACAGCAATTTCACAATGATTATAAAGTTTGTGTGCTACACTACATTCTTTATTATTAAACGAAGTCATTAGAACAACATCCGTATACAATAATAGACACATTCTTAGGAAATAGTAGGTTCACAGTGAATTATCAGAACTACTTCAGTAAGACAGTAATATTGTGCTTTACCTGGAAACCTTGTGCTCAATTGAAAATGTACACCTAACGTATCAATCATACTACTTACAGGTCGTGGTTCGGAGAGCTTGTTAGTCCAAATTAAGAAGATTAGAAGCCAACGAAGATAAAAGCCTAGATTAGAGAAGCAGTTCTTGATAAAATGACAAGCACACAACAAAAGGCTCGAATTGTATTTCTGTGGTATCCTTGAACACCGCGTCTTCTCAACATGATGTAAACGCACTAATAGCAAAAGTGTTTGTGGGCAGGTCAGACTCTGTTCGTATTTCGCGGGCAGGCGGGGATTATGCAGATGTGTTACCCAGTGACGTATAATGGTAACAGGCAAAAGATTCGGAAATATAACGACTCATTAAGACGATTCAGAATCGACTCTCTTTTCTGAGAGACAATATCTTTATTTATCATGCACGTTTTTGATTAACAACTTTGCAGATTGTTTTCATTTAAAAATAGCTATGTTATAAACTGCAAAAGAGATATTTTCCAAAAACCCATATGACCTGCTCTTTAATAAATTTGCAAAGATTTCAAACAAACTTATTTCACGTTGTCATGGTGTGTTGTTTGTAGATTTTTGAGGAAAATAATTAATTTAATCGGTTTTGGAATAAGGCTGTAACATAGCAAAATGTGCAAAAAGTGAAGCGCTGTGAATACTTTCTGGATGCACTTGTATGGTAGCATGCTATTCCAAACAGCTTCTGTACTGATTTCACTGTACTTGAGTTATTTCTAGCATATTCTGCCAAATGTAGTAGGTTATTCAGGTATTCAATGCATACAGAAAATATGCACAGTATTGATTGTTTTCTGGTGACGTCGCACCCTTATAGGACACCCACCTGGAGGGCAAAACAAGGCTTTAATCCACTAACCACCAGTTATTTTTAAGCAGTTTGCATTAAGTAGTAATGTAGTAAAACGCTCATATTAAAAGGCAAAATTCAGTACACATCTTACTGATGATGCATACTCTGTTCAGGAAAGCAGATGAACTCAGAATATAAATGCAATGCGCAAAGTTTCATATTAAATGTTTTCTCATAGAAAACTATTATAAAGAAAACACGGACCCATTTAATGCATCACGTTCATATTCCGGGCTCCTCTGCTTGCCTATATAATACTGAATTTGTTCTTTTAATATCACAGTTTTAAATACATTAAGGCACTTTAAGTGTTTTCACAACGATTTGTCACGCTGTTTAGTGATTGAAATATTGCGGCGGGTAAATAATATGGATTGCAAATAGCCAAACCTTGCATTTTGTTCACATATCTTAGTTTTATTCTTTTGAGATGTTTCCTAAATATTTGCAGCTTGGAAACAGATGGAAAATTGACAGGCTTGTGCTGCAGTACTATGGATATTTCGCTTTCCAGGTCTTTGAGCTAGCCAGGTGACTGAAAGCTATAAATACGTACTGGATACTACAGAAATAGTAAGAGTATAGTGTGATTATATGAAATTTCGAACACAGCAACTTTCGATTAAGTGCTTGAATCTCTGCACTCTGACTACAGCCTCTACTTAAAACAAGAAGAACAACAAACGTGTAATGACTTTATAAACCAATTGTTTTAACTGAAGTATAATATTAAATAAAATGTTAATATTAAATAAAATGCCAATAAATACCGAATATAAATGATAACTAGGCCTATATAAGAAATGCCTGTATAGTGTGTTAATTTATTCATTTGTAGTGTTAGTTTTGAATGTTAGTTAATCAGGGGTGTGTTTTCCAATAGCAACTATAGCCGGTAACAATCAGTAACAATGAAACTAGCGACCAAAGTTGCTTTTGGGAAACACATCCCAGGTTTATTTAAGGTCATTAACTCTCAGTCTGGGGTGCATTTCCAAAAGCCAAAGTTCGTTAACTATGGTCATTAGTTCTTGAACTTGAAACAGAACTTGCAACCATAGTTGCTTCTGGGAAGTGCACCCCAGATTGACTGCCTTACCAGTGTACTGATTACTGAGCTAGGGAGCTGATTGAGACACATCCAGAGATTTAGTTTTAATTTATTTTTCTTTTTGTTAATTATTCTAATCTTAAACAGAACAAAGCTCCTGCTGAAGCAATTAAGATCCATGTGACACGCTATTATAAAGATGGCATTAATTAAAGAGGAGAGTGAAGACATGAAGATTGAAGAAGCATTCAGAGTCAAACAAGAAGATTCTGAGGAACAAACAGGTTGGTTTTCATTCTAAAAGCTGAACTCACTCATTTGATCCTTGTTAAAATATCCAGCTCTACGGAAATTAATGATATTAAAGAATGTATTTTATTTGGAAAATGGTTTTATTTGACATGTCACACATTAGATAGCTATACACAAGAGTAAATGATGAATCAAGCAATAATGAAGTCATATGTCATTACCATCAGCCTTGTAAAAAAAAAAAAAAACATTTGGACCATTGACAGCTTTTACAGCAGTTACTGCATGCTGTCTATATTTGTTCTTCAGTTTAAAGGGCTGTGGTAAGAAAAAAACACTAACTTCATAAGAACTGCAAAACAATAGATGCTTTAAAAGCACTGTGATTTTTCTACACAATCATTATGTATTTTTTTAAACAGATTTTAAAAAATAAATTTTCCCAACAGTCCAAACATACCTATAGGCCTATAAGAACAGTGCATAAAACAAACTAGCAAGTTTGCTCCACAACAGATTCCAAGTGACATGAGGCTTCATGGTTGTTTCATTTAAACAGCATAAGCACCATAATCAATGAAGTACTTTTTTTTTTTTTTTTTTTTTTTTTGGGGGGGGGGATATTTGAAAGTCATGCCAAATATTTTCTGTCCACATTGATGTTGTCTTTTGTTTCATTTAAATTTTGCACAGACCAACTTGTAGGCAGTTGCAGGTGAAGTCTGACTATTTGTATGGCTGGAAAGGGGGAGCAGTTCAAAAAGAAAATAACATTTAAACAGAGAAAAACATTAGTGTATATGCCATTCAGTTCATTTTAATTCAGAGATATAGAACAGAAAACATTTTTGAACTATAAATAAAAAGTTGTTGGTGATTATATTCATTATTGGTTATTCTTTTTATTGTTTATTTTATTAACTAATTGATGCAGCCCTAATATCAATGATACACTTCATTAACTGGTTAGGTTAAGTGTTTTCAGGTTAACATATAAACTTGAGAATCATTTGTATAACAGTGAAGAAAATTATAATGTCCCTCAGGGGGAATATTTACAAGGAGAAAAGTAGAGGCCCTAATATTGAGCCTTGTGGCGCTCCATACTTTGTGTTAAAGACACATGAGTAACAGTGGTGGGATAGATAGGACCTAAACCGTGCTAATGCTTGTGTACAAATGCCAAAATAATAATCAGAGAATGTCATGGTCTATGTTGATGCACCTAATAGCAGTAGAAGATACATGTAGCTGCGATGAGAAGTAGTTGTTATACATTTTCCTGGAGTGTCCTTGGATTTTAATGCCTGTGATGATGAGTGCTGTACTTATTCTAAATAATTTTTACCCATTGGCCTCAGAGCCCTATTGTTTTTTTTTTTTTTTTTTTTTTAAGGAATATTATTATTATGTTTTTTGGGAGCTTTTGGGGCCCTTTACATGTTTAAAAACTCATAAAATTTTGATGCCAAAATATTTGAAGATTTTGAAGGTTTTTTGATATGTTTGATGTTGATGGTTCAATACATTTCAACTCAACCAGCTCCCTGACGCAAATTTTAGATTTTTATAATTTTTATTAGGGTGAAAGAAATGCATAAATTAATGAGAAAGCCAAATTATTAAATGTCATGGATGTATATTTACTGATAAATCCAGAGTTCTTTAGAGAGATGTCAAAATGTCAATTTTGTGTGACTTTAGAAGGATGGCAGCATCATTATTTTATTTTTAGAGATTTGTAGGTCCATTGGTAATATCTGTTGTATTTAGCTATTCTTGAAGCATGTGTCAATGGGGACACTTCAAAAATGGGGAAAGGCACTTTGAGTTTTTTCCCCAAAGTTTGCATGCCTATAACTCAAGAAGTATTAACAATATCTCAATATCCTTTTGGATTATTGGTCAAAATAAACTTTTCCTTTGGTATCTATATTTGTAAGGTCCTGTCTTGTCTATTTCCAGAGATATTCGGATCTCAATATAGCTCTATGCATAAAATGTTAAATTATGCACATTTTTCGTGGTCAAAAACCAAATGTGGGTCAATTTGCATTTAGCTGATTCTTTTTTTCTTTTAAAGAGGAATGTCTGAACAACAAATAATTTTAAAACTAGGGATGTATTTTTGTTTCATTCTATCAAAATACAGGTGCTTCTCATTAAATTAGAATGTCGTGGAAAAGTTCATTTATTTCAGTAATTCAACTCAAATTGTGAAACTTGTGTATTAAATAAATTCAGTGCACACAGACCGAAGTAGTTTAAGTCTTTGGTTCTTTTAATTGTGATGATTTTGGCTCACAATTAACAAAAACCTACCAATTCACTATCTCAACAAATTAGAATACGTCATAACACCAATAAAAAAAAAAAAAAAAAAACATTTTTAGTGAATTGTTGGCCTTCTGGAAAGTATGTTCATTTACTGTACATGTACTCAATACTTGGTAGGGGCTCCTTTTGCTTAAATTACTGCCTCAATTTGGCGTGGCATGGAGGTGATCAGTTTGTGGCACTGCTGAGGTGGTATGGAAGCCCAGGTTTCTTTGACAGTGGCCTACAGCTCATCTGCAATTTTTGGTCTGTTGTTTCTCATTTTCCTCTTGACAATACCATAGATTCTCTATGGGTTTCAGGTCTGGTGAGTTTGCTGTCCAGTCAAGCACACCAACACCATGGTCATTTAACCAACTTTTGGTGCTTTTGGCAGTGTGGGCAGGTGCCAAAAACCCTGCTGGAAAATGAAATCAGTATCTTCAAAAAGCTGGTCAGCAGAAGGATGCATGAAGTGCTCCACAAATCTTGGTAAACGGGTGCAGTGACTTTGGTTTTCAAAAACACAATGGACCAACACCAGCAGATGACATTGCACCCCATATCATCACCGACTGTGGAAACTTAACACTGGACTTCAAGCAACTTGGGCTATGAGCTTCTCCACCCTTCCTCCAGACTCTAGGACCTTGGTTTCCAAATGAAATACAAAACTTGCTCTCGTCTGAAAAGAGGACTTTGGACCACTGGGCAACAGTCCAGTTCTTCTTCTCCTTAGCCCAGGTAAGATGCCTCAGGAGAGGCTTAACAAGAGGAATACGACAACTGTAGCTAAATTCCTTGACACGTCTGTGTGTGGTGGCTCTTGATGCCTTGACCTCAGCCTCAGTCCATTCCTTGTGAAGTTCACTCCAATTCATGAATTGATTTTGCTTGACAAACCCCATAAGGCTGCGGTTCTCTCGGTTGGTTGTGCATCTTTTTCTTCCACACTTTTCCCTTCCACTCAACTTTCTGTTAACATGCTTGGATACAGCACTCTGTGAACAGCCAGCTTCTTTGGCAATGAATGTTTGTGGCTTAACCCTCCTTGTGAAGGGTGTCAGTGATTGTCTTCTGGACAACTGTCAGATCAGCAGTCTTCCCCATGATTGTGTAGCCTAGTGAACCAAACTGAGAGAACATTTTGAAGCCTCAGGAAACCTTTGCAGGTGTTTTGAGTTGATTAGTTGATTGCCATGTCACCATATTCTAATTTGTTGAGATAGTGAATTGGTGGGTTTTTGTTAAAAGTGAGCCAAAGACTTAAACTACTTCAGTCTGTGTGCACTGAATTTATTTAATACACAAGTTTCACAATTTGAGTTAAATTATTGAAATAAGTTAACTTTTCCACAACATTCTAATTTGAGAAGCACCTGTAATTGCATCAAACATACCTGAGTAGTGAAAACATTATTTCCAAAGTTTGTGCGGCTATAACTTAGAAAGTATTAAAGATATATAAATATCCTTTTAGATTCTTAACACAATATGGTTCACACCCAGAAATATTGGGATCTTAATGTAGTTCCAAATGCAAATTGTTGAATTTTATCCATTTTCAATGGTCAAAGAAAAAAAATTTGGTTACTTTGCATATAGCTGATATATTGCCCTTAAAAAGAATGGCTTAAGAACAAATGTTAAAACTAGACATCTACTTATATTTTCAGATAAATGTCTATATCTTGAGTCCAAGAATAATGAAATATGTCTGTTTAACTGGTGCAATACATTTATTTCACACTTGTATTTCAGAACTGTATATCAACAAATCTCTGGAAGGCATGATTTATCCCTTGAATGTCTTTTTCCTCAAAGTCATAACTTCTACCATTGGCAGTCGAAGACACAGGAAGATGACAGAATGTGGCTGACTGGAACATAGCACTTGTCTGCACATCTTGGCCACTTTAATATTTTGGAAGCACCCAACACTTGGGTCATGAAGGAAACAAGAACATCTTGCCTCTCATAATCACACTCCACAGTGCTGCCAACATACCACTTGTGGTCATACACTGCAGCAATGTATTGTCTAAGCATATATTGCTTCACGTAGATCAGATCTTCAGAAACCTGGACTAAAGAGCCAGTGGTTTCTGCAGAAATTCAAAGCTTGCAGAGTTCTCCGTTTTCATCTGGCATAAAACAGGTGGCTTATCCCAGGAATCTTCTTCGCTTTGACAAAGCAAATTTCTTGAGACTATTGTTTCTTCCAGCCGCCCCTTGGGAACAAAGAAACATGTAATGCCCTTTATATGGTTTTCAGACCAATGGAACAATTGGTGGGGGGAGAGGATGTGGTCTGTGATGCTAGACTGCAGACTGGGCCTTGTAGCCAAGCATTTTACAGTGCCTCCTATTCCATTGCAGGGTGATATGCCATGACTTGTGGTAAAGAAATAACATTCTGCAGAAAGGTTGAAGTCTGCTTCGTGGTGCATGAGTTTCTCAATATTTTGAAATTCTTATACTGCCTTGCTAAAGGATTTGACCCTTTGAAAACAATGACGTGTTTATTTATGAAAGGAATCAACACAGGCAATTTACTAAATTATGTTCATATATGCTTGTATTTAATAAGTAGGTATATTAATGCAATTATTTAAAGTAATCAGCGAAAGCGAGTTATTGTTTTTGATGTTTTATTTCGTTAAGTACTAATTTAAAGCTTTCTATAGATATATTTATCATGTCTGTGAGGCATGTATTCACTGCGTTTTGGTTCATTTTTGTGAAGCGCTCCTATTCAAGACCAGATGGAAGAAAGCGCATCATGTTTGTTTTCTTTATTTAATATAAGCACAACGTTTTCTTGATATTGTGAGTGAACAAAAATAAAAGTAGACCCTTTACAGTTACAAATGATGGATTACTGTTACCTTACGAGCAAAAATGACGGTGTATCCATGGAAAACAAGTGATTACGCTGGCGCCTCTTTGTCCTGCAAAGCGCGCATAGCTTCCACTCTCCACACAAACTATTGGATATAGTGCACATTTATCTAGGTTTAACGTTTAAACATTGTTATGTGCTTGAACTGTTTTACTATATATATATATATATATATATATAGATTTTACTTTAGGCAAGTCGTGATGATTTGAGAAGGTTAAATTGATCAAACATATATGATCAGCTTACTGTCTACCGCTGGCCGCTTGGTCATTACTTTAAAAAACAAAAACGTATATTTAAAGAACAAAAAAATGCTCCAAACATTTTTAAAAATTAACTTAACAAAAAACGAAACAAAGTATAATCACTTTGCCATTACATACAAAACTGAACTATTTTTAATAGCTGAAACAGTAGTATAAGCTGTTTTGGAAGAAGGGGCAGCTCGGGCCGGTAATTCTGATAAGATGTTGGACACGGGCGTCTCGGGCCAGGGCCGGGCTCAGGCCTAAATTTGAGGCCCGTGCAGGGCTCTAGTTTATGGATGATCGCCCAGTTAGCTGACACTTGCAAAAGCCTGCAATCGCTTTCCTGTGTGCGCTGTTTTTTTTTTTTTTAATTCACTTTTGCTTTCTTTATTCTGCCAGTACCATGTCATGATGCCATGGTAGGCGCACATAAGAGCATGCTCTCTCCGCCAGAACCGTCTTGCAGCACTACTTCGTCTTCGCAAAATCCTTGTTACCACATCGTATAGATGACATTGTGTCATCTGGTATTCATAAGTGTCTTCATATTGCATTTGTAGCTGATAACAGAAAATCAGTAAATATATATTATATTTGCATAAATATAATATAAAATGACAATTGCACTACGGAAAAATCTCCGATTAGCCTGCTTTTCCCTGCAGGCTAATCTCCCTTTAGTTGCATTTCCGCTGTCATTTCCAGGGCTTGATCGTGCCTCGTCGGTGTTTCCTCAGGGCCACCGGCCCGGGTTTTTTGGCCCGACGAAAACATTGGGCCATAGCAGGCCAGCTGGGGCTAGAGGCGTGGTTATGAACAAAGGCGGAGTTTCTCCGCGTCTGGAGAGCATCAGCGGCGCGGACCATTTCATAAAGCTGCAGCTATAACACCAGCATTAAACACTTTTTAAAATAAGTTGAGCTCAAAACTTACTTTCAGTCAGCAGCGAGTGTTTGAAATAACTTGATCCAATGTGGATTATAATCACCAGACGAGGCGGAAATATTTAAAAGCGATGCAAAAGACTGCACGCTAGCCATTAACGTTACCATAGTAAACATAGTAAACATGACCACTTCAAGAAATCAGACATCAGCTTCTTATGCCGCGTTCCAGGCAACCCGTAACCAGTGTTTTTCCGACCTTCTACCCGTGAAAGTGCACTGGAACGGCAGTCAAACCAGTGACTTCCCACCCGTGAACTCACACTAGATCGATGTACTCCCAGTTCCGAGCTCTGACGTCACATAGCTCGGGAAACAACCATGGCAGCCCCTACAGATATTATTGCCTACGGATGCAGTGTTTATGCAAGTGGTACACGTTGAAAAATAGATTTTAGGACAATATAATGTTGCAATTAAATTAATAATCTAGCTACAATTCCTTGCGCTCAGGAAGTTTGGCTTGACTTGCCTGGAACGCTACAAAGTCGTGAGTTGTGGTTTGAAGTCCTGATTTACGGGCTCAAAAACCTGCCTGGAACGCAGCATTATTCTCTATCACAATTGTGTATTATTTTATCTGTCGTAAGTCTCGTCACGAGAGTTTAGCTCCACGTAGCCTGTGTCATAGAAAATAACATGTTTTTTGTTCGGGAGCTTTTATGAAAAAAATTAAATTATCTTTCTTTCTTTCTTTCTAAATATGTGATATATAGGCTACTGTGACTACAAATAGCCTAAACAGAAACAGACTCGACTGAATAGCAGGCTATGTTCATAACGCTTTATTTCTGTGTGACTCATTTTTAATCCTGATGAATGTATTCATTATGATCAATGTATCACTTATTATAGTAAAACATCGATGCTTTTGGATTTAAATCTTTAACAAAGCATGCAAACAAACGGCTGCTTTTATCATGTTTGTTCTGTGATCGCGCTAGTTCCCGTGACTTATTTCTGATTAGTTTTCTGATAACTTCAATTTGTTGGTAAAATTATGGGGTTGCGTGATGTTGTTCCCGAGAGGCGTATAAAGGGCGGGTTTTAGTGAAGCGCAAGCAGAGCTTCTGGCCCGACGGTGGAAACGCAGTGCTATTTTGGCCTGGTGCTACAGGTCTGAGGCTATTAGCTCCACCCGGCCCATTTAAAGCACTGGGTCGCACTGGCCCAACAGTGGAAAAGCGGCTAGTCTGGAGCTCTCTGGGTGGAGACTGAAAGGGTCACAGCAGACCTTTTGCAGAAAGGAGTACTTGGCAAGAAATACCTTTTCATGATGCAAACACAATGTTGTTGTGGAGTCTGGATTTGTAAATGAAATCTTTCGAAGAATCAGCTCACGATCAGATTAAGGAAGATCAGAAAATTTTGTCAGTCCACATTTTCTGGTAAAACTTTTGCTGTGGCACTCATTTCCTTTAATCAAATGTATTCAAATGCTGCAGCTGTCCATGGTGAGTTGTTGAAAATATGTTTCCAAGTTTAAGGTGTTAAAGATACTCAACAGTGGATACTACTGGATGCAGCTAATAAATACTAATGAGAAATACTAATGATTCAGTTCTCCAGGTGAGGCAAATCTTGCTTTATCGAACACAGCTTGTGTGGACTGTCATAAGAGGCATGAGCTCTGCTAGCTTAGTTAATTCTTGGTAGCCGCAGAAGCTGTTAAAAATAACAAAACTACTTCACCAATTTTCTTTGAAATGATTAAAATGTAGAATACTATGAAACCATTGAGAGCAAGTTAGTGTGTGCCAACTTGGCAATTTCAAAGTGTCATTGAGATTGGTAGAGACATTGCTCAAATTAGTGTTTAATGCAACTGTTTTGATAGAAGGAAAAAAAGATACATTTGTAGTTTCAACTTTATTTGTTTTTCAAACATTTCTATTTAAATACATTGATACAGGTATCAACTTTATAAAATGTTAATCACATTTAATTTTCATCCATTGAAAATGGTTAAAATTCATCCAATGGAGCTGTATTGTGATCCCCATGTCTCTGGGACTGTACGATATAGAACCTTAAAATTAATATACCAAAAGAAAAGCTTTAGTATATAAATATCTAAAAGGATATTTATATATTTTTAATGGTTTCTGAATTATAGCCACACAAACTTTGCAAATACATTTTCACCACTCAGCCAGTTAGATATGTTCGATGCAATTATTTTGATAGAATGAAACATAGATACATCTCTAGTTTTAACATTATTTGTTGTTCAGGCATTCCTTATTTAAAAAAAAAAAAAAGTATCAGCTAAATGCAAATTGACCCAGATTTACTTTTTGACCACTGGAAATGTGTACAATTTCATTCATGGAGCCATATTGAGATTCCAGTATCTCTGATTGTGCCAGTCAAGACAGGGCCTTAAAAACGTAGATACCAAAGGAAAAGTTTATTTAGAACCATAATCCAAAAAGATATTGAGATATCGTTAATACTTCTTGAGTTATAGACATGCAAACTTTGGGAAGGGGGAAACTCAGAAAGTGCTTTTTTCCCATTTTTGAAGTGTCCCCATTGACACATGCTTCAAGAATGGCTAAATGCAACAGATTTCACTAGTAGACCTACCAATCTCTGTGTAAAAATAAAATGATGCTGCCATCCTACTAAAGTCATTTTTACCCCACTGTAATTTGGCTATGAATCTCAGGTGAAAATTGCCATTTTGACCTACCTCTAAAACAAAACTGTGGATTACTCAGTAAATATACATCCATGACATTTAATATTTTGTCTTTCATTATTATATATGTTTACCTTTCTTCAGAAAAAATCTTAGCAGTATCAAAAATTTGAGCCGGGGAAGTTTCTGAAATTTGATTTGACCTGGAAAGACCCTGATAAATTTTATAGTAAAAAATGGGATTGAAAGTTGAGCATGGATGTTGTTATTATTAGGGCCTTTTGCACCGCGGGAATCTTTTCATAGTACCAGAACTAATTGTGGAACTACCCACTTTTGGGCGTTTTCGCACCGCCGCAACTGGGTGCGATTTTAGTACCAGGCTGCCTTTTTCAAGAACCAAATTAGCTCCTACTCCGGAGCAGGGTCTAACCAGCACAACTTATGTCACTTCCTAGTACACACTGTCGGTGCGAATGCAACCCTTTAAATGGTACTGGGAAATAGTTCACACAAAATCATCCCAGTACTGAAGTACTGTACATTTAGTTCTGCAACTAAAGCGGTGCGAAAGGCCCTATTGTGAGTCTTGGTTACAGTGCCATCAACTGGCAGCAGGAACTGCGTCACATACAACAGACTTTGTCCTATTTTATTTTACTCACTTAAATGCATGTGCCCCCCATTTGTTACAATGGCCCTATAGTACTTGAGCCCGTCATCTCTGCTTACAGCTAAGTTGGGGTTTTGATGCCTTAAATGTCTAAATGTTTTGATGTCCATTGCTTTATGCCATTAAACTCAGCTTAACATGTATTTGTCTCTTTCTGCTTTAGACCTGATGGCGTTGAAAGAGGAGAGTCAAGATCCGGATGAAACAGAAGAGAAAGATCTGCATGAAAAACACGATTTAATTACTGGAGAAATTTCTTTTTGTAGTTCACAGACTGAAAAGACTGGAACTCCGAGTCATTTTACTTGCCAACATTGTGGAAAGATTTTAAAATCGAGAGAAAACCTTAAAATCCATATGAGAATTCACACTGGAGAGAAGCCTTTTACCTGCCACCAGTGTGGAAAGAGCTTTCCACGAAAAGATAATCTTAGGATTCACATGAGAATTCACACTGGAGAGAAGCCTTACACCTGCCAACAGTGTGGAAAGAGCTTCCCCCGAAAAGATAATCTTAAAATTCACATGAGAATTCACACTGGAGAGAAGCCATTTGTATGTGGTCAGTGTGGAAAGCGTTTCCCACATAAAGCAACATTTTATACTCACAAGAGAATTCACACTGGAGAGAAGCCTTACACCTGCAAACTGTGTGGAAAAACTGTGAATCGAAAAGGAAATCTTACGGCTCACATGAGAGTTCACACTGGAGAGAAGCCTTTCGCATGTGATCAGTGTGGAAAATGTTTCGTACGTAGGGAAGGCCTTAGTAAGCACATGGAGATTCACTCAAGTGAGAGCTGTTTTATATGCCCTCAGTGTGGAAGTACATTCACAGACAGGAAACACTTAAAGAGCCATGTAATAACTCACATGGGACAGGAGCCTTTTATGTGTCATCACTGTGGAAAGACTTTCACAAAAAAAGCAAACCTCAAGACTCACATGAGAATTCACACCGGAGAGAAGCCTTTCACATGTGAACAATGTGGAAAGAGCTTCAGACAGAAAACAACCCTTTATACCCACATGAGAGTTCACACCACAGAGAGGCCTATTCGAGTATGCTTAGTGTGAGTTTCCAGGGCTTGAATTTCAGCGCGGGAATTGCGCATAATTTAACTTTTATAATGCGAGAAATTCCCGCACTAATGTATTTGCCTCATCTCAGATCTAATTATGAAACACAGCCACAGAAGCGAAAAAAGAAATCACCGGTTCAAACAGTCTGTCTATATTTTAGAATTTAATTCCACAAACAGCGCTGCACCGGCCTTCTCTGACTCTCGTTGAGTCCTGTAGCATCGGCGTGCTCTCCGTGGCCTGTGTCGCACTGATCTTATTCATACAAGGCTGTGTGACGCGCTCTAATATTCTGAGTTGCACGCAAATGCATATTTGTGTTTGAGTGAGGGGAGCTTTAAAGGTTTTTACGTGTTTTTGCAGTGTTGAGGAATGTATCACAGACATTGCCAATCTCACGAATCCTTTCATAAACAAACAATGTAAATAAGAGATTCATTGTGCAGTGTAGAGAGCTTCGTTGATTATAATGGAACTTTGTATGATCGCGATGAACTAAGGAGAGTGACAGATTTAATGATTATTAATGGAGTTTGTAAATGTGATATTGATTTAATAGGCTACAACAAATCAATAAACAAGAAGAAATTCAAAATGCAAACATAACAAAGAACCATAAAAAAAACCCTCGACTAACCAAAATCCTGCTTGAAGAGCAAAGTCTTAAGCTGTTTTTTAAAAAATTCAACTGAGTTCGCACAACGCAGAAAAAGAGGCAAAGCATTCCACAGCCTAGGAGTGACTGCCTGGAATGACTGGTCCCCTCTAGTTTTAAAATAAGTGCGGGGAACAACTAATAGACTCTGATCTAATGACCTGAGACTCCGGGTAGGAGTATGAAGCTGTGTCAAGTCAGTGATGTAGGTAGGGGCTTGGCCATGCAAGGCTCTAAAAGTAAGAACCAGGATTTTAAAATAAACTGGTAACTGGTGAAGTGCTTCTAAAACCGGTGTGATGTGTTCTCTTTTCTTAATGTGAATTAAAAGCCTTGCAGCAGAGTTCTGAACAGCCTGGAGACGATAAAGCTCCTTCTTACTCAAACAAGAAAAAAGACTGTTACAGTAGTCTAAACGAGAGGAGATGAATGCATGAATGATCATCTCCAACTCACCCTTAGCCACAAATGATCTTAATTTGGAAATGTTCCTCAGTTGAAAGAAACAGTTTCTAACTAATTGTTTAGAGTGGAGCTCCAAGGACATAGCTGATTTAAAAACAACACCTAAGCTCCTGAGGTTGGTTGGACAGACGAGCCCAAGTCACCAATATGTTGTATTATCTTTGGGATTTTACTTTCAGGGGCGATAATTAGTGTTTCTGTTTTGTCAGAATTCAGAAACAAAAAGTTCTCACATAACCACTGTTTGATACTAGTCAGACAGTTGATTAAGGAAGACAATTTGAAGAACTCAGTTTCCTTAAAGGAGCAATACAGTTGGATATCATCCGCATACAGATGATACGATATGTCGCTAAACTGACTAATTATCTGACCAAGAGGAAATATGTACAAGAGGAACAAAATAGGTCCCAAGACAGAACCCTGAGGTACCCCACACGACAACTCTGCAGTTTCAGACAAAATCTGATTCACATACACACTAAAACTTCTACCAGACAGGTAGGATGAAAACCATTTTAAAACTGATCCAGACATACCAACCAGGTCACGGAGTCTATATATATCATAATATTATGATCAATAGTATCAAAAGCTGATGAGAGGTCCAATATAACCAACATGTATATTCTTTCGAGTCAGCTGACATCATAATATCATTTGAAACTTTAAGTAACGCCATTTCTGTGGAATGTTTTTTACGAAAACCAGACTGGAATTTATCAAATAACTTATGTTTCTCTAGAAAAAGGGTAAGTTTCTCTGCTACAACTTTTTCTAGAATTTTTTACATGAATGGAAGTTTAGATATTGGCCTGTAGCTTTTAGGTTGTAGCGGATCCAAATTGGATTCAATATGATGAACGTGCATTCTTAAACCAATCTGACATTACTGAGTCAATGATTCAATTAACCTTGCTCTATTCCTGAATGAATCAGTGATCAAATCAGTGACTTGTCGCCACCTACTGGCAGTTTTAGTTTCACTTTTAACATATCTTTTCAGTTACTGAAATAATTTAATATTTCTATATCCAAAATGTTATATTTAAAACAATCTCAGCATTAATTTATAAATTCAGTTGCACTCATGCCACCTCTGAGGCTCATTAAACGTCTGAAAATACACCTACATGCCACGTTTGTGTTCTTCTGTTCCACCTCTGTACAAATAAATGTTGTTAATACAGATTATATTTGATTGGTAACTTATTCTTCTTATTCTACTTGTTCTTATTCTATTATTTAATTAAATTAGAAATTTTAAAAAGCTTATATATTTTTCAAATTTGACAAAAGATGAAATACTTTTAATAAAGTTAGAAAAATGCCATTACAAAGGTAAAAATAAAATTCCCCTGTAAATCACTTTTTAGGAGTCAAATATCACCTAGTAATGGGAATGCTAATTTCAGATCAGATTCTTTGATTAAACATTAGAAGAAAAAAAATTAAGCTATATCTTAAAAAGCTGAGACATTCTTTATTCAAAAGGCATAAAAATGAAAGCAACTCAAAATAATGAAGAATTAAGTGACATATATTAGTTTAAACAGTTCATGGTGTATTTTGTATAAAGTAAAAAAAAATGAACTGGAACTTGAATATATGAAATACACTCTTACTGAAAGTTTGGAGGAGAGCATGACAAATTTTGAAAAAGTGGTTTTGAAAACCACCATACATTAAAATCTGTAGACATAAATAAATATAGATGATTAATTTAGCCCCGTTGTGTCAAAATCGGGGCTAAATTGGGGCCGAATCTTTAAATCCTCCCATGTGACCCATGTAAGGGGGGAATTCCCCCCAGTTTAAAAAACGAAATTCAGGCCCTGGTTTCACATAGCAAATAGATCTGAAGAGTTATTTGCAAACTCATTCTGGCAAGAAATTGCAGTGTTCTAAATGTGGTAAGAGGTTTAGAAAAAGGAGCACCTGTGCACTCAGTCTGGAGAAAGTAGGGTGCCTGTGGGTCCTTGAAAAGGCTGTAATCGCATTAAATTCACTTTCAACTACAAGTCCGGGAATATTATGTGCATTTCAGGGGTCTTTACTTTCTTGACATTTATTGGTATTATTGGATTTTGTTTAAAGCAATATACTTTTCCAAATGATTTTATGTATCATTTTTATATGAGCCATTCAACAGAATTTGTCCAAAGTCAGAGTTGGAAACATCTTGGGAAAGAAGAAAAAAAAAAATGTATATATGCAAATTGTAATTGTGCAGTTAATTCTCATATTGTATTTTCAGAAAATTTTGGAATATTTGTCCTCTCCCCAAATTTGTCACTACCGAAACAGTGATAAAAATTTAATTAGAATGGTTATATTGACCTATTAGGATTTTGCTTACATGTAGATTGTAAATATATTTTCTTGCTATTATTTTATTACTTTTTTTCAGAGATAAATCAATAACATTTACATTTTTAACAATATATCAAATGTAATTTGAGATTTTTTGTATTTTGAATCCAGTTTTTCTTGTAAAAGGCAAAAGGATGATCATATTGATTTCAAAGTTAAGGATTCATTAGTTTGAATATACATTAAACCAAAGACTTTCATAACATTTTATTTGATAATTCATTATATACTTTGTTTGACAAAACATCCCATGTTTCGGTAGTGACAGTAATGCTTTGGAGCAACCACATCACATTACAGAATTTTTACTCTCATACTAAAGCACTACTAAAACACCAAAATTGTACTAAATTATTATTTTTTCCAAATATGAGGATTGTGTTTGCTTTTGTCACTACTGAAACAACCCCATACATGTAAAAACTTAAAGTTGTGGAATAACTCACAAAAAAAGTGTGCTTAATTGCAGAAAAAAGGTGTTAAGTAGTGACGTTCCTTAAAGTTACACAGATTTTTCAGACTTTTGAACACATTTACCTCAAAATGATGAGACCTATCTACTCACACCTTGTAGTTATGAGAAAGAGGGACACTGGAATATTTCCTGATCATAAATTTGTGGATGTGGTTAAAATCAGTCTTGGCCAATGAACTAACACTTACACTGTTTTGGTAGTGAGATTAAAAAAGTTTTTCTTTTTTTGGAGCTTCACTTTTTAAAATAATCAGAAAGATACTTTTAAAAACTACAATGGAAAAAATCTGATATAATATTCATAAGTTGAAATTTAGAGGTTAGGGTTCGGGACAGCCACCTCCCAATTGAAAGTACCCAATAAATGATGATTATATATATATATACTAAGCTTACTAATATTTTAAATATTATTGTGGGTTTCGATAGATAATAGAAATATCTTAATAAACATCTAAGATTTAATTACTTAAATGCTTTTTGAATGTGTGCGTGTTTTTTTGTTTGTTTTTTTTTTGGTTGTAGGACAGCAGTTTGTGCCAATTCTGTAGAATGGCACATATTTGCAATAAATATTCAGTTAACATTTTATAGATCAACTTGCTACTTGGCATCATAATAAAATAGCTGCAAATTCTCTTCTTTTTTTCAGGTAAAACTTCCCAGTGTCATGGAAATTGCCATTTATGATTTTTAATTCAGTAACTGTCACTCTCAGAGGTAGGCTCACCCATTAGGCAAAGGTAGGCGACCATCTTGGGCCCTCCCAAACCAAGGGCCCCCTAAAAGTTTTTGCAGAATACTTTTCGTATATACAAAATGTGCATTAACCCATGGACATGTGAACAGCTGTGGTGCCAGGACAACCACATGTATGGCTGCATTGAATGTACTTCTTTTGTATTCTGTTTGTAGCAAATGAAATAATCATGCATCTGAAGCCAAATTAAACATTGAGCAACATTGCATATATGTTTATTGTTTTAGACTCATTTATAAGAAGGGCCCTTATAGCCCACAGTTGCTATGAAAGCCGTTAAAACGTGTTGCGGCAATTTTCCATTTCAATAAAGGTATGAGACAAAAGTCTTTTGAAGATTTATTTTCTTGCAATAAAAAAGTCTACAATCATTTATGTTGTCCTGCAGAGTGCGACGACCAGGAAATACATTGATTCAGCATTTATACCCTAATCAAATTAGGATGCTTCTGTCTCCTCCAATCATAATGCATTATACAGAAATAAAAATGCTATTCAAAATTTTTGTGCTTATAATCAACATTGACAGAAAACTAGACATATCTTATGTCTGTTGTTCATTAAATACATTTTTGAAGAATTCTTTACCAGTGTTTTTTTTTTTTTTTTTTTTTTTACATCTCTAACTTAATGTAGAAACAAAGTTTGTACATTTTGAATATTTGTTTAATAGCATTTTTTTGCGAAGTATTGTGAATGAAATACAAAGAACTAATACTGATACAGATGCTTCTATTAAATGGGTTTATTCTTAAAAGGGCCATGAAATATCCCATGAAACATCAAAACACTGGTCACTAATTAGAAGTATAAACGAGGATTTGTAAAGACAAATGTTGGAGGATTTCGATAATAGCCAAGAGGAGCCTGGTTTTCCTTTGCTAAAGTAAGGAAACTTTGCTTTGCTCCTGTAAAAAACTTTGGCTCTAGCGAGACTAGCATATTTTCACTCGAGCTTACGCATCGACCAGCTGTTTCAGGTATGTTCATTTCTTTTGTTCATTAATTTTTTCCGAACTAGGTGCGATATCTTTCCGTGAGATATAAACAGTTGTTTTCATTCCTTCGTATGCATTTAGCTATCTCAAATTTTTTTTCCCACCACCATGTCCTTTTAGGGGCTCCTTAAATCTTTATATACAAACATTAACATTATAAAAGTGAGATGACTGTCAGTGTGGCCACAGTCATGAGATGGAGGAATGTTCGTTTTCAGTTTATTTTTATTATTGCACCATATTTATGATGATTAATCTCCAATCTTAGAAGATTCAGACCCACAGGAGTACCAATCACTGGCTACTGACCGGTAAGATCCTCAGAGAGTCAGGACTACTGAAGAATGGATAGAGTGTGTGAGTGAAGGTGGTTGTGAATGTGTGTAGATGTGTGTTAGTTACAGGATCAATGAATGACACTGTTCCTCCATCATAGTCCAGATACACTCTCACACGATCAAGCTGCTGTACAACAGGAAAGCCAGACTGTCTAGACACATTGTACTGCAAGCTCCAGACATCTGTGTTGAAGAAACCCCATCCCTTCCTCTGGTTGGATGCTGTAGTTACTCCGAGAGTCCAGACTGAACCGTCTTTAACCTCCACGTCCCAGGAGTGTGTTCCTGAGTTAAAACCCTCTGAACCCAGAACACAGCGATAACAGTCAAATCTCTCTGGATTATCAGGAACAGGTTGATATTTGCTGCGTCTCACGCTGGTCAGATCATCAGACAGGACGAGACGTGGATTTGCAGTGTTTGGATCCAGAATCACAGGAGCTGGTGAGACACAATTAACTGATGTTCATAATATGATCTAGAGTGAACCACACAGAGAATATTATGAATTATGACACTTGTCCTATTGCTCAAACACATCAGACATCTTCCTTCAATGAGCGTCAGTGCTGATATTAGTTCACACTCATTTTATGATCAAATTCAGTGTTCAATGGCATTAACTCTCATTAACAAACATTAACTCTCAGGTTGTGTTGAAACACTTGTGGTGTTCCCAGTCAAAAATGACTGGGACACAAAAAAAAAAAACAGCTTATAAATCACTTGTTATGCAATATTATCACCTAATATTGGTATCAATCTTTTTGTCAGCTTGTTTTCTTTCAATTAAGAATGGTTTTGTGTTCATTTTTGAAACGGATTGATCGTAGGCCTCATTAATCGGAGCCTAGGGTTAGGGTTCTTCTCACTGTCTGTAGCATGAGGCAGTACCTGTAACCCAGTCAGGTTTCACAGGTAGTCCAGCTCCTCCAGGAAGGCACATCTGTACGTGCCGTCACAAGGAAGTTTTCTGTGTCTCCCAGACACAGTTTGAAGAGCATGCAGGAGATGCCAGGAGAACAGGCTGTTACATGAGGAGAGCTGGGCAGGGACGTAGAAGGGCAACAACCCAGCAGCAGGACCAGTTTCTTCTACTTTGTACGGGGCCAGAGCCCTACAGAATGACCTCCAGCAGGCTGGTCATTTTTGACCAGGAACGCCACAAGTGTTCTTTTGTGCATTTCTTTTTAAACAAGATATAAACATTTCAAATTAAATTTCTTGGTTAAATATTAGAGCATGCTAGTGTGATAAACAGTGCAATTTTTTCATATTTTATTTAATATTGATAAAATTGTCCAAAAATAACGCTTTTTTCACTCAAAAACTTGTGTACGTAAACTCAGATTAATGAGGCCTGTAAGCTATTTTTAGTAGGCCGGGCGTTTTTGACCGGGAACACCACAAGTGTAACAAGGTTGAATAACATAAAAACTGTTTAATGAAAATTAACAATATTTGCGATGGAAGTAGTTATACCCTGTGTGCATAAAGTCAGTAAATCTTAGGGTGCTTTCACACCTGTAGATCGATTGCTTTGTTCCGAAACAGGGATTAAAATTATTACAATGTTGCTTTTTATTCTTGGTGCAGTTCGCTTTCACATGGCAAAGTTTCTAAACGGACCTAAATTGTTAATTCAAGTCTCACGTGAGTAAACTGTCCTCTCATTGGTCAAAGTTCCACGGTTTATTTTCCGGAATTCCGCTCATAGCTGTCATCCGTCAGGATGGAACCAGCTTTGATGGAACTACAACAGCTTCGAGGGCTTATGGATCTTTTTATTTTTAGTTTTTTTATATAGCTGTCGTTATATTAATTTATCATTTTGAGCAGGAGTCCAGGATAACACTGTTAAAATGCACCTACTACGAAGAGCGTTAAGACGGCATTATAAAATGAAAAGGCGCGCTTTGATTTTAAATGGGGAAGACATGCTCATCCACAGACATCGTCTTCTGTTTTTCATGGAACTTACGTAATTACCCATATAGCCTGGTCCGCTGGATCGGATTTTTTTCTCATTACAAGCGAACCGCTCCAGAGTTCGTTTTCAGTCGAGCCGAGACCACCTCGTCCATTCGTTCTCGGACGGATTGTTTTGGTGCGGATCCAGGATTTTCTTCTAATATTTCATGCATCTGCTCTGCCTGCTATGAAATTGTTTTCTGTAATGTCTGTCTGTATTCTGTTTTCAGGATTTTTTTAAAGTCCCATTTACAGACTTTTTTTTACAGACAGTGCAAGTCTGAAAAAAAAAAAAAAAACTGTCCGCTTTGCCAATTTATAAGAATATCAGTTTTGAAGAAAAAAAAAAGATTTTAAAATAATAATAGGTGATTTTTCCCCAGCCCGAGCTCTTACTGCGTGTTTTAAAACACTTTTAACTGTCTGTTATGTTTGATTTAATAATCGATCATTGTAAAATCTGGCCACAGCTTATTCAATTAAGAATTTTCTTCATGAACTCTAGAGACTGGCAATAGATCTTCTAGTAAAACCTTAATAATTGAAAGTCTTTGAGGAACCTGAAATACATATTGAAGTTTCTTGAGCGTAATATTATATTTGAGGTTCTCCAGAGGCTTCTGCGTTAATCTGAAGAATCACATTTCTTTACACCTTTATACTGTTGAATCTGTCCTGGACTTGAGCAGATTTAGAAATGAGAAATAAAACATACAACAGTGGATAATATTAATTATATACCAGAAGCAGTATGATCTTCACAACTGCTAACTGAAATAATGGAGTGCTTTTGCGTCACGATAAACTGAACGTGTGTGAGCGGAGAGCTACTGCAGACTTACTGTTCTGGACGATGTCCTGCATCTTCTTGCAGACTCTGAAGGGTAGATTGCCCAAGTAACGCGGCACATGAATCAAAGCTCCAGAAGGCATCTGTGGATCCAGCTGTGAGTTCTGGACTCTGAAAGAGCATTCAGAAGTCAGAACTTCAGTGGCTTTGGCTTCAAAACCACACAGACCAGAGACATCAGCAGATCACTCACCTTTCCATTGAGACTGGAAAGTCCTGCAGAACACACACACCATTGATCATCAACAACTCAATCGTTCATCAACCAATCAATGAATGATCTGAAATCAGACCTTCAGAAAGCAGACATTGTCACCGGCTTTCATCATCTCCTCCGTGTCTCTGATTGAGTGTGAAAGAGCTGAGATGTATCTGTTCATCTCCTCCAGCTTCTCCTTCATCATCTGCTTCTTCTGCTCCTCTTCCTCCCTCAGTGCAGTGATTGTAGCTTCTTCTTCATCTCTGAGAAACTGATGAAGCTTCTCAAACTGCTGTTTAATCTGACGCTCTGTGTGCTCAGCTTGTGACTGAAATCAAATCACAGTCAACACATCACATCGTTAATAAAAAACAGAGAAAAACTCAGATACCCGACATGCAATAGAAGTGAGATTGCTGGTATTCATTTACAAAAAAACCAACAACAACTGGAATCCATTGCTTTAAATATATCAAATCATAACTTCCTACAGCTGTAATGAAAATGACTCTTGATTGTTTCCTCACCCTGATGTGTTGAAGTGTTTTCTCAAACTCTCCTATAAAGTTTTCACTCTGCACAAGTTTCTCGTGTAAGGACTTCAGTGCTGCATTGAGCTGCTCCTAGAATTTAAAGTCAAAATCTATGAGCCACCAGAGACTTCTGTAATATAGCCTATTGATTTAATATGATAAATGTCTTCTGTATCTTTTTATCCACAGATATGAATCTGTTTACCTTATATGATGGAACAGCTTCACTGACGGGTCTGACTGTGTGATTTACATCTTTTTGTGAAGTAAAGCACTCCGCACACGCAGGCTGTTTGTTCTCCAGACAGAAGAGTTTGTGCTTCTCACCGTGTAAACTGCAGATCTCCTCAGATCCTGACGAAGGCCTCTCTTTTCTCTCCTTCAGGAACATATCACACAAGTTTTGTAACGCGAGATTAGCAGGAGGGTCAGGTTTCGCTGATCTTCCACAGTCGGGACACTCCTGAGTTTCCTTCGTTTTCCATAACTGTTGAAGACACTCTTTACAGACACTGTGGCTACACGATAAAAGAACAGGAGACTTGAAGATTTCACAGCACACGGGACAAGAAAGATCTTCTGCAGTTAGCAAATCCATTTTCACTGTTTGAGCTCCAGCAATGTGATCTTTACTTACACTTTCTGAACAAAGCTTTCAGAAGTGAATCGAGAATCATAATGTTCTGCTGTTCAGAAACAGAACACTTTTGTTTAGTTTTTCTCTTCATTCTTCACAGAGTGCTGAATCTGTATTGTTTTTGTCAAGACCAGTCTTCTTCTTCTTCTTGATTTCTGGCAGTGTAGATGCTACAAGGCGTATTACTGCCCTCCACAGGTCACAGTTGGAACTAAATTCTTAAATGCAGTCCTGCATTACTCAAGAACTGACTCAGATTATCAGTTTATGCTTGTCCAAACAAAGATGCAACAGAAAATACTGCCAAAAAGTGCTTTTCTTTCTACATTATACTGCATTCCAGGAAGAACTCCCACATTCACAGAAACATGCCAGAAACATGCTTTCCTACAATATACAAAAAAGTAATTTAACCCACAGTGCCCCAACCACAATCTACAATGTTTAACTGAAACCCTGCAGTGTGGAGAAGTACAAGAACATCTTTCCTAACTTTAGATTGTATTAATTAATCTCTGCCATTATTTTATTAAGCCCTCTTTAAACCTTTTTTCTCATTTAGGGTGTGTTCACACTTGTAGTTTGGTCCGGACCAAAAAGGAAAATGATACATTTGGTTCTGGTCCGCTTAGCGTTCACATTGGCATTTTTGACAGCAAACCTAAAGACACCGAACCTAAAGGCATAGTGATACATTCACAACCCCCCTTGAATGACGTATATATCGTGACAAAACTCACTGAACACCCCAAACAAAAGGTGCATTAGTCTTAAAGTCAAACACACCTAATGCCGTTACATTAAGTGCAAATAGCTAGATTCTATTTATACTATATATTTTGCTAATTACTTATTGCAAACAGTGGCAATTATCTGCACCTCAGCAATATTTTTTATAAAATTATTAAAAATCTAATTATTAAATGGATGCCACCTAATTGGGAGCCTCTCTTGGGGCACTCTCCCAGTGCTCGTGGACCCATCTGTGAAAACAATCACATAACTATATATTTACATAAAAATGTATATATATTTATATATACTTATATGTATCTATAACTTTATTAAAATGAAAATTAAATGCGGTTTACCAGATTTTGTTTCATTGTAATGTATGTACATTCCCTGAAATACATTTTTGCGGCTCATCGCCACGGAAACAGGAAGGGGACCATAGCATATTACAGTGTCTGACATCGTACTTGCAAGTTCACACACCTCTTTAATGTTATTTTAAGTGATCTCCGACTGGCGAAGTCTAACATCATTAGTGTCGACATGAATAACAATCTTACTGAATTTACGTTTAGCATTAGCCAGCATTTTTACATTTCCCAAGATGTCAGGCGCTCTGGCTCCCAGTAAACATTGGACTTTAACTGAACTGCCTATAGGTAATAATGCTCAACTAATAATGCTCTTTAGGCAAATCATCAAAAACAACTTCACTTGTGCCAAGTGAAAAAAAAGGAGTAAATAATGACAATTAATGGCAGAATGACACAAACACAATTTTTTTATTTAGTTTTTAGTAATACAAAGGTGATATTGACAATTGTAACTATGGCAGCGTCCGCTCCGAGACTGCTATGAGACCATCGCCTCAACTGCACAAAACGCTTCCCGCGTGAAAGGGCCTTTAGCCAGGTTGAGTTGAAGGTGATGGTCCGTCATCCAGCAAGAAATATCTGTTAGACATGCTGAGATAATTCAGTTAACCAATATTATCAGTTAAACTCAGGACCTGAATTTCATTTGGAAACTGTTTCGACGCCCACCCCGACAGAATCAATATCACAGCCAATCAAAAGCGCGTGTGGGTGGACTGTCTGTGGAAGCGCACTGCACTCGCAATGAAATAGATACGTCTATAATCTTATTCAGAAATATTAAACATTTTTTACATCATTAAATATACATTCTGAGTGACCGATACCATCTTTATGGAATACACTTGTTGGTTCACAGAGAAATTTTCATGTTAGAATAGAAAAGGGTTCTGTCCAAACTGTTACTATTCCCTAGAATATCATTATGTTTAAACATTAAGAGTTGTACTCATGGAAATGACTAAAGTAGTTCATTAGAAGGGGGAGTACCAATCCTTTTGTGTGAAATAATGGTAAAATCCACTTTATCTCTGTATGATTACGCTGCAATTCTAAAATAAATGAACTATCAATGTATCTTTTTTTTTCTTATTGTGAAACTATGGTAAAACGTTGGATTATAAATCTTTAAGTAATAAAATCAATCATTTATCATGTTCATTTTGCAATCTTGCTACTTTCCCGACTGCTAAAACTTCCCTTTGTTGGTGAAATGATGGAGTTGTGTGGTGTTCAAGGGAGGTGTGTTAAGAGCAGGTTTTAGTAAGTGCTGTCGAGCTTCTGGCACCGCGGTGGAAACGCAGCATGATTTTGGGCTTTGTGCTACAGGTCCTAGGCTATTAGCCCAAAAAGCCCTGTTGAAAGCCCTGGCCTTGCACTGTATGTTTTGAATCATAAGCCTTTTTTGTTAGCGTTCATTATTTTGTGCAGGCATACATGTTTTATGCATTTTATTTGTTACAGATTTATCCTTCAGTTGAAATGTAAAATTGTTACTAGTTGATTCTTCATTTGACTAATCAATACAATGAATCTAATTCAGGACTCTGGCTTCTTTACTCCTCATAGTCATTGGAAATAATAGGGAATTTCATACTGTAACAATAATCAGCACATTATACAGTCTCTCAAATTAATTCCACACAACATACAAAAACAGCTCTCTCATACATGAATTCTCATGTGGCACTTAAGGGCTCTTTTATATCTATAACTTTTTCCACAGTGACCACATGTAAACGGTTTCTCTCCAGTGTGAACTCGGATGTGCCTGTTAAGGCTTCCTTTTCGGTTGAAACTTTTTCCACAGTGTTGGCATGTGAAAGGTTTCTCTCCTGTGTGAATTCTTATGTGGTCTTGAAAGTGTCGTTTTTGACTGAAACTCTTTCCACACTGAGGGCATGTGTAGGATTTCTCTCCAGAGTGAAGTCTCATGTGGCATTTAAAGGTTCCTTTTTGACTGAAACTCTTTCCACATTGAGTGCACATGTAGGATTTCTCTTCAGAGTGAAGTCTCATGTGGGCTTTAAAGTTTTCATGTTGATCAAAACTCTTTCCACACTGTTGGCAGGTAAAATGCTTCTCTCTAGAGTGAATTATAATGTGTTTGTTAAAGCTTCCTTTTTGAGTGAAGCTTGTTCCACATTGTTGGCAGGTGAAGAGGCTCTCTTCAGAGTGAATGGTCATGTGGGAATTAAGGTTTCCTTTATGGCAGAAGCTCTTTCCACACTGTTGGCAGGTGAAAGGCTTCTCTCCAGTGTGAATGTTCATGTGGACTTTAAGATTTCCAATTTGAGTGAAACTCCTTCCACAATGAAGGCATGTGTAAGGCTTCTCTCCATTGTGTATTCTCATGTGTCTCCTAAGAGTTACGTTTTGAGCAAACGGCTTTCCGCATTGAGAGCATGTGTACGGTTTCTCTCCAGTGTGAATTCTTGAGTGTCTGTTAAGGCCTTCTTTCACAGCAAAAGTCTTTCCACATTGAGAGCATGTGTAGGGTTTCTCTCCAGTGTGAACACTTATGTGCTTTTTAAGGCTCCCTTTAAGAGCGAATCTGTTTCCACAGAGCTGGCAGATGAAAGGGCACTCTCCAGTGTGAATTCTCATGTGAACTTTAAGGTTCCCTTTAAAACGGAAACACCTTCCACACTGAAGGCACGTGTAAGGCTTCTCTCCAGTGTGAACTCTCATGTGTCTTTTAAGGCTTTCTTTTTTAGATAAATGCCTTCCACAGTGTTGGCAGGTACGAGTCTTCTCTCCTGAGTGAACTCTCGTGTGGACCTTAAGCTTTTCATTTTGTTTGAAAGGCGTTTCAGACTGTTGGCAGGTGAAATTACTTTTAATTCCTGACTTTTTAGCCCTTTTCCGTGAGGAAGTCTTTTCAGCCTGGGTGGAACTGAAAGTTTTCTCTTCTGCTGTGAAATCACGATTCTTATATTGATCTTCTTCTTCCATTTCCATCAGCACTTCACTCTCCTTTTTCAGCACTATAAGAACTACGGCAGAAAGAGACAAATGCAAATTAACACCAGTTTAATGTCACAAAACTACCAACAACAAAACATTTAGACATGTAAAGCATCTAAATCCTATACCCAGGGGCATCACACTAGAGGGAAAAAGTGCATAAAGCGTAGTCGATTATGGGGGACATCAATGTCCTTCGAAATCCCTGCAGAACCCCTTCTTTTTGGCCCTATGAAAAGAATGATAAAGAACTTCACTTCTTGATAGAGACTTTGGTGATTACAACACTTCACAGCATCTCAATAAATAATCCTGCTTAAGATAAACCAAAGTCTACTGGGCCCAGTTGTTCAAAAAGTTTAATCTGGATCAGAATGATCTGGATTTGGAAATTCCGTGTTTTGCTAATCAGGATCAGGTAACTCATTTGACTTTTTGTGCTGTTTTGGAATAGATCACCCTGATTTGAGATGCACACTTTCTCAGATTACCAAATCTGGATTACTTCTACTCTAAATGGAATCACATTTCAGTTTAGCCAAGTAAAAAACAACAGGTACAAGAGTCACTGTGAGTCGATGTAAGTGTTTTTATTTGAAAAGACAGAAAACAGCACAGTAAACCATACAGAGCCCCTACAGCCCGAGACACACTGCACGATTTTCGGCTGTCCCAAACAAAACATTGGCATCGTGAAACAATCGTGGTGATTTCTGTGATGGTGGCTCTTAATCAGTGGTCCTATGTCATACAGTGAGAGAGGTTCAAAGATGGCTGTTGTCAGTCTTGCAACCAAAGATAGCCTATGATAATTTTCTGACAGTGTCAGAAATTCAGCATGTTCATTGCACAGTGTGTTTGCAGTTATGACCCACGTTTACTGTCCAACCAGTAAAAATGCGACATGAAATCAACGTGACATGGCGCTAAAACATAAAACTGCTTATCTCAAGCTCTTATTGCTTCCACTTTTGCCGCTTCTGCTTTTTTTTGGCACACATAAAAACTACAACTGTCAGAGTGTGATTAATTATGCTCTTTTTGTTTACCACTAGCGCATGCTAATGATGTTTTATTCTTCTACAGAAACGTGCAACGTAGCCTACGAGTCAATAGGTGTCATCATACAGTCTACATGCATGTCATACCCAAGTTTATTAGATCCATGTTGCACAGTGTGACCAGCAATGATCTTGTCGTGCAGTGTGTAGAAGGCTTTAAACAGGGTTACCAAACTCAGTTCCTAGAGGGCCAAATCCCTGTAGAGTTTAGCTCTGACTTTAATAAAACACACCTGATCCAGCTAATCAAGTACTTCAGGCTCATTTGAAAGCTACAGATATGTTTGTGGGAGCAGAGTTGGAACTATACTCTGCAGTTTTGATGCAAAGTCGGATTCATTTCCACAAACTGGTTTGAGTCAGTAAACCGGTTCAAAAATCCGATTCATCAGTTCCTGACATCATCAAAGCAATGTGTCACTATTCTTTTCTTTACTAACAACTCAGTGCTATGTTGTATCAATGAAAAATTCAATAAAAAGTAATTTGTGTCAACACAGATGGAAAGATTTAAATAAAAAGTTATTTGTGTGAATACATATTGCTGATCATTGCCTTTCATTCAGGTTAACAGTGTTTGTGATTACGGTTTCATTCAAGGATCCTTTATGCCAGATACGACTGACCAATATTGACTAGCCTAATAATAATAATAATAGTAATTAATTCAATGTTTCTGCATTCTCATTGAAATTAATGGTGTGTCCGTTGAGTTTGCTCACAAATAACTGAAAAGATTTGCAATCAGATTCAAAGTTTCTCTGAGTAACTGAAAAAACTTGGAAGGCAATGCAAAAGCATTTAAAGGATTTTTCCTCCCATCTAGGGCTGCACGATTAATCGAATTCTGATGAAATCGCTATTGAATCATCTGGTTTATGAAATTGGTCTGTGATTATGAAAGCTGTTATGCACAACTTGCCAGTGAAGTATGGCTCTGTGATCAGTAGTAAATGCTGCTCCATCTGAAAGCACGGTGAGCTTGAGAAGCTTATAACGGGCATTTGAAAAAGCAACATACATCAAACATCTTTCAGAACATGAGAAGCATTTATGAACCTCTTAGCCAACAAAATACCACATTTACATACAATAACATGTTTTTACTCCAAACTCACTTCATAACTTTACTCAAGTGTTTGAACTAAAATCCTTTTGTGAGATGAAAGCAGTTTTCCTTCATTTATAGAGATTTCCTGGAACAACGTACATTACCTTTTTTCTGCAGGGGCATATTTAAAGTTCCAGTGTGACAGCGCCCTCTGGCCTTCAAATGCAGATTTACTACTGATCACAGAACCATGCTTCACTGACAAGCTGTGTATGAAAATAACTTATTCCTTATCGTGAATGCAATTTAATTTCGATGAATCATGCAACCCTGCTCCCACCTCAATTTTTTTTTAGCACCATGCCCTTTAACGACTCTGTAGCCCCTCGACAACAAATAAAAACAAAACTATATAGTAAGTTAAAAAACAACAAGTTAACGCAATATGTTAAAATAAGACGCAATTGTAGGAAACTACAGTTGCAGTTAAAAATTATTCAACCCCCATACCAAATCAGGTTTACCAGAAAAAAATAAAATAAAATAAATTGTACATACTTTCAGCTGTTTACATTGAACAAATCAAACAAAAGTAATTAAAACAGCTTGATACAGATCAACTAAATGTAAGACTTTTTAAGGACCCATGGGAACCTTGTTAGTAGAGCACCCTTTTGCCTTTATGCCTGCTGCAAACAAGCTGCATAGCCAGCTTCTGGCAGCGTTCTTCAGAAATCTAAGCCCATTACTCGTGAGCAATGGCCTCCAGTTCAGTAATGTTCTTGGGTTTTCGTGCTTTAACCATCTTCTTCAAATCTCACCAGAGATCTTCTAAAGGGTTCAAGTCAGTTGATTGTGATGGCCACTGTTGAATCTTCCAGGACTTCTTCTGCAACCAAGTGTTGGTGGAATTTGAAGTATGTTTGGGATCATTAGCTGCGTTTACATGGACCCTACTAATCCGATCGTAATAGGACTAGAAGCACAATCAGAATAAAAAGTCACATGTAAACAGGTCAATCGGATTGAATTGGCAAGATCCGACTAAAATTTTGATCGTATTGTAAGGGGTGGTTTATTCCTTTTGTAATCCGAGCGAGAGAACATGTAAACACTTGATCGGATTGAAAACCAAAACTGGAAAGTACTGCGCATGTGCAGTGACGTAAAAATAGCGAAATGACGTATGACGCGCGGACCGAGCTGTTCTTCCTGGTGAATAACGTGTCATAAATGAGTATACCGTCATTATAAAACTCCCCTTTCACTCAGCATTTGTGAAGTGGAGCAGCACAACGTCCCACCAGTCCTTGCTTAAGACTCTCATCAACAGACGGTTCATGTGCTGGTCGTCGCCTAATTAGAAACCAAAGTAGATAAATATCACATGCTTTTTTAAAACAATATGCGAATACAGCGGGAAACTCTGTATATTCATGCAGTGTGCACGTCAAAAGATTAAATTGGATCAGAAGCTTGTGACATATAAATGCGCATATCAACCCGATCACTTTATTTAGCGTTTATGTGAACACTACGTTCGGATTCGTCAATCAGAATGAATTCATTCCGATGGAAGCAAAAAGTGTACCTATTGTCATATTGGAAGGGCCAGTGACGCCCAAGTTTCAGCTTCCTCACAGACGGCATGATGTCTTCTATGATTTCCTGATACTTCAGTGAATCCATCTTGCCTTCCACATGCTGCACATTTCCAGTGCCAGTGGATGCAAAGCAGCCCCAGTGCATCACTAAACCACCACCATGCTTAACTGTAGGCAACAAAAGTGTTCTTTTCATTTTATCCCTAATTCTTCTTCCTCCGAATAGGACCAAAAAGTTTCAGTTCTGTTTGACTGTTCCAGAGAACAGAATCCCCAGACTTCTTAGACTTAATTATATAAGGAAGTCAAGACAGTACAGAGAGAAGGTTGTTCTTATTTTATGTCACCAGACGCACAAAATGGGCATAGAAACATGTGTACGCAATTTTCCATGCTCATATCGTGATTTATAAAAACTGAACTTGGCGTAAATATGTACGCACCATACGAACATTCTAGACCATGCGTACAAACTATTTTTCCTAGAGTGAGAAAAGTAATGAGGTAAACAGGGATTTTAAACTCTTGTTTTCATGTCGATACGCACATTTACATTAAATACTCCACTTGCATTAATGGAGATAAACACTGAAATAACATAATTTTACAAAAAACATAATTACAAAATTTTATTAACAATAGGCTAAATAATTTTCCTGTGGTATGCTATGTTTTAATGACAGCGAGGAGTGCTATAGGTGCACAATAATTCATCTTTAAACTAAACTACAGATCACATGTTATGAGAAATATTTTAGTGAGAACAATGATCAAAGATGCGCACTTACTTCGATATTATGGCAAACACTGCTGATTCAGCAGTCCATTGTCGGGTATACCACTATATTTGAAGGATATAACTAGGAGAAAACGGTAATATTTGCACGTTTTCTTTTTAAAATACTTTATCAGTGACGAGCCGAATCAGACAATTGTATTTACACTGCAATAAATATGGGCCTGTTTCCACTAAAAATAGCTAAAGATGTATACTGCATACATTTAATTGTTTAAAACAATTGAAATAGTAGTTGGCCAGTGTAAAAGAATGAGATCAACTCTATTCTAAAATATATCTGAGAACAACTTTAAACCATTTTGTTTTTATGAATATTTTCATATATTTATTATAAAACATAATAAGGATACTGGATAATTTTTAGCAATAACAATTAATGTGTATGGCACAAATGGCATTATAGTCCCCATCTCATATTTCCTTAATGTCTCTGTCTTAAACATGGTGTCACGTAGATGGGAATAAGCATGGAAATGATATGCAGATGAGGTTATTCATAGTAAAACTAGGCGTTGTAAGCTCTATATTTGGTGATTTCGGGGAGGAGACGAGGTGGAGATGCACGTACGCACAATCTTCCCCTGACTGGGATTTATAAAGGGATTTTTACGCAGGTTCTGGAGTACGCATGGTTTTATAAATCTGAAAACTTTTGTGTGTACGCAAAATCTAGCTTTTGTGCCTACGTACACTTTTAGGATGAAATCTACGGAGAGTTTTATAAATGAGACCCCAGAGCATTCGAATGCAGGAATATTTTTAATGAAAACATGAGCTGATTGCAAATTAAGAAATAGATTAGCATTATTGATATTCAAATGTTAAGCAAGCGTTGCTTTGTTTACGGTTTGCATGTCTACAGTCCTAGTTTTGGTTTCTCTTTTTAATGACGAAACTAGACTGCTGCTGATATAGACAGATATTTACTTACACACAAGCACACGCAGCTCACAATCGCATTTAGTCCTTTTGGTGCATTCAAATGCAGCATTTTGGCCCAGACACAGCTGACTTTAGTCGTCACTAGTTCTTTGACATCAGCTTGGTGTGTCCTGTGATTAAAGGGGTCATGAATTGAGAATTCAAATTTTCCGTGATCTTTTGGCAATTTGCATGATTTCAGCCGATGGTTTTCATTGGCTGCTCATGAATGTCTACTTTGATGTGTACAGATCTGTTTAATGCCGCAAATTGACACTTTTCATTCATTTTTATTTGAATATAATAGATTTATTTTATTTATTTATTTTACTCATGAATAGATTTAATCATGAACTTTTAGGGAATTTTTGTTCATTTTGGTGGCATTTTTACCACAACCCTTGTTAATTTCCAGCTGATGGACATACATTTGTTAACAGTGATGTAGAAGAATTACACAACTAGGTTATAACATCTCACAATGAACCACAAAGGAGAAACTCATTAATGAGAAAAATCCTGATCTAGCAGTCTTTATGACCCCAAATGAAGACTTTGCAATGCTGTCAACAGTTTCTAAAGCTACGAAAAAATACAAATTAAATGAAACATTATTCTGTTATAATTTGTCAGATAAAATAAGACGAAATGCACAATTCACACAAAAATAAAGCACCACGACATCCAAGATGAAGAACAATGCACGCGCGCACACACACACAATGAGAGAGAGAGAATGAAAGGATGAGGCAATACAACACAATACAAGCCATCTACTGATTCAAATATTATTTTTTTATTTTTTACTTTTAAGATGTCAAAAATCTTACACTAAACAACAGCAAATTGTCCATCATGTTTTAAAGTAAATTTAACATAAACGAATTTTGGGGAAAAAAATGTGTGTGTGTGTGTGTGTGTGTGTGTATATATATATATATATATATATATATATATATAAAAAAAATTTACATATATAAGAATTATTTAATAATTTATTTATATAAAACCTGCCATAAAACTGCACAAATGTAGAGAAAAAAACTTTAACAAAGTGAATAAAATTACATTTGTTTAAAATAACAAAAACAACATTTTGTTTAAAAAAAAAAATAACATTTTATTGCCTTATCCTGAGTTTAAAACCCAAACACATGTAGCTTACAAGGGTCAGGTTACTTCTGTACTATCCTCTGTATAAATATACTTCTGTAGGTTATCTATTTCTGTAGAGCTGCACATTTTAATGTGGATCAAATGAGTGAGTTCAGCTTTGAGGATGAAAACCAACCTGTTTGTGTCTCAGTATCTTCATGTTTGACTCTGAATGTTTCTTCAATCTTCACGTCTTCACTCTCCTCTTTAATAAACTCCATCTTTATAACAGCGTGTCACGTGACTATACACTGAACTGTTTTTCTGTGGATTTAAACAAACAACTTCTTAAAACACGAACCTTCCTGCAGCCGAATCACAACACATGCCAGAGCGAGTCGCGGCCTATGACGTCATATCACCGCACCAAAATAAAAGTCCCGTTCACACGCTGCTGTCTATAATCACAAAAGAGCATAGAAAGTTACTATTTTTTTTATTAAAAAAAAAAAAACATTTTACCAGATAACTGAAATAGTAACAAATGTGATGAAAACAAACATGTTATGTTCATGAGTGCGAGTTCATAATGCAGAATTAATGTGTATGAATTAAAACACAATGGAGCGGTTTTCCTGACAACTTTTACAATAAGCCAGGAGTAGACTTACAATTAACAATTAAAAGGGCAATAAAACAAACAAACAAACAAAAATGTTACTGAACAAGAGAACAATTAATTCTTGCAGAAATTCTTTCAACCAGCTGTTGTTAGTTTTGCAGTATTTTTACTATTATTATGTTTATTAGTATTATTTAGAGGGGCAGCTGTGGCCTAATGGTTAGAGTTTTGGACTTGTAACCAGAAGGTCGCAGGTTCGAGTCTCGGTGCTGGCAGGAGTTGTAGGTGGGAGGGAGTGAATGAACAGCACTCTCTTCCACCTTCAATACCCATGGCTGAAGTGCCCTTGAGCAAGGCACTGAACCCCCAGTTGCTCCCCGGCGCTGGATATAGCTGCCCACTGCTCCGGGTGTGTGTTCACGGTGTGTTCACTTCTCACTGCTGTGTGTGTGTGCACTTGGATGGGTTAAATGCAGAGCACCAATTCCGAGTATGGGTTACCATACTTGACAAATGTCATGACTTTCACTTTCACTTTCACTTTATACATAAAGCAGCTGTTTTAGAGAGAGAGAAAGAGTCATGATCAAAATAAAATTGGCATCCTAAGAAAATATGATCAAAGAGGGTTGTGAAAATATTTTTTTTCCTTTTAATTATTCACAAAAAAAAACTTTTTTTTTAAATCACAAAAATCTACATTTTCAACAGAATCACATTATTGAAATACATATTTTGTTCTCTTATACACATTGGCCACAACTGTTTGTAGTCCTAGAAATTATTAGGAGTAAAATCTCTGGAGATCTATATTCCCACTCATATTTAAACATTTATTTATTTGTTTGTTTATTTATTTATTTATTTTTTAGCACACCAGGGTGACTAGGAACATGAAATTATCCAGCCATGACTTCCTCTTTCACAGGACTGTAAATATGAGGAACACAAAGGCCAAATTCCTTTTGTCCTCCATCACAATGAGAAAAAACTAAGAATATAGTTCTGATGTGCAGCAACAGACTGTCAAGCTTCACAAAATATGAAGTCTAGAAAACAGCACAAAACAGAAAGTCAGAAGGAATTGTCTGTTTATATTATGTTAATGCAATATGAGGAGGATATTTTGTGTAGCAAAAGACTCTCCAAGGATCACAGCTGAAGAATTACAGAAAATAGTTAATGGGCCGTGGCTGGAACAGAACAATGATCCAAAAGGACCATCAAAAGCAACACAAAACTGTGTCACTGAGCACAGAACAAAGGTTCTGCCATGGCAACGTACAAACTTTGTGCAAGAGTTATGAGGTGAACCTCTTAATCTCCATTCACTAGAACGTGAAAATAAAAACTGACAGCGCTTTTGGCATCTGACGCTATTCTCTCCAAGACGACGAGAGACGAACCTACTTCATATGCTGATAATTGTAGCCTACATAGCTAAATGTTTAAATAGGCTAGTGGAAAAAAATAAATAAAAATAAATAAATAGAGAGAGAGAGAGAGAGAGAGAGAGGAAACATATTTTGTCTTAAACAGGTTGTTTCTTTTTTTAAAAAAGTTTGTGCTTGAAATAAAGCTTTTTGATTGATGATTGCAGTGTTAATAATTTTAATTATAGGCCTATAATTCATTGTAAAATAAAATTGCTTTGAAAGACCTTTTTAAAAATATTTTCATTGGAGAGTAAGCTAGCCTAATCTTTATTATCCACGCAGCGTGTCAGTTATGCGGTGATGCGCCATGAAATTATTAAGGGGCAAACTAATTGTAGCCTAATATTAATTTAATAAAAAAAGTAACTTACTACTAATAATAGGCCTAATAGTCCACTAAGAAGAATTTAACAGGCCTATGTTAATTTAAAATGCCAAATTAGATACAACTAAAGTGTATAAACTATTTTATTCAGAAATGTCATTTTTGTGATTTATAATTTTGTAATGATTATAATTTGTGATGATAATTTTAATTTGTTAATTCGTTATTTAAATTAATAGGCCTACAAATTAGGAAACAGGTGCAGTTAATCGCCGGCGTCAGTCAAAAAAAATAAAAAAATAAAAATTGGCTAATCTTTGTGAGAATGACTGGCAACAGCTGGTCTTAAACTCTTTAGACACTGCACACCAAACAACTTTGAACACTGACTGAGCTCAAATAACATTCATAATCAGCCTGACAGTATAGTGCTTCCCGGCTTCACAGAACGAACCGGTTCGTTACAGTCTTACCGTTACTTGTGGACTCCCTCATCAGTGCGAGGTCTTTTTTACAGAATTATGCATCGCTGCTGTTTTTCTAACATTTTCTAACACAGCTGCAAATTACAGTCCAACTGAATGGGTGAAGACGCATGAATTTACATGCACGACATGCCCGAAACAGCCTGGATAACAATTGGGTAACACTGTTGTCAATCAAACTCATCAAGAATTATTTATTTTAGTTATTTGAGATGTCATAATTGTTCTCTAATTGTGTTAAAATAGATTAAACAAGAATTATTTAACAAATATTATGTGTTTATAATAAACTGGGGGGGCTTTCATCAGAGTGGGCGGGCCTGTGCCCGTCAGGCCTCTCCGCTGCCCAAAAATATGGCAGAAAGACTGAATGAATTTGTAAATCCACAGTTTGACAGCAGGTGACGGCCGAGCCACAACAGACGAGCTCCTGGAGCGCTGATTGCCAACAGAACACAGACATTTGATGCTGTTTCACTTTTTAAAAGTCCATTAGGATTGTACTTGTCAGACTGTACGAACATGGTGATCTTCTAACCTGATTAGAAGTCCCTCTTTCCACATCATGTCATATGCTTTCTTAACAGAAGAGTATTCCTACCAACACTTCCTTATTTACTTGAGCCTTTCTTATTTTAGCTTCCAAGCATAACACAGAGTCCAGATTCATTAAAACTAAAATAGTCCAAACTGTTGAAAGAGAAAAAAATGTTAACAGGCCTTATCTTACAGAGTATCATTTTTATTTATCAAGCATAAAAATTTTTCTTTTCTTTTTTTTTTTTTTTTTACAAAACGTCATTCACAGTTTCATCCGAGTACTACAGGGATCTGCCAGTCACTTTTAGTTTTTATTTATAAATGCTTGTGAGCCAAAATTGTAAATAAACTACATTACTGTGAAATATTATCATATTTGTATTCATATCATTACAAAATAAATATTTACCAAATGGAGTTTATTCTGTTGTCTGTTATTAATGACAATCACGATTCAACTTTTTAGACCTAACATATTTTTAGTATCAAATTATGTCGGGTTGGTTGAATGACACTTTATATGAACTTGAGAGATGATTCTTTGAATAAGAAACTTTATAGTGTGTTGTTTGTAGTTGCTCTATGTTTGAACTCGAGCTTTTAGATATGAAGGATGCTCAATAAACACCTCAAAGCAGTCAATTATGCTCACACAGTTCCTAAAAAATGTCGGCAAACACATTGGTAAGCTACATGTTAAGTCTTCTCTTTCTGGCCACAATGTAAGTGGATGAAGCCTGCTTGCCATGACATTTATCCAATGTTGAAAAATTCTTGATACAGTTGACTGATGAATCCAGAAGAGGTGGCCCAAAGATTCCTCAGACAGCTTGAGGCGCAGCTTCATGAGTGTGAGAAGTTGTTCCTGTATTAGGAAAAACTGATGAAATATAAGTGAACACTAGCATGAAAGCCTGTAAACTGGGTAATCCGGTGAAATGTTTAATTTTGCCGTCATCAAACTGAGAAGGGTCAAGGGTACAATGATTTAACTTGAATTCTAATCTGTGAACTTTATCCCTCAGTGATTGACATTCAGTGTTTAAAGACTTAATCTGATCTTGTAAAGAGGTAACGTCACTGTGTGTCGTCTATGTCTGGACCTCAACAGTCTGTACCTGGGTCAAAGACAAAAAGGGTTTTCAAGCACCAAACTATCTGTAATACAGCTTTCAATTGTTGTTGTTGTTTTTTTCAGTACATTAGAATGTGTCCCGTTTAAAAAAAAAAAAAAAATTAAAAATCATACATTTTTACCATGATTTCTAGAAGACACCCACTAAAATGTCAAGACGTATTTACAAAAGCAGTCATTTTATGAGATAATAAAAGACTAATCACTTGTAATTTTAAATTTTTAGACTTTGCCACACTATCCTAGGTTTTACCCATTCGTCAGCAAGGAATGTTTAAACATTTAAAACACAATCAAATCAAGTTTGATCACTTCTTTTATAGAGTTTAATAAATACAGCTCAGAATAAGTATGTTGTTTCATTTTACATAAATATAAGTATTACACTGAATAACAGCGGAACATTATTTCACCCACATTTTATTTTTCCAACCCTTTTTTAAAACATTAAAGTAGACACTTTACTTGCATTCAGTGTGCTGTACTTAAAATAACTTATTTGGACAAGTTTATTCTGTGCAAGTTTATTAATATAAATTTTCCGTGATGCAGACACCAAAATGTCTTTCACCCACCTCTGCTTCTGATGCAAAAGTCTGCTGCCGGTCCAGAAGAGCTGTGGCAGCTATTTCTCTGCTTGTGTTAGGAAGTTTTTCTCAGAAACATCTTGAGATGGTACATATCTTGCCCGGGGACGATCACTGAAACAGAATAAACTTGGCACATTGTCAGGGTGTAGGGGATCATAATGCTTTCTTCCTGGAAAAAAAAAAAAAATAATAATAATAGTAATGTTTTTATTTTTGCACAGGAAATACACAGTTACAGCATCCTACAAAACTGGACATACCTGGAGGAGGTACGTTACTATTCATTCTGGCACCCATAATGATGGTAACAACAAGCAAAGTGTATTTATTTAATGAACAGTACAGGTCAAAAGTTTGGAAACATTACTATTTTTAATGTTTTTGAAAGAAGTCTCTTCTGCTCATCAAGCCTGCATTTATTTGATCAAAAATACAGAAAAAAAATGTAATATATTATTACAATTTAAAATAATTGTTTTAAAATTTATTATACTTTAAATTATCATTTATTTCTGTGATGTAAAGCTGAATTTTTAGAATCATTATCACATGATCCTTTAGAAATCATTCTAATATGATGATTCATTATCAAAGTTGGAAACAGTTCTGCTGATTAATATTTTTTCAGAACATGTGATACTTTTTTAGGATACTTTAATGAATAAAAAGTAAAAAAAAAAGAAGAAAAAAAAAGAAGCTATGTTTTTAAAATATATATATTTTGTAATAACAATATACACTACTGGTCAGTAATTTGGGGTCAGTAATTTTTTTTCTTTCTTTTTTTTTTAAATAAAATCAATACTTTTATTCAGCAAGGATGTGTTAAATTGATAAAAAGTAATAGTAAAGAAAATATATTATTAGAATATATATTATTAGAATTTTTGTTTTATTTTGAATAAATGCAGTTCTTTTTAACCTTTTATTCATCAAATATATTAGACAGCAGAACTGTTTCCAACACTCATAATAAATCAGAATATTAGAATGATTTCTAAATGATCATGTGATAGACTGGATGTTACATGTGACACTGAAGGCTGGAGTAATGATGCTAATAATTCAGCTTTGCATCACAGGAATAAATTAATTTTTAAAGTATATTTAAATAGATAACTATTATTTTAAGTTGTAATAATATTTCACAATATTACTGTTTTTTTCTGTATTTTTGATCAAATAAATGCAGGCTTGATGAGCAGAAGAGACTTCTTTCAAAAACATTAAAAATAGTAATGTTTCCAAACTTTTGACCTGTACTGTATATATATATATATATATATATATATATATATATATATATATATATATATATATATATATATATACTTTGCAGTTACACAGAATATGAGATGGTAAAATATTTGAATATATATCAGAGGCTATTATTCATTTATCCTAAAATTCAACATACCTGACACAAATCCACGTGTCGTTGCTTGGATACCAGTTTTGTTCTGTGAGGTGCAGCGATCCATTTACGTCTCCTTTACATTATATTATACATGATATTACACTGACGCTGTCTCTCGGTGGGCGGAGCCGCACTCACTCCAGCTGACGGTGACGTGGAAGGAGGAAGTGGTTTCAGCTGAAGAAAGGTTTGTTGCTTTAACATTTTACAGTGTTTACATCGATACAGTTTGCTCAGTATACTATATAGTGTTTGCAATCGACGTAAAGTTCATTAATTATTACTGAATGTAACATGTTAACACGTTATATAACAGCAATGAGTGTTATTTTGTGTAAATGAAGCGCGTTCACACATTAGTAACGGTGCGCCTCATATCGCTCTCTGTACAGTGAATCCGTTCATCCCGAACACGAATTCAGTCGCTGGCTAGTAGTGATGAAGAAATGGGGAACTGGGAGGGCACACTACCCAGTAGATTAAACTGACATGTAATGAGAGTCGTGTAATATAACACTCAAACTGCGGCGGAGGAGGCTCGACGGCTCGTTGTTGACAAACCGTTTGAGAACACAGACATTTAATGTGTACAGGAAACCTTCCTCCCGAAACAAGATCTGGACAAACTTAACTCCGTTAATAGTGTCTTTCAGGGCTGGGAGAGTCCACAACAGACTTGAGTTTGGGCTTCATGGCTGGATCTCTGCATATGCACTGTTGATGCTCCTGAAAGTATAGTGAATGTCGAAATCTTGCATGGAACAGCTGCAACAGATCACAAGCCTATATCTGTGATGCTAGATATAGAAAAATTACCTGACAAGTCTCTGGGGAATATTCAAATTCCATATGATGTATTTTTGTGTGATAACATTAATTGTGAGAATTCAGACCATAATGGTGATTTGTGTAACATGTATGATGTAATTGTGATGGTTCTAAACAATGCAAGCAAATCATTTTGTAACAAAAGATCTAAACGATATAGTATTAGACCAGGATGGAATGAGCATGTGAGTGAACTCCATCAGCAAGCCTTTAAAAACTGGCCATACATGCGACGTAAAGACACAAGCTGTCACACAGTTTAAATGTGCTGTTCGCTTCATAAAAAGGAGCGAACATACTCTCAGAGCTAACTCTTTGGCTCAAAAATTATTACAAAATAATATACAAGATTTCTGGAAAGAAGTTAAAGGTATGAATGCTAGTAAAATTCCTCTGCCCTCTTAGGGTGTATTCACACCTGTCTTGTTTGGTTCGATTGAAACGAACTCTGGTTCGTTGCCCCCTTTGGTGCGGATCTTTTTGGTAGGTGTGAATACAGCAATCGCACTCTGGTGCGTACCAAACAACCGAACCGAGACCACCTCTTCAGCTCTTCAGCTCTTAAACGAACTCTGGTACGGTTCGTTTAAGGTGTGAATATGATCTGACCTTGATCCGACCCAATTGCAGAAAGCACCTTTTGAGTTAACAGCCTCCTGTAGCTCCAGGCTTACGGTAGAGGTCTGCAAGCCAGACGGGGCCGACACGCTGAGTCCAATCAGACAGGGCTCAGGCAATTTTTTTTTTTTTTTTTTTTTACAGATCGGGCTCGGGCTCATTTAGCTACTCTCCTTTTATTGTGCCCATATACGCGGAGAGCACACACAGGTTACTGTATGAGATACTGTTTTAATGATTATAGGCTATTATAAATATTATAGGCTACATCGCCTACCCAATACGCAATGCATATACGCATGCATTAGCATACAGGTGACAGTTGACCATGCAGAGCATCAGGGTGAAGTTGGAGCATGAGGAGTTATTAAAAGTTCCCAATGCTTTAGGAAAAAATGCATTAAGAAATAGTTTTGATTTGATTACCACGACAAACAACGAGCCAATTGGTCATGTGCAGTGCTCGCCATCTCATTAGACGCACCTTTAAGAAATGCATCTATATGGATTACGATTACAATAAGAGAGTTATTGCTTTCGATATGTTTTATTTCGTTAAGTACTAATTTAAAGCTTTCTATAGATATATTTATCATGTCTGTGAGGCATGTATTCGCTGCGTTTTGGTTCATTTTTGTGAAGCCCTACTATTCAAGACCAGATGGAAGAAAGCGCATCATATTTGTTTTCTTTATTTAATAAAAGCACAACGTTTTGTTGATATTGTGAGTGAACAAAAATAAAAGTAGACCCTTTACAGTTTGAATGATGAATTATTTTTACCTTACGAGCAAAAAAGACGGCGTATCCACGGAAAACATGCAAGTGATTACGCTGGTGCCGCCATGACCTAAAGCGCGCATAGCTTCCACTCTCCACACAAACTAATGGATATAGCGCACATTTATCTAGGTTTAACGTTTAAACATTGTTATATTGATGAACGCTTGGTCATTACTTTAAAAATCAAAAACTTATATTTAACAAAAACAAAAAATGCTCCAAACATTTTTCTAAATGAACTTTATTAAAAACCAAACGAAATATAATCACTTTGCCATTACATACAAAACTGAACTATTTTAAATAGCTGTAGTATAAGCTGTTTTGGGAGAAGGGTCGGGCTCGAGCTGGTAATTCTGATAAGATGTCGGACACGGGCCGGGCTCAGGCCTAAATTTGAGGCTCATGCAGGGCACTAGTTTACAGACGATCGCGCAGTTAGCTGACACTTGCAAAAGCCTGCAATCGCTTTCCTGTCCGCGCTGTTTTTTAAAGTTTCCTTTTCGCTTTCTTTATACCTATTCTGCCAGTACCATGGCATGATGCCATAGTATACGCACATAAGAGCATGCTCTCTCCGCCAGAGCCGTCTCGCAGCACTTCCTTGTTACAAAATCGATGACATTGTCTCATCTGGTGTTCATAAGTTTCTTCATATTGCGTTTTTAGCTGATAACAGAAAATCAGTAAATATATTATATTTGCATAGATATAATATAAAATAATAATTGCACTACGGAAAAATCTCCATGATTAGCCTGCTTTTCCCTGCTTGATAATTTCTGTCCAGTGAATGGATGACCTTAGCACACGTGTGGTTTTGTTTACAATTTCTGGTTCTCTTGCAAAAAGGGCAGTGTGAAAGCGAACCGCACCAAACAAAAAAAATCAACATTGTATTTTTTCCGGACCAAAGCTAGTGAACTAGCGGACTTTCCTGGTGTGAATACACCCTTCGTGTTGAAGGGGTTACTGGATCTGAAAATATTGCAGATCTTTGGAGAAAGCATTACAGTGACCTATTCTATTTTGTTAAAAATTATTTTAATAATGAGGTTATCAAGGCTGAGGAAGTAACTTCTGCTATACGTTCTGAATAAATCTTGTGGCCTAGATCAGATCACAGCAGAGCATTTGAAATTTGCTTGTCACAGATTTGTTGTTTTATTGGCCTTATGTTTTACTGGAATGTTGATTCATGGCATATTGCCCAGTTCTATGATTTCTGTGTTGCTGGTACCTGTAATTAAAGACAAAACAGGGAAAATATCTAGCATAGAAAACTATAGGCCTATTGTCTTAGTCAGCGTGATGTCTCAGGTATTAGAGATAATATTACTGGACCGATTTCAGCAATATGTTATTACCAGTGATGAGCAGTTTGGTTTTATAAGTAGGCATGTACAGAAGGCAGAACTCCACTGTGTGTCTGTGCTTCTTAAGCCCCTTTCACACTGCACCTTGGTCCTGGAAAATTTGCCTTCTGTGTGAATGCAAACACATCCCGGGATTGATTCCGGAATTGATCCCGGGTCGGGGACCTAGTAACATTGCTGGGTTCAGTCCCAGAATGAGCTCTAAAGGGTGTGTCGGAACCAATGCTGTAAAGGGTGTGTCGTAGTGATGACACGCGTTATCGCGTGACTCTTTTATCAGGTGTTTTGGCAGATCAATGTTCGCAATGAAAAAATATGTGCAAAATGTAATGAAGCAGAGATCAGTTAGCTCCTCACTATCCGCGCTGAAGCTGAGATCGTTCGCCAGCTTAAGAGAAAGTTAACGTGCCTAGCGTTTTCGACTCGTGCATTACACATCACACCCTGATGTCACGTGTCATTACGGGACTTTTATGGGTTGTGTGTGAACGCACGCACAGATTCAGGGAAATCACTGGCAGTGTGAATGAACCAAAATCTAACAATCCGGGAACAATTGCCAGGACACATTACCTATGTATTATCCGGAATCTCAGTGTGAAAGGGGCTTTAGATGCCTTCAAAGCCTTTGACTGCATTAATCATGGAAAGCTATTTGTAAAATTACAGCAGCGAGGGGTTCCCCCATACCTAGTCCAGGTTCTGCATTTTTGGTACACTCACCAAACAATGCAGGTTAGATGGGGAACGACAACATCAAAGCCTTTTTTTAGTGACAAATGGGGTTAGATGGTGGAATATTGTCACCCATGCTCTTTAGCCTTTATATGAATGATCTTATTCAAAGAATTAAAAACTGTAAGACTGACTGCATGGTGGGAGCAAGACTTCTGGACCATCTACTGTATGCAGATGACCTAGTTGTAATGTCACCTTACTCTGCTGGGCTGCAACAGTTGCTTAGAGTCTGCTTTGACTATGGTGAGCAATATGATTTAAAGTTTAACACCAAAAAGAGTGTTGTTATATTGGTGAAGACAAAGGAGGACCGTAAGGCTGAGTTTCCTTCTGTTTATTTTTATCAAGATATTTGACCTTATTCACCACAGATAACTCCTGTCCAGCACAGGAGTTATCTGTGGTGAATAAGGTCAAATATCTTGGTCACATCATTAGAAGTTACCTTTGTGACGATGATGACATTCAGAGACAGTATTGTAAACTGTATGCAAAAGCTAACATGCTTGTTCGTAAATTTAGCATGTGTACTGATGTCAAAATAGCTTTGTTTAAAGCCTATTGCATGCCACTGTATACTGCCCACTTGTGGTGCAGTTACAATAAAGCTAAATTTGACCTGAACCCTATAGAAAATGAGTGTGGTGAACTGAAGAGAAGAAGCACCAATATGGAGCTGGGAATCTAAAGGGTCTAGAGTGATTCTGGATGAAGGAATGGTCTCTGATCTCTTGTCAGGTGTTCTCTAACAGGAGACAATTTAGAGCTGTTAAACTGGCAGATAAAGGTTTCAAAAAGTATTGAATAAAAGGGTGCCGTTAATTGTGGCCAATGTGTATTAGAGAAAAACATTCATTTCATAATGATATTTCCCCCCATTTTAAATTCTTATTATCCAATGAAAGGTTAGATTTTTGTGCATTTTTTTAAATAAAAGATCAAAAGGATTAACAAAGCAGATTAATTTTCACAGCTGCCTTTGATCATATTTACCAAGGGTGCCGATATTTTTGGCCATGACTGTATATGGACCTTTTTGAGTCTGAAATAAAGATATCATCAAATGGAGCTTTTCGGATCTCCGAGTCAACTGAAATTATTCACTGTTTTGAATCACCACACGCTGATGTGACCTGCTGCTGCTCAAATCAGTTTAAATTAAATAATGACATTTACAAATCAACTGCAAACGTTTTTGTGAAAGTGGAATTTATTAAATATTACCTACAAATGAGTAAATACCAAATATGAAGCTTAATACAAATATGAACCTTCCATATAACTTTATTCATTTGAGTACTAGTTTTGCTTGTTTCTTCAGATAAATTAGGGCCATTAACTCTCACTCTGAGTGACTCCCTTACCAGTGTGCTGACTACAGAACTAGGGAGCTAGTTGAGACGCAATTATAATTTTAGTTTGGATTTATTTTTCTTTCTGTTAATTATTCTCTTTTCTTAAACAGGAAAAGGTGTCCAAATACACAGAAAAACTCTGTGAAGCAACTGAGATCGATGTGACACTATTATAAAAATGGCGTTTATTAAACAGGAGAGTGAAGACATTAAGATTGAAGAAACATTCAGAGTTAAACATGAAGATGCTGAGGAACAAACAAAGATGGTGTTTGAGAATGAAGACATTAAGATTGAAGAAACATTCAGAGTCAAACATGAAGATACTGCGGAACAAACAAAGATGGAGTTTATTAAAGAGGAGAGTGAAGACATAAAGAGTGAAGAAACATTCAGAGTCAAACATGAAGATACTGAGGAACAAATAAAGATTGTGTTTATTAAAGAGGAGAGTGAAGATATGGAGATTGAAGAAACATTCAGAGTCAAACATGAAGATACTGAGGAACAAACAGGTTGGTTTTCATTCTGAAAGCTGAACTCACTCATCTGATCCTTATTAAAATGTGCAGCTCTACAGAAATGAATATTTCTAAAGCAGTGGCTCTCAACTGGTTTGTTCATGGGACGCACATCTCCACATGGTCATTTAGCTGTGACCATATATATTTACAAAAATGGATAACCCACGCACAAGTACCGTCCCACTTTACTTGACAACTTAACATAAACTGTAAGAATATGACAAATAATGATGAATAAACAGTGTAAAATAAGGCTACAGTTCCAAACTAGGTTTTTTTTTATACAATAAAGTTAGTAAGTTGGTATGAGCCACCAGGGTCAAAGCCTCCCAAACCAAAGACATTTTAAGAATAAACACAGCTTTTGTGTCTCAATCAGCCTTTGTGTCATAAATACCGCTCCTGATAATCATAACATAGACCTACTTACTGATTTTTGTGGATGATTGGCATGTTCTACCTGTTATTTTGGTCTGACGGTGAGCGACTAACAGGAGATGGCTATTATCATCAATACTCTTCTGATATTCCTGCAGTTCCCGGATGTGCAATGCTGAATGTTCTGTCGAGTTGAATTTATGGAAGCAAATTTGTAAAGCGAAATAAAACTAAAATTGCCTGTGGAACTCCATAAATCATTTCTAAACAGACTGAATATTTCTGGAAGGCTAATATGTATTAATAAATGATTTAACTATGAAAATGTCTGAAATAGGCCTATTTTGAATTGCAATAGTCAGTTTAAAAATACAACCATGTTGAACTTCTGCTCCTAAATATGCAAGCCCTGAAAATACCATGCATTAAAATACAAGCACTGTTAATGTAATGCTTATTTTATTTAATTTTTTTAGTCAGTGCAATTGACCATATGCACGGAGTGCTACTGAGAACTTCCAGATAAAGATAAGCCAGCTCGTAATCCAGTGAAGCTCATTTTATATGTGCTTAATATAGGTAGAGATGCTCACAGAAATCTCTCCTGTCTCATTCTTATCAGAAACTGAGAAACAAAATAATTTTATATGCAGAGTCTGAAAATCCCAGGAAAGTACTCAGACACGTAATGCAGAGTTCACACTGCACGATTTTAGTCCTGATTTTCACTTGCTGACAGGTTTTGTGAAATCACCAACAAATGCCTGAAATTGGAGGCAAATCGCTGCTCATTCACGCATTATGAATAATCAAAGATGCGATCTGAAAGATTCAAAATGTGTTGAATGAGTTTTGACTGAAACATACATTGGTGATGACCTACAGCCAATGAGAGTGCAAGATACAGGGCATTGTTCGGGGAGGACCTTGTTTTTTTTTTTTTTACTAAGCAATAGGTTGTTTGCACATGACGTGCGAAATGCAGCTGGAGGGCAGGAAGTGATTTTTCTCCGTAGGAATTACTAGCAGAAACTCAAAATGCCTTTATGGATGTTCAAATTGGCCAAACCGAGAAACCACAAGGAGCTTTTATCGTGCACGAAAATGTGTTGTTCATAAGTGGGGAAAAGTCCAGAAATTGACTGAAAAACGCAGGAAAAAGTGGCTTGTAAACCTGCATCTGCAGTCAGGAGAAGCAGAGCCGGATAATGCTTGTGTGTGCAAATTGTTAATATAAGATATAATAATATATTAAGATATCAATAAAGATATAAATAGATTGGGCTGCCACATCTTAAGCATTCATCGTGAGAGTCAGAATTCACTCAACGCCACACACAGACACGATGTAAATAAGATATTATTTGCAGTTCAGCGAGGAAGGAACATAGTGAGATTGCGATAAATTGAAGTGAGTGACAGCTTTTTAGTGATTATATGGAAGTGCTATTTGCTCGCTTTCTAGGCTAAAATCAATTCAGAATTTGAATAAAAGTTTTGTTTTACGTGCTTGTAACAGGACAAATAGCCACATACCCTGTAACTTACATGCAGGAAAACTTCAGGAGTAACTGAAAAAGCAGAACGGATGGGATGGAGGAAAGTCCGTACTGTCCTGTTTTAGGCATGAGGCATTTCTGAGGCATTTTTTTTATATAGCGCTATTGTTGTATTACTGTATACCCAACGCATTTTACAATCATATGAGGGGGTTTCTCTTCAACCACCACGCTATTACAAGAGAAATGTATTTATAATCACAACATATGTTGGACGTGATCCTTATGTTATGAAGAGGAGCTATTTTTTAAATGAATTGAAATACTTGGCCATTGTATATAGGCTAAGCAACTAACCCTGACTGTAAACAAGCTATTTCCTTTACATGTCACTCCTGAATCTTTGTTAATCACTAAAAAGCTGTCACTTTTCCCCACTTATGAACAACACATTTTTGTACATGATAAAAGGTTCTTGTGGTTTCTCGGTTTGGTGATTTGAGCATCCATAAACAACGCAAAACACAGGCATTTTCAGTTTCTGCAAGTGATTTCTATGGAGAAAAATCACTTCCTGCCCTCCAGCTGTATTTTGCGTGTCATCAGAATCACATGATTGCAAACAACCTATTAGCCATGTACAAACAGAATAGCAATATCAGTACATTTTTGCATTAGAAATTAGAATATAGCTACAGCGCAAGTGCATAAATAAATATTTATTAATAAATAAATATTTATTCTTGCAAAATCATGATTTTGAAAATCATTCGGTGTGAACTCGGCATAACTGTACATTTGAATGCTGACAAATAAAACAACTGTTTAGGTTAAATTACATGTAATGATTCATTTCAAATGATGTGGCATCATTTCGTTCCTAACACATTACACAGTTCATATATCAGTAAAGATATCCAGCATGATATTTTTCCCCATTGAGATCTGATGTGTTTTCAAAGTGTTCCTTTAATTTTTTGAGCAGTGTATATACATTTTCTGCCCCCATGTCTTGAATTTGAGATCATTCTAAATGTATTTTTATAGACTGAATTATACAGTGAAAGAACGCACTCTAAATGCACACGAACACTAGTCTAATAATGGTTTTTGCAAAATACTTGATAATGTCAAATTGCACATCGTTAAAACAACAATTACAATATTATTGCAGACGATATATATAGCACACCCCTACAATGATGTCACACAAACGCCTCAGGCACAAAATCTGACAATTAAAAAAACTGCAAGCTCCTCTGCATAATACGGAGTTTGTTCGATTTTGCAATAAATCCTGCAATCACAGAATCGCAAAATCCTGAAGGGACTGTTTAAGCATGGTATGATGTTGGAAACTGTCATGTTTCATAAGTAATTTGATAACTTCTAGCTAGAAATTTAATAGGACATTTCCTGAAGAAAGTAAAGAGTTAACAATCTTGAGAAGAAATTTACAGGGTACCCGTCTTTCAGTGCAGTGGTTCTCAATTCCAGTCATCGTGACTCTGCACATTTTGTGTGGATCTCTTATCACTTCAGACGTTTGTTCTGTTCGACCGTAAATGTCCTGTGAAGTGGACATCACAGAATATTCTGCCATAATTCCAGTTTGAAGTGAGCATATATGTTAATTTCAAAGGGTATTAAAGTAGGGCTGTGCAAATAATCGAATGCAATTATCATGTGCATCTCGTCAGTAAAGCCGGTTCTGTGATTAGTAGTTAATCTCAATCAAGTGCTTTCAAATGTAGTTCACTGACAAGCTATGCAATATCACATTCATTATTGCAGGCGATACATCGGCGATAATGAACATAGGAACCATTTCAAGTGAAGTCACCTTTATTTATATAGTGATTTTTAAAATACAGATTGTCAATGCAGCTTTACAGTCTTAAACAGAAAAATAGTGTTTCAATAACGCAAAAGGACAATATTAAACACTCAGTTTACAGCTAAAGTCAGTTCATCATTGATTCAGTGATGTCATCATCCAGCTCTGTTAAAATAGTGCCTGTGCATTCAAGTCGATGGTATTGCCAGAAATTAAGGGTGTATTCACATCTGTCTTGTTTGGTTCAATTGAAACTAACTCTGGTTCGTTTCCCCCTTTGGTGCAGCTCTTTTTGGCAGGTGTGAATACAGCAATCACACTCTAGGGCACACCAAACAACTGAACTGAGACCCAGCTGAAGACATGGTCTCGGTTCGGTTCCAAACTAAATCTGGTACGTTTCCTTATAGGTGTTAATATGATCCGACCTCGATCCGACCCAAATGCAGAAAGCACTTCGCCTTTTGAGTTAACAGTCTGGAAGAGATGCAGATGTGTTCAGCAAGTTTAGCAAAAGGATGAAGTAGAGGGGATTTGAGCGGTCTTCCACAAATCATGTTGAGCACGGTGGGGGTTTTTATGGCCGATCGCACAGTTAGCTGACACTTGCAAAAGCCTGCAATCGCTTTCCTTTGCGCGCAGTTTTTTTAAATTTCAACTTTGCTTTCTTTATACCCAATCCGTCTTCTGCAGTGCCATGGTCAGTATGCTATGTTAGGCGCCTATAAGAGCATGCTCTCTCCGCTGGAGCCGTCTTGCAGCATTTCTTCATCTTTGCAAAATCCTTGTTACAACATCGTATAGATGACATTGTCTTATCTGATGTTCATAAGTGTCTTCATATTGCGTTTGTAGCTGATAATATAAAATCAGTAAAATAATAACAATTGCACTGTGAAAAATCTCCATGATTAGCCTGTTTTCGAACTTATGGCTTTTTGAGAATTTTTGTCCAATAAATGGATGACCTTGGCACACGTGTGGTTTTGTTGACAATTTTTAGTTCACCTGCAAAAAGGTCAGCGTGAAAGCGAACCGCACCAAAAAAAAAAATAATAAATCAACATTGTAATTGGTCCGGACCAGAGCAAGTGACCTAGCGGACTTTCCTGGTGTGAATAAACCCTAAGCTTCCCCAAATAACCAAGCCAGAGGTGACAGTGGCAATAAACCAAAACTTCATCGGTGACAGAAATGTAGAAAAACCTTGAGAGACACCAGTCCTCTGGTCAGACAAAACCAACATGGTGTGGTTTAATTCCAGGCTGCAAAACAAATCAGATTTAGCAGCAGATTCGTCTAGTTCTCATGGTCTTATACCGATGGCTGTCTACATAATGAGGTCTTTGCCGGGGATCTGTCTCTGGGGCTCATCTAGTTGACATGGTCTCCACTGATATTCAGGGCTGTTGAGGTCATCTGTGTTTTGAGAATACAGTGGACGTGAAAGACTATAATGCAATAAGAGCTCACTCAAGTACTGAGGAGCTAAACCTTTAAAAGCATAATCTAGATATACTTTAAGATGAAAAAAATGGTTTTACAAATCCTAGAAATGTTGCTTTCAAAAGAAAGACTTATCAAGTACAGGGCTCGCAAAATCGCTAGCCCAACGTCCTGGGGCTATTGTGTTTCCAGTCCGGCTACAAAAATGTATCGCCACCCTGCCCGACGGGCTACCTTGAATAGTGAAGGAAAATTCCTAACTTGATTCGCATTGTTCACTTGCTTGTAGGGGTGAAACGGATCGTAGTTGATCATTTGCACTTGTTTCTAAGTCATGCAGATTTAAACATTCAAGCGTTTTTAAACCATTTGCGCACATTTGGAGCTTGCGCACACTCATTCAAAGCGCGCACAGAGAGCCGCATTTCAGATAATGCGCATACACAGAATTGATTCCTCTTTCGTGTATTCTTGCTTTTGAAAGAACACACACAAAATTATCTCAAAATAATTGTCTCTGCAAGTATTTTTGTAAACACAGTCGGTTATGTCTTAAGTGAACGTATATAGTGGACAAAGAAATCTCCTGTGCATTATTATATTGGATCCATCTTAAAGGGGTCTCAAGGACTGAAATTGATAACCACTGGCTTGGTGGGTCGTATCAAGCATACATTTTGATATGTATTAATGTACGTTGCTTTGTGTCATTAAAATGGGATTAACTTGTATTGGTCTCTTTCTGCTTTAGACCTGATGCCACTGAAAGAGAAAAGTGAAGAACTAAATGAAATGGAAGGCAAAGATCAGAATAAGAAACATGGAGAAAATTTCATTGGAGAAAATTTTAGTTGCTCCCAAACTAAACAAACTTTACAAAAGAGAGCTCAAAAGACAGGAACTAGAAGTCATTTCAATTGCCAACAATGTGGAAAGAGTTTTAATAAAAAAAGGACCCTTAACATTCACATTAGAATTCACACAGGAGAGAAACCTTACACCTGCTCTCAATGTGGGCTAAGCTTCACTCAAAAAGGAACTCTTAATAGGCACATTAGAATTCACACTGAAGAGAAGACTTACACCTGCAAACTGTGTGGAAATAGTTTCATGCAAAAAGGTGACCTTAAAAACCACATGAGAATTCATTCTGGAGAGAAGCCTTACACCTGCCAGCAGTGTGGAAAGAGTTTCTGTCAAAAAGGAAACCTCAAAGTCCACATGAGTGTTCATTCTAGAGAGAGATATTTCAACTGCCAACAATGTGGAAAAAGTTTCACTAAAAAATAAAGCCTTGAAATCCATTTGAGAATTCACACTGGTGAGAAACCTTACACCTGCCAACAGTGTGGAAAGAGTTTCTGTCAAAAAGGAAACCTCAAAGTCCACATGAGTATTCACACTAGAGAGAGCGATTTCAACTGCCAACAATGTGGAAAAAGTTTCACTAAAGAAGAAAGCCTTGAAATCCATTTGAAAATTCACACTGGTGAGAAGCCTTACACCTGCCAACAATGTGGAAAAAGTTTCATTAAAAAAGGAGCCCTTAAAATGCACAATAGAATTCACACTGGAGAGAAACCTTTTGTCTGTCCTCAATGTGGACTAAGTTTCACTCAAAAAGGAACCCTTAACAGCCACATTAGAATTCACACTGGAGAGAAGCCTTACACCTGTAAACTGTGTGGAAATAGTTTCACTCGAAAAGGACGCCTCAAAACCCACATGAGATTTCATACTGTATAGAAGCCTTACACCTGCCAACAGTGTGGAAAGAGTTTCTGTTAACAAGGAGACCTCAAAGTCCACATGAGTGATCACACCGGAGTGGGATATTTCAGCTGCTAATAATGTGTACGGTAAAACGTTTAACTAAAAGGGGAAACCTTGAAGCCCACATGAGAGTTCACAACAGAGAAAGGCCTTTCATATGCCCTTATTGTGGAAAGAGTTCCTCTCAACAAGGAAACCTCAAGTCCACTTCAGTGTTCACACTTGAGAAGCCTTACACCTGCCAACAGTGTGGAAATAGTTTAAGATGCAAAACATTCTTTAATAATGTAGTGTATCAGAGCGAATCAGATAATTTAAGATTCGATCAGATTGGTGTTAAAAAAACCCGAAGAGCCAAATTCCACAAGGATGCACAAGACAACGTCATAAATCTGTCCACAATACCCTGGCGCCACGAGTCTGAAGCAAGTCCACCAACTGCAGCTTTGAGCAGCTCACAGCATTAAAACAAAAGAACACCTAGGTCCAGTTTTACTAAACAGGACACATTAGTGTGAGATTTCGGCCAAAACACCACTGATGGGAGGGAAAATTTACTGCGAGTGTTTTACTAACAATGCGCAAATTAAAGAACACACATGCAACATGTCATTTACATATCAACCAATGCAATATACCAAGTGCAGCACAAATTAGCGTAGTCTCAAATAAAGAATAAAGAAGCCACAGTACGTTGAAAAGAACCGGATGCCAAAAAAGGTTTGCTAGAAATTTTTTCTAGAAAAAATTAAGTGTTCTTCTATAATAATGTGTTCTTCTGGCATTCAAAATAAAGTTATTACTTGTGGAAAAAAATTCTCTCCCTTCTACCATGTGCTCTCTGTTCTCTGCGGTGCCTCCTCCTAGCAACAATAATTGTAGCAATTTCAAGCGCAAAATAGTTTAAGACATGCTTTTTTGGGTGTTAAATAATGGTGCAAATACCAGTAATTTGACGAGCGCAAATGTTAGTAAAACACGTTTTGAATACTCTCCTCCCATAACTTTTGCGTCTGAAAGCGAAACTTCTACAAATGCATATTCAATAAGGTCAGGCGCAAAAATTACTGTGTCCATGCTTTTTCAGCGTTAATTCTTGACTGCACGTCTGTAATAAACCCTGACAGTAGCAAGCTGTTAGTAAAACTGGCCCCTAATTGATAATTCCAACTCATGAGGGAGTTTGTCAAATTTGGGGCAAGTAACCAAGATTAATGGTCAAAGAGATGCACAGCATGACCATCACATGTAAATCTATGATAGTAATCACAAGCTAAAGACTTCCTCAGATTGGCTTTCCTCACCTAGCAGACAAGAACCAGACTGAGATTTCTTCTTAACCCTTTTGACCTTTGTTCTTCACAGAATGTCCTCACGTTTACAGAATGGCACAGAGACTGCCTTTACATGTATATATGGACCTAAATGATGCTAAAAGGACTTATGAGCAACTAATCATTTCTATGCATAACTCCATATTATGTAACCCACTCATTTGAATATCATGTCCTAATCACTCATTGTGTATGCCATTTTGAATAACTATTGAATAGGTTAAAGGTGTATAATCGTGTCTAGTATGTGAGTGTTTGAATTTTCATGCTTTAAACATTTCTATCTATCAATTCTGTGTAAAATGTATTATATTCTTGTTATAGAAATCACTTCAGCGCAGCGCAGTTTAAAAACGCATTGCTTTTGCCACCACTTCTTTTGGCTATCATTTTTTGCCAGTTTTTTTTTTTTTTGTTGTGCTCTTTGAGCATGCTCTGGCTTACATGCCAGCTGCTCTGTACATCATGAGGAGAAAATTCATCTAGTCTCGTCACTCTCTTATTTTCTTTTTTATTTCCGTTAGTTTCTTTTCGGTTGAGAGTTTTGCATTCTGAGTTAAGTTTTGCTGCAAAGTCCAACTCTGACTGTCCCTTCCTCAAAACTTCAACCAGCCACCGACTCTGCACCATTCGTCAGCCAAAAGGGACCCCCTACACAGACAACACAAGTACCTCCAGATTCTAGCTGAACTGGTGCATTTAATATATAGTATAACAGCCTCATTGAGGAACTCAGTTCGCTAAAGTTAATGTCTTAAACTGCCGATCTTGTTACTGTGGTAATTAATAGTGTTTTCACTATATTTTGGATTTTTTCATCCATTGCAGCATTGATGTTATAGGGCTCATTCAATGAATCGCTGGCCGACTCAGTGATCAGCCGTAAAACAGTGATTCTGTCCAAATTCCCAATAAAATTAAAAAACAATTCCCTTTGAGCTAAATTGACCTGTTTCCCTTACAATGACCACACAAAGATTCACTTGAGAGAATTGTTTTATATGTTATAAGCAGATGGGTTAAGTCCAGGGGCCCGTTTCAGAAAGGAGGTTAAGTGAAAACTCTGAGTATGTTAACCCTGAAATGAGGGAAACTCTGGGGTTTCCATTTCAGAATGGGAGGTTTGTCAAACCCGAGAAAGCAGGGTAAGTCAAGCCCATTTCTGAAAGAGAGGTAACTTATACTCAGTCAAATACCATGGTACTGTAACTTACTCTATAAACCTAACCTGGTTGGGAGCAGGTTTTCTTTGGTAAACCCAGAGTTTCTGTCGGTCTCCTCCCCCTTTTTAAAGTGCAAGCAATGTTTAAATATTTCAGTCATTCATGCACGCTGCAAAAATGCTTTTGTATGCTTAATGCTTAAGTATTTTTTCTTATTTCAAGTATAAATTAAAAAAAAAAAGATCTTAAATCATGATGGATTTTCTATCAAAGAAAATTATATAAGATATCTTGTTTCTTGGGGGGATCTAAATTAAGTGGATTTTACTTAAGTAAAATTATATGCCAGTGTGGTAAAAATAATCTTCATGCAAATGTAAAACAAGATTATTTGGAGTGTCTATTAATAAGTTCAAATCTACCGTAGCTCTGCCCTCCAACGTCACACAAGATTAAATATGACATGTGTGAATAATGGCTTTAGTGGTGTAGGCAGTAATGTGTTTGGCGCGGTGAACTAGCTTGTAACGCGATTGGCCGACCTCGTTCTTCTCACTTTTCCTATCACATATCACGTTAGAATTTATTTTCAATAAAAATTAAGAAAATGTTCTAAAAGTGGAATTAAAGTGCCTAACAAATGTTTAATAATGATATAAGTATTTATAATTTTAATAAATATAATAATTTACAATCTGTTATTATTGCATCCTGTTAATGTACAACAGTACTGAGGTGCAAATAGGCCTGGTATGTATCTGCCAGTATAAAGTAAAAATAGCATCTAATTATTATTTACACTTAGCCTTTTGCAAAGAACTGCTACTTTTACATGGTAAATAAAATATATATAGATTTTCACCAAGTGTAATTAGCATCTAGAGCTATTTGCACTTAGCCTACTGTAAATAGGATCTATTGCTAAGAAAATAGCCACTGACGTATTTTTCTTACCCTATTGGCAGATCATTGAAAAATACACTTAAATTATTATTATTATATATATTTTTTGCCCATGAGATACCATGAAAATTAATAGCCTTAGTTCAAAAACCTACCGTTCTTTCACATGTGATATTATAATAGTGATAAGAATTAAACTTGTATTGAGTCTGAAGTATGCGGACATCTTTTTGGCGGGAGCTGTTGCCATGGTGAATCGTAATTGTCATGGGGAAGTCATGGCCCGTCAATAGCACGACTGAGGTGCCCTTGAGCAAGGCACCGAACCCCCAACTGCTCCCTGGGTGCCGCAGCATAAATGGCTGCCCACTGCTCCGGGTGTGTGTTCACAGTGTGTGTGTGTTCACTGCTGTGTGTGTGCACTTTGGATGGGTTAAATGCAGAGCACGAATTCCGAGTATGGGTTCACGTCACTTTTCACTTTTTTTTTTTTAAACATCGGAGCTTCATTGGTCATGGCTTTTAATAGTCGTGGTGCACACGCTAAACTCAGAGTCAACCTACTCAGAGTTGACTGAACTTACACAATTCAGCTGTTCTGAACCCGAAAATTTAAGAGTTTCCCATCTCAGAGTAAGTCAACTCAGAGTTCAAATTTTAACTCCGAGTTGGTTGAACCTTCTTATTAAAACGGTCCCCTGAGGTCAGAAAAATTAAAGTCCTGCAATATGTTTATTCCACTCACAAACTCAGCCAGCTGATTTCACTAATTAGGTCTTACCTCCTGGCTAAAAAAAACTGTGCTAATTAGCAAATCCATGTGATTGGAACAAAATACTGAGGAGGACTTTTACTTTCTGAACTTGGACTTTTCACCTCTGGTTATCAGTATGAAAAGAGTTTCACAGACAGGAATCACTAAGAATCATCGAGCATAGCGTTAGTTCTGGTAGGCCACATTAGTCAAGCTCATATCAGCTGACTCTCATGCGTGCTCTCTGTCTGCTGGTGGGAGTGTGCTCCCCTGTGTAGGGCCCTATGAAATCTGTTTTATTTTTCCCAAATTCCGTACCCCAAATTTTTCTGGATACCACTTTTTATGTTGTAATTTTTCTAGACTCCTTTTTAATGGTTAAATTAAATTGTATTAATCAAAAACCATGTCTAATTAATTACATAATAAAAATTATACAATTTCACATCAATTTATAAAAAAAAAACAAAAAAAAAAACTACATGCTTAGGGCCTTATGAAATGTTTTATTTTTTCTCACCATATGTTTATTGTTACCAAAATCTCTGTTGTAGCATGTCTAATAATTGCGAATGCATAAAAACAACTTAATTTATTCAAATTTATTCTTAAAATAGCTTTATGATTATTTTTTTTCACTCAGAAATTGTGTTGTGTATTTAAATTTTTCTGGTCATCAAATGAAGGCATAATACATTGATTTATATTTCATAAATTGAAAATTCAACTTTTTTTGGCAAACAAAGGGGATTTACTATTAAAAACATGGAAGAAATGTGTGATTAATCCTTAAAAATGTAAATTTTAAGAATTTTAGTAGTAGTACTAATAATACTAATAATAACATAGCTGCAAGCAGCAATTACCGGGGTTCGAGCCAAAAATGTCAAATTACATTAATATTTCTATGATGTCATATGGCATGGTTTAGTTCGTTGGGTGTGAAGTAAGGAATGAGAGTTAAATGTTTTTTTTGGAGGACTGACTAGTGGTGGAAAGAGCTCATACTCAAGTGAATGTATCAGTACCTTATAAAAAATGTAAAGTGGATAAAGTATTTCTTGAAAAAATTATTTGAGTAAAAGAGTGATCTAGTTGAAAGTAATCATTTCTGTTAAGTAGTGAGTAGCCTGCTGAGTTGTGGATTGTACCTTCTCAGAATAAACGCTGTATACTCTAAATTATACATTTAAAAGAAGTTGTACATTTTGTATTAAATGATGTTGTTTGTCATAAACAATATGTATCATCTAGTACTTTTAATTTTGATTTCTGACTATTTAAAATACCTCAGGATTACTTAGAAACATATTTAGCTGAAGAAAATAAAGTTATTGTCAGTAATATCATTCTGTTTAAATCATAAAGTGTTAAAAATAGATTTAGCATTATGTGTAAGGCCACTGAGAAAGCATGATGATGTTGCACCTAAAATATTTCTGTTTAGTACAGTGAAATGCAAACACCATTATAAACGAATAGTTCAGTATCACACATGATAATGTGGGTTAAAATGAAAGCCCATTTCTTTCCGGAATGGAGCCAGTTTTAGTGATTTGCAATAAAGAAATAAGAATAACTAAAGTTGATCATGTTATAGGTTTTTTTTTTTTTTTTTTGGTACATATTTATTTGAATTATGCTTATAATACAATTTGTAAGGAAAATATATTAAATAGTGAAGTATGTGAGAGAGATGAGGCAGTGCAAATTATGTATTTTATAAGTGAGCGAGAAGGTTGGTTTGTGGGAATGTACTGAACGTGACAGTTGAGGGAGTTAATTCTGTATGCAATACCTGCAAGTTCACCTTGCTTGTTGTGTAGATAGGCAAGCATATAGGTAGGTTATATAAATCATTTAGTAAACACAATTTATAAAATTTACTTTAACATATTACTGGAAGATGTGATTGAATTGATGCTTGAAGAATTCACTTTAGTGCTATGATAAACAGCAGGTGGTTAATTTTTTATTTTTTGCACAATTTGATTTGATGAAAGTAACTAGATCGTTTGGTATCTTTGTATTAAATCATATTGATGGAGAAAAAATAAATCATAATAAACATGTAACAACCACAAAAGGAGGACTATGTTGGAGTAAAAGTACCGATAAATCTGTTAAAAGTAGAAGTACAGAAAATAGTACAATTATTGATATAAATTACTTAATTATTGTAACGTGAGAATTTGTAATTTGTTAGTTCTGAACAAATATTTGATTTTTTTTTTGACGTGCAGATCAAGTCTAAGTCCCGTTGGTTGGTTGAGGACCATATTTGAACGTTTAATTGAAGTGTAAATTTAGTCTGTATGTTGATGTTTAACTACAACGTTTTTTTGATGTACAAATTAGGTCCAAAATTTTAACGTCAGTCTAAGGGTTTTCTTGCATGTTTGTATAACGTGCAGAACAGGTTTAGGAAATTAAGCTAAGTGTTTTTTTTTTTTTTAGAGAGAGTTAAACACCACTAAGCAATCCTATGATTTCTGATTTGAATATCACATAAATATTATGTTGCCTACTATTTAGAAATATTTAAAACATAGCACTAATTAAAGTTCCATAATATAAGCATTTAAAGTGTTACATGGATTTATTTATTTGATGGGTATTTTTCACTGGGGAGTTGATAGAATAAACATTTTACATATATGTGTGATATAATTAGATGACAAGATCTATAAATTAAATGTAATGAAATTAAGTTAAACAGATTTAAAATAAATATATTAAAGTTTAATATATAAATAGAGAAATAGATTTAAATAATACATTTTCAGATTTAACAAATACTATATAATGTTTATCATATTATGATTATTTATATTATGATAATGTTATGTAATATTTAATATATTTATCTATTCATTCAAATTTAATTTGTATTTAAATGTGTGCTTGTGCGAGCGGAGTTATTGTGATGTGACTGAGTGACGTAATTGTGATGGCGCAAAGAAATGTAGACTTTGTTATGTATGTATATATATATATTGTGACGGGAGGAGCAAACGACAGAGACAGTGGGCGTGGCGTCCGGCCTCGGAGAGGTTTTTATTAACAGAAAATAAACCAAAAGAAGGAATAAAGTGTCCAAAAGGGGAGGAGTGTCCAAAACAAACAGGGAATCTGGTGTCCTCGTCATGCTGCGGGGTTCGTGGGGGGAAGGGTCCAGGTAAGGGGCGGAGTCCGGCGGCCGCACGCGCTCCCCTCTTGGGTCCGGGGCGCGAGGGGCGGCGGCTCCTTCTAGCGGCCGCATCCTTCTCAATGGACAGCCTGGCCTTCTGGCCTGATGGCCGTGTAAACGGGTGCGGTCCTCATCCGGACCGCGGGTCCGGCAGCTCACGTCTCTGGTGGCGCGGGAGTCCCTCAACGCACCCTTCCTGGACCCACGAGGACACCAGTGTCCATGCACGGGGAAGAGACCGGTCTCCCGAGAAGAGGCACGTTGGGCTTTTAAACAGCGGCGGTGATGAGGCTCCATTTCCTTCAGGTGTGCCCCATTACACGCCGCCAACCCTGACTCGTCCAGCGCCCCTCCTCTCTCACACACCCACTCCTGTCGGGAGCCTGGTGAAGGGCGGCGATTTAGGACGGGGTGCCGAGGATTATCAGGGAGGAGGCAGCTGACTCGTCACATCCCCCCCCCAAGCGACATTCCCGTCCTCAGGGCGCAGCCCACACGGGAGTGCTACCTTCCTCAACCAGGCTCCAAATGGTCGGAGTGGGCGGGGCGGGGATTCCTCTCCGGGCAGTCCTCCCTCTCGCAGCACGACGGAACAGGGACAGAGAAACCGGGAGCCGGTGTCGGGAGCTGCCGGACCTGCGGTCCGGATGAGGACCGCACCCGTTTACACGGCCATCAGGCCAGAATGCCAGGCCGTCCATCCCCTGCAGGCACCGCGGCCAACGAGAAGGATGCGTGCGCTAGAAGGAGCCGCCACCCCTCGCGCCCCGGACCAAAGAGGGGAGCGTGTACGGCCGCCGGACTCCGCCCCTTACCTGGACCCTTCCTCCATGAACACTGCCAGACCCCCACGAACCCCGCAGCACAACGAGGACACCAGATTCCCTGTTTGTTTTGGACACTCCTCCCCTTTTGGACACTTTATTCCCCCTTTTTGGTTTATTTTCTGTTAATAAAAACCTCTCTGAGGCCTGACGCCACGCCCACTGTGTCTGTCGTTTGCTCCTCCCATCACAGTGGTGGAGAAAGCGGGCACCGATCCTGCTACCTCTCGCACACCAGAGACGTGAGCTGCCGGACCCGCGGTCCGGATGAGGACTGCACCCGTTTACACGGCCATCAGGCCAGAATGCCAGGCCGTCCATCCCCTGCAGGCGCCGCGGCCAACGAGAAGGATGCGGCCACTAGAAGGAGCCGCCGCCCCTCGCGCCCCGGACCCAAGAGGGGAGCGCGTGCGGCCGCCGGATTCCGCCTCTTACCTGGACCCTTCCCTCCGTGAACACTGCCAGACCCCCACGAACCCCGCAGCACGACGAGGACACCAGATTCCCTGTTTGTTTTGGACACTCCTCCCCTTTTGGACACTTTATTCCCTCTTTTGGTTTATTTTCTGTAAATAAAAACCTCTCCGAGGCCTGACGCCACGCCCACTGTGTCTGTCGTTTGCTCCTCCCGTCACAATATATATATATATATATATATATATATATATATATATATATATATACTATATATACGGTAAACAACTGTGTAGATGGAAAAGAATAATTCTGTTTATTATGAAGATATAATGATTGGGAAAGATCATTTAATTTATTTAATTGTTTGTCATTTAATAAAGGATGGGTGTTAAGGGAAAGGTAAGTATAAATGTACTTTGTAAAAATTTTATGTTAAATTTCCAATCCAATCCAATCCGCTTTATTTATGTAGCACAATTTAAATAACACAAGGTTTCCAAAGTGCTGTACACCACAACAATAAAAGATACAATAGGATAAAAAGATAAACACAATAAAATAAAAGTAATAGAATAAGATAAAACAACATGAAATTATAGAAATAAAATAAAATCAAATAAATAAATAAAATAAAATGCACTGCACACACAACACATTTAAATCACATTAATCACGATTACCTGGTGTTAAAAGCCAGAGTAAAGAGATGGGTTTTAAGCAGAGATTTAAAATGAAACAGTGAGGAGACTTGTCTGATGTGTAATGGCAATGCATTCCATAGTTTTGGAGCTGCAACAGCAAAAGCTCTTTCTCCTCTGAGCTTTAGCCTAGTTCTAGGCACTGTCAGGAGCAGTTGGTCAGCTGACCTGAGAGAGCGGCTGGGAATGTAGGGGTGCAGCAACTCTGCGAGATATGGTGGGGCAAGGCCATTCAAGGCTTTAAAAGCAAATAAGAGTAGTTTAAATTGAATCCTAAAATGCACATGCAGCCAGTGAAGTGAAGCTAAAATAGGTGAAATGTGCTCATACTTTCTTGTGCCAGTTAAAAGATGAGCAGCAGCATTTTGAACCAGTTGCAGACGGGCAATGGAGGACCCATTAACCCCCAAATAAAGTGCATTGCAGTAATCCAGCCGAGTGGTCACAAAGGCGTGAATTACTGTCTCAAAGTGCTGTTTCTGAAGGACTGGCTTAATTTTTGCCAGCTGCCTTAACTGGAAAAAGCTGGACTTCACTACGGCGTTAATCTGGTTGTCAAACTTAAGGTCAGTGTCCACCTTTACCCCTAGATTAGTAATAATTTGCTTGTGATACTGTGCTAAGGAACCCAGATCAACCAACGGGGTCACAGAAGTGCCACTACCACTAAAGACCATGACTTCTGTCTTTTTTTCATTAAAATTAAAAAAATTAAGAGACATCCAGGCCTTAATGTCATGTAAACACGCTAGCAATGGCTTAACACAGTAGGAGTCTGACTTTCTAAGAGGGACATAGATCTGACTGTCATCTGCATAGCAATGAAAATAAATACAATGCTTCCTGAGAATTGAACCAAGTGGGAGTAGATAGAGGGAAAATAAGAGAGGGCCAAGCACAGAGCCCTGTGGCACCCCATGTGACAAGGGAGCAGTCGAGGAAACAGTCAGCAAGGCCAACACAGAAAGTTCGCTGGGACAAGTAGGACCTAAACCATTCTAACGCTGTACCACTGATGCCCACCCACTGCTCCAAACGAGTAATCAGTATTTTATGATCTACTGTATCAAAAGCAGCAGTCAAATCTAAAAGTACAAGGACAACACAGTGACCCGAGTCAGTAGCTAAAAAAATGTCATTAAAGACTCTTAAAAGTGCTGATTCGGTGCTATGTAATGTTTTAAAACTGGATTGGAAAATCTCAATAATATTATGTTCATTTATAAAGTCCATGAGCTGGGAATAGACAATCTTTTCCAAAATTTTAGAAAGGAAAGGCAATTTGGAAATAGGCCTAAAATTAGCCAAAACAGTAGGATCCAGCCCAGGTTTTTTCAACAAGGGCTGCACAACGGCATGTTTAAAATTAACAAGAACCACACCCGAGGACAGACTGCTATTAATAACTGTAGTAAATGATGGTCCAATAATCGGAAAACCTCTTTAAGAAGTCGAGGAGGGACAGTATCACCCGGAGAACCTGAGGGCTTCAAATGATCAACAATCTCCTGCACAAAGGGCAGAGTCACAGGCTCAAAAGTGTCTAGAACAGCAGAGCAGGGGACAAACACTGAAGGATCGAAACCAGGGGGTGAAATAAGTGCTCTGGCAGAAAATACTTTATCAATAAAGAAATGGAGAAAGTTTTCACACACAGCCGGGAAAGCATCAATTGCAACAGTCGGTGGTGCATTCAGAGCAGAATTAATAACCTTAAACAAAACACGAGGCTTGCAGGAGTTCAACAGGACAATATCAGAAAAATTTCACTTCAAATTACGTTTTTGTATTAGAAATATTATATATTTTCAAATTCCTCTGTTTGTAATTGTACATATTTTTGTTGGTTAATTTGTATTTGAGGTGGTACAAGTTACAGTTGGTGTACATTTATGTTTCTTTTAGTTGTTTAAATTGGGAAATAAAATACGTGACTGTCTTGTTTTTTTATGCAATATAGAATGATTTTATTTTATTTTCAGGAGTTGAAGAGTTACATTTATGGTTTATAATCTATACACTCTATTGGTAAGTGTAAGACTAAAAGTCGTTACTTTTAGGACTGGCAAATAGAAATAGTTTTTTTTACTACATTAACAATAAAGTAAGATTTTCTAAAGTTTAATGTGTGTTTAAAGTGTTTTTGTATTAAAATATATTTTGTTGTATATCCTGAATGTTTACATGAGCCTGTGAGTTTAGGTGATTAAAAACAACCTTTGAATGATTCAGTAAGACAAAAAAATGGTTTGAAGGTATTTTGTGATTATATTTTAACCACAAAGGCCAAAATGAGTATTGTGAAGTTATTTTTATATTTACAATAATAGTTTTTCATTTGTGTTTTAGGTCAGTTTGTAAAGACTGAGAGATGTGATGATCTAGATAGTTTTATCTGCAACACCAGAATCTTTGCTGTATATTGATGTCTGTCCAGTTGTTGATGGGTTATCCAACATTTTGGGGCAAGGGACCCTTTCAGATGTGGTGATGCCATCAACCATTTTAGTTATTGGGGACGAAATGGTATGTTCCACGGGTATAAAAGGAGATAAGACTGACATCTAGCTAAGCGCGTCATTCGGGGTCTCGGAAGTGACGTGATTTATTGGTGCATCGTGTTTATGTCCAGGAGTGTAGCTAAGGAGTAATACGGACACATTGAGCGAATGTTTATCTTTGTGAGTCTTTAACTTGGTGCGAGTTATCTGCAGTGACACGGGGGTCCAGGAGGTGTTGCAGCAGGCTTTGTGGGCGCTGTTAGACTTTGTGATCATTCTTGAGCCATATGAATTGCTTTCTGCATGCATGCTTGCCTCAACCAGTCTTCTCAACCAGAAGCTATGTGTTTGTCACTACTACATGTTTGTCACTACTATTGTGTTTATGTGTGAAACACGCTTCTATGTGTGTTTCATTGTGAATGTTGCTGCTATTTTGTTTGTTTGTTTGTTTGGAAATTGTTGTATTTGTGCTATGCATGTTTTTGTGTGATCTTGTATGACACTTTATAGAATAACTCCAAGTGAACACCAGCTAGTGAGCGGTCACCGTTATTGTGTGACGTACTGCAGCACGTGATGAGTGTTTTTGACAAATCATAATGGGGAAAGTGCATTCGTGTATGTGTGTGATCATTGTGTCTCATCTTGTTTTCTTTTCCCTTCAGAACTGGGGTGGCAGTATTAGCCAGAGTCCTCTGTGTGTGGTGGTGGTTCGGCTGTTGGTCTGCAGTGTTCACAACGGGGGTTTTGGTGTTGTGTTGTGAGAGAGCACAAGTGGTGTGTTTATTGGACAGGCAAGACGAATTCCCCAGTTCTGAAGTGGTAAAATTGTGTGTTTGTGTGGGTGTGTAGTGTTTTATGATTGGTGTAGTCCTTTTAATGTTTATAAGAGACCAGTTTTGTATTTTCTAGAACGGTTTTGAATAAATTGTGTGAAACTTTTCATCGTTGTCTGATATCTGTCTCAGCCACTACGCATCTGTGTGCTTGTGGTACTTGGCGTACCTGTGGGTCCCCGGCCAATTCCTGGAGTGTAGTAGTCTAATCATTGCCATAATTGGTGTCGTGTTAAGCTTTTGATACCAGATTGCCACACAGAGAAGAATTTTCAAGGACACCTTCATAATTATAACAGATTTTAAGGATTTAAGTTATTGTTGGTGAGAGTATAATGAATATAATGGTTGTTTTATTTTATTGTTTTTTTTTTGTTGTTGTTTTTTAAATGGTTCCCATTTATTTTTACATTTGTAGTAATAAATGTTTTTAATAATACACATCAATATAGGCCTAAAACCCTATTCGGACGGTTTTACAGGGGGTCGTTAGAGAAATTTGAATTTCACAGACGTACTGGGTGATTTTAATCCTGTCCGAATCTGCCACGTCTGTGTTTTTCTCACACAACCTCTGTGATAATTCCAGAGCAAATTACCTACTGTTTTTCAGCAAACTCCGTGATCCTCTGAGAAAACGAATCCCATCCGAATGCGAATGTCTGTGATTGTTGGCGATATTTTATGTCATAACGTGTTTCCTTGTGTGTTTTGGCCAACGTGAATTACAGTAGATGCTCTTACCGCACGCATGTTTGATATATTTGCTTCCCGGCAAAGAAATAATAAAAAAAAATAACAATAATAAAATCAAGAGCCAATCAGAATCGAGTATTCCACGAAGCCGTGTGATAAAAGAACGTTATAAGATGTCAATATTAGTTGTTGAAAAAAGATGTCATAAAAACTTAAATTGTTGTTGTTTTGGGGACATCGTGAACATGTCTCACAAAGATGTCATTTTAAATACTTACGGTGAGTGGGTTCAATGAAATGTTATTATTAAGTGAAACTTGATATCACCAGAGTTCATCAGTTGGAGTTGCTGTAGTATATTTTGAAAATTTGTTTTATGCTGCACAGTCCTAATAATATGTTGGCTCCAAAAATCTTGTACAATTTTAAGGAGTGGATTAAGGTGTTTTGGTGGCAGTGTGACATTTATGTTAAAGATAAGAGGTAGTTGCTTTATCAATCCTCAACTTTCTTTTCACAACATTTAAAAATAGTGAACGCAGTGTTGATGTAATGGATACTGAAGATAATGAAGAATTTCTTTTTACTTTAGGATGTTTAAGTTCTTAGTATAATTATGTAAATGCAGTAAAGAACAGTAATTAAATTGAAAATAATTAATTAGTTAAGGTGGGAATATAGAATTATAAGTATAACAGGTAAAGAATTTGACAGACAAAAATGGTTCAAATGCTGTGTTATTATTTAACATGAATCAGTATGCATACATGGAACAGAAGAACATAGTTAACACTGTTACATATATGTGCAGTTCACAAAAGGCTTGGAACATTTTTGTACGTAATAGTGACAAGAATACTTGTAATCTTAATAGTATAATTGTGTGTGCCTTTTTTTTTTTTTTTTTTTTAAAAAAGGAAAAATAAAGAAGATATTAAATTATAATTATATAATTAATATAATTTAAGTAAGAAGAAAAATAAATAACTGTAAAAATAACTGTTTGTAAATAAAATATTAAAAGGTATTGTTGGAAATAAAGTTATTTCAATGTTAAAGTAACATGTTTGTAGTTTAATAGGAAAGGTGAAAGAAAAGTTTTTTTTGTATTTGAAAAAAATTTAACAAAAAGGCAATGGTATGCAGAAATTTTTTTCACACTGTAAAGTTGCTATATATATAAAATAGAAATCTGAAAGTTGAGACTAATGTATTATTGAAAAATTATATTTTTGACAAAATAATTTATGTATTCATTCATTTATGCATATCTGCATTTATTTATGCATTTATTTATTCGTGAATTTACTTACTTATGTATTTATGCATTTATTTATTTATTTATTTCAGCATTTACTTAATTTATTTATTCATTCATTTATTTACTTATGTATTTCTACATTTATTTATTTCTGCATTTATGTATTTATTCATTTATTTATACTTAAGTCATTTTCCATTCTCCATAACAACAAAAAAAAGTAATTGTATCAAGAAAACATTTTGTACTGTTAAGTGATTATATGGAAAAAAATAGGAATTAGAAAAAATTTAATAAATTAGAAGAAGTTAGAAAAGATAGAAAAAGACTAAAAGTAATGTATTTATTGTGTACTTGTAATCAGTTGTAGAAATGGTTATAGTGGAAAAATAATATATGAGGCATACTGTTTGTTAAGGCAATGTAGAAATGGTTATAGGTGTGCTATGTATATGTTTACTTCTTTTAAATTGTTTGTGCTGTCACACATTTAGTCTATAAGGTCATGTGTTTGTTAAGAAATACACTTTACCTGATCCATATGCTGATTCCTTTGTGGAAAAGCCAAGTGTTCCGGGAACAGTCCTGAAATATCCTTGAAGTCTTCCGAGTTCTCAGGAAGATCTGTTTTCTCATCCATTTTCTGTTTTGTTTGTTTTTCTGAAGTATTTTTGTGTTTTGGAGTTGATGTTGGAGTGTTGGGTTTCTGGGTGGTAGTGGCTTTTTGTAGTTTTTGAGGTGTTGGGCCGTCAGATTTTTTCTGTCACCTGTGTGGTTTTTCTGGAGTTTGTGGTACTTGTGGAACATCTAGTTGGACGTCAGTGGGATTTGAAGATTCTTGTACTTGTATTGCTGGGTAGTCTGATGTTTTGTGTTCTTTGTGTGGTCTCTGTGGACTAGATTGAGTGGACACATCAATATCTTCATTTGTTGCAGTACACATTTCTTCATCACTGTTGAGTTGTTTCTCGTCTTTTTCTTGCTGCTCTGTCTCAATTGCTTTTGATAGTGAGGTGAATGGTTTTTCACAGGCGTAGTCAACACTTACAGGTCCTGAAGTAAGGAGATACTCCTCCATCTCTTGAGCATCCATTGTGTCCAAATTACATTTGTTTTGCATGAATGTGGTCAGGACTGAGTTGGCTATTGATAGTGCCAGTACTTGTTTTTCTATCATAAAGGTAACCATACCATTACATTTAGTGAGGTAGCTTGATCCTTTTCGCAGAATTTTACAGGTGTGGCATCTGTGGTATTCCTCTTTAGGAGATAGATTTTGTTGAGTTGTGCTGCATTTTGGACAGAGCTTCATGACACGAATTGAGGCACCTTCCACTGGTTAGGTCAGGTTGTCAAGTTCCACGGTTTGAGGCATTATTCTGTTCTGTGTTGTTGGTAATATAGGTGTTGGTAATTGTGTGATCGTGGTTTGTCGAGTTGTTGTTAAGCTGAGGTTTGCATTATATCTTCATGAGATGCTATGTTGTGGGAACAATATCCAATTCTTGTTGCCATGACTTCTTATGTTGAGGGAATGACATTTTTCTTGTGGGCACGAGTTTAATGCGTAAACAAACCTGTGTGACCATAGTTACACAGGATTGCCATAAATAGATATAACATTTTAACATTAAACATTTATTTTAAAATTTGTATATTATTACTTTTATTATTATTAATATTACATTAAGTTATTAGGGCTATTTTTTTTTAGGCTATATGTGCTTATTTCTACTTTCAATTTGTGTTTTTATTTTAACACTTTGTGTAATTCACCAGTACTGTTTTTGTTCATCTAATGAGGCCATTAGTGGTTATAAATGTCATTTCTCATACAACACTGTGTTTTTAACTTTTATAAGTATTATAGTATTATTTTGAGAATGTGTGGGCTTTCTTTTATATTTATAGGTCTTTGGGTATGCTATGTAAAGAACATATTATAAAATGGCTTTTAGTTGTTGAAGTGCAAAGGTGCAGCTTTTTTTTAATTACATATAGTGAGAATTGTACTGCACTGATGTTATTGATTTTGGGTTAAAAATCTTGGACCAAGCATTTTTTCATGGACAATATGCTTAGCATAATGACAGACATGCACATACTGAAATGAAAATGTTAGAGAATGTTATTTAATACAGTGCAAGTAGGTTTAAAATACTGATGAACGCATATTTTGCTGTAGATATAGATATTTTTTTAATAAATGATAGCTATTATGTTGTAGTATGAATAAAAAAAAATTAAAAAAAAAATCTAAAATAACTATATTATTAATTTGAAATCTATTATTAGTTTAAATTAAACGATTGGTAACAAAATGCTTACTTGAAGTCTTATCTTTCTGATAACTTTTCTAGATTTCAATATAATTATAATGCATTTTTAAAATTCCATCCACTAGAGGGCACACACGTTATTTATTACTAGAGAACACATCGGCATTTAAGCTCATAGAAATGAATGTGGTCGAATGTTGTGTGATGAGAGTCGGTGTTGTGCTTGTCGTCCACTGTGCTATCAGCTTTATATGTGATGAGGATGTGAAAAACATGCAAATCTAATGTATGTGTGAATATATGAGCATTTTTTAGCAGTTTGAGGCATTTACAACAGAAATATTGTTTTTGAAGACTTATTAACAGTTATAGCGCCACATATAGTCCGATCCCCATGAATCTTTGCATGCTTGTTAAGAGTCATCTGACATATGTTCTCAATCAGTTTCTTAAAGTTGAGTTTTTGTTTAGGTTTTGTAGGCTTTTGGTTACATGTGGCCACACCCCTTTTTTTAAATGAGCCCCTATAGCTAACCAAAGGACAAAATTCAACATTTTTTTGATAATTATTGATCTAGAGAGTCCAGAGAATATTTGCCTTTGGGGTTGGTGACATTATACCACCAGACGACAGCCAAGAAGAAGAGGAAGATTATGTGGAGGCATGCAATCAAGCGGAGGCAGTATCTGGTGCAGCATGGTGTTTGAGATTGTGCAACCAAGTGTCTGCCTTACAAGATGTCAACCAGGACCACGACTACATAAATCATGCTAATTACAAAAGTAAGTTGAACACACTTAAAGGGATAGTTCACCCAAAAATCAAAATTATGTCATTAATGACTCACCCTCATGTCGTTCCAAACCCGTGAGACCTCCGTTCATCTTCGGAACACAGTATAAGATATTTTAGATTTAGTCCGAGAGCTTTCTGTTCCTCCATTGAGAATGTATGTACGGTATACTGTCCACGTCCAGAAAGGTAATAAAAACATCTTCAATGTAGTCCATGTGACATCAGAGGGTCCGTTAGAATTTTTTGAAGCATCGAAAATACATTTTGGTCCAAAAATATCAAAAACTTCAACTTTATTCAGCATTGACTTCTCTCCCGGGTCTGTTAGAAGCGCGTTCACAACACTGCAGTTTAGTGATATCCGGTTCGCGAACGAATCACTCGATGTAACCGGATCTTCTTGAACCAGTTCACCAAATCGAACTGAATCGTTTGAAACGGTTCGCGTCAACAATAAGCATTAATCCACAAATGACTTAAGCTGTTAACTTTTTTAACATGGCTGACACTCCCTCTGAGTTCAAATAAACCAATATCCCGGAGTAATTCATTTACTCAAACAGTACACTGACTGAACCGAGCCAGATAACGAACGAAACAGAGGGAGTGTCAGCCATGTTAAAAAAGTTAACAGCTTAAGTCATTTGTGGATTATACTGGATAACCCAGTATATATATTTTTTCTTCTTCTTAGGCTTACTAGGAAGTCAGCATGAGAGCTCACACAACAAATTACATATTTTTTCATGATTTATCTTTTATTTTTGTTAATGTGTAACCAAAGATATTTATTCATTAATGATTGTGTTTAGCCATTTAGAATTTATTAATTTAAAGATTTAGTGAAATGTTGACTACAGAATTACCTTTTTAATATTTGTAAGTAACAATGGTAAATAAATTTTGTAAATAGTAGTAAATATTGTAAATAGTTTTATTACATTTTATCAATTAATTTTTTGAGTAAATTAAAGACCCTATCACTCCTCGCCCTGTCTTCTGCATCTCTCCTTTCTTCCCACTCCTTCTGACATGCCATGTCTTCCTTCAGGTGCTCAAGAAGAGGATCTGATTAGTTTTTTCTCTTTCTTGGCCATGACTGCTCTATCCCTGCCTTCTCCTGCTGTTCTACTTCCTTGGTAGGCTCAACAGAACTTCAACCTGGCTGTGGTTCGTCATTAGGCAGTGAAGCAATGAGAACAGGGGGAGAAATGGAAGGCCACTGACCCAACATCTCATCCATCAGGCAAACCATGGCCAGGTTTCAGCAGCTGGTGTTACGTTGTTCAGGCCCTCACCTTCCAAGATCGATACTATTAGAGATAAAATTGTAACCATGCAGCCGCCAGCTATAGTATCGCATCAGACAGTGCACTATAGATCCCCTGAGGAACAGTTCCACTCATTCTCTACTATAGGAGAGGAAGAATTATATAAACTTATTAAATCATCTAAACCAACAACATGTATGTTAGACCCTATTCCATCTAAGCTCCTAAAAGAGGTGCTTCCAGAAGTCATAGATCCTCTTCTGACTATTATTAATTCCTCATTGTCATTAGGATATGTCCCCAAACCTTCAAACTGGGGACAATAATTAAGCCTATAATTAAGTTATTAAGCATCTCATCAAAAAAAATACAACTAGACCCCAAAGAACTAGTTAATTACAGACCGATCTCAAATCTTCCTTTTCTGTCCAAGATACTAGAAAAGGTAGTATCCTCAAAATTATATTCCTTCTTAGGGAAAAATAGTGTCTGTGAGGATTTCCAGTCAGGATTTAGACCGTATCATAGTACTGAGACTGCTCTAATTAGAGTTACAAATGACCTGCTCTTATCATCTGATCGTGGTTGTATCTCTCTATTAGTGCTATTGGATCTTAGTGCTACGTTTGACACTATTGACCACAACATTCTCTTGAATAGACTAGAACACTTTGTTGGCATTAATGGAAGTGCATTAGCATGGTTCAAATCATACTTATATGACCGCCATCAATTCGTAGCAGTGAATGAAGAGGTATCATATCGATCACAAGTGCAGTATGGAGTACCTCAAGGCTCAGTACTAGGGCCATTACTTTTCACGCTTTACATGTTACCCTTGGGAGATATCATCAGGAAGCACGGTGTTAGCTTTCACTGATATGTTGATGATACTCAGCTCTATATTTCTTTGAGGCCCGGAGAAACATAACAATTTAAAACATTTACGGAATGCATAGTCGATATAAAAACCTGGGTGAGGAGCAATTTCTTACAGCTAAATTCTGAAAAAAGGTGTTAAATATAGGACCTAAAAACTCTGCATGTAATAACCTAGAACACTGTCTAAGACTTGATGGCTGCTCTGTCAATTCTTCGTCATCAGTAAGGAACCTAGGTGTGCTATTTGATAGCAATCTTTCCTTTGAAAGACACATTTCTAGCAATTGTAAAACTGCATTTTTTCATCTCAGAAATATATCTAATTTACGACCTATGCTCTCAATGTCAAATGCAGAAACGTTAATTCATGCGTTCATGACCTCAAGGTTAGATTATTGTAATGCTTTATTGGGTGGTTGTTCTGCACGCTTAATAAACAAACTCCAGCTGGTCCAAAATGCAGCCGCTAGAGTTCTTACTAGAACCAGGAAGTGTGATCATATTAGCCTGGTTCTGTCAACACTGCACTGGCTCCCTTTAAAACATCGTATAGACTTTAAAATCTTGCTTATTACTTATAAAGCCCTGAATGGTTTAGCACCTCAGTATTTGAACGAGTTCTTATTGCTCTTATAGTCCTCCACGTTGGCTGTGTTCTCAAAACTCTGGTAATTTGATAATACCTAGAATATCAAAATCAACTGCTGGCGGCAGATCCTTTTCCTATTTAGCGCCCAAACTCTGGAATAACCTACCTAACATTGTTCAGGAGGCAGACACACTCTGTCAGTTTAAATCTAGATTAAAGACCCACCTCTTTAACCTGGCTTACACATAACACACTAACACATTTCTAATATTCAAATCCGTTAAAGGATTTTTAGGAACCGGGAACACTGGAACTGGAACCAGGAACACTTCCCATAACACCCGATGTACTTGCTACATCGTTAGAAGAATGGCATCTACGCTAATATTAATCTGTTTCCCTCTTATTCCGAGGTCACCGTAGCCACCAGATCCAGTCTGTATCCAAATCAGATGGTCACTGCAGTCACCCGGATCCAGTACCTATCCAGCCCAGATGGTGGATCAGCACCTAGAGCAGACCTCTACAGCCCTGAATGTCAACGGAGACCAGGATACCTAGATGAGCCCCAGATCCACAGTCAAGACCTTGTCTCCTAGACGTCCACCAGGACAAGACCACAGGAAACAGATGATTCTTCTGCACAATCTGACATTGCTGCAGCCAGGAATTAAACTGCTGGTTTCGTCTGGTCAGAGGAGAACTGGCCCCCCAACTGAGCCTGGTTTCTCCCAAGATTTTTTCTTCATTCTGTCACCGATGGAGTTTTGGTTCCTTGCCGCTGTCGCCTCTGGCTTGCTTTAGTTCGGGACACTTCATTTACAGCGATATCGTTGACTTGATTGCACAGATACTATTTAAACTGAACTGAGCTGGATGATGACATTGAATTCAATGATGAACTGTCTTTTGCTTTATTGACACACTATTTTCCTATTTAATGCTGTTCTGGTGCTTTGTTACAGTCTGTATTGTTAAAAGCGCTATATAAATAAAGGTGACTTGACTTGACTTGACCTGACCCTGGATGTTTGCATTCCTAAGACAAAAAAAAAAAAAGTATAAAAATGGGTAGGTCTAGGGCTTTTGTCCCAATAAGGTGGCATCCATTTAATATTTTTAATTAAATTAATATATTTATTTGAAATAAATCAATGTTATTATTGCATACTGTTTTATAATGTATTACAATGCTGAGGTGCATATAATTGCCACTATTTGCAACAAGTAATCAGCAGAATAACCTGCTATTTTAGTATAAATAGAATCTAGCTAATAGCATATCACTAAAAAAAATACTGCTATTTACACTTAACTCTATCGCGCGAAACCAACCCCCCGCGCGTATAGCATCCCCAACCTAAAACATCTTCCCGTGCCCCTGGTATAAGCGTTACAATACATACAAATGTTAAGATACTTTAATTTTGATCGCTACTGAAGAGAACAAGTGTTTATACCCAAACTATAAACTTTTATCCCAGTACTTCTTTTATTTAAATGTCTGTAACACAGAAATAATGATTTGTGATTGAAAAGACTGTTTGTGTTGCTCTTTCAGGATCAGCAGCAGCATGAAGGGTTGTTGTAGTTCAAGGTTGTGACAGCTCTCCATTCTCAAAAATGCTATTGATTGTGCTATGGGCAATCTCCATATATATGCTCCCAAATTTGATTGGCTAAGGGGTTGATTGCATTTAGTATTTTGTTGCACAGGCAGGCCATTGGCCAATGTAGCAGACATTACAAAATTTCATTTCAGAGATATTCATAGAATATGCATGCATATCTGACAGATTTTGAGAAATAAATGACTGCATAGACCTGCCAAATAAATAACAGTGTCAAGGTCCACTAAAGTAGTGATTTACCAGTGATTCAACCGTAACGTTATGAAGAGACGAGAATACTTTTTGTATAAGTCGTTATTTTTGTTTTCTTTGTGTACAAAAAGTATTCTCGTCGCTTCATAACGTTACGGTTGAATCACTGATGACAGATGGAGTATTTTGACGATTGTCTTTCATACTTTCCTGGACCTTGACACTGCTGTTTATTTGGCAGTTTATGGGACAGTCTCAAGCCTCCCGGTTTTCATCCAAAATATCTTAAATTGTGTTCTGAAGATGAATGAAGCTTTTACGGGTTTGGAACGACATGGGGGTAAGTGAACAATTACAAAATTTTCATTTTGGGATGGAATATCCCTTTAAGCCCGAGACACACTGCACCATTTTCGGCTGTCCCAGACAAAAGATTGGCATCGTGCAACAATCGTGGTGATTTCTGTGATTGTGGCTCCTAATCGGTGATCCTATGTCATACAGTGAGAGAGGTTCAAAGATGGCCGTTGTCAGTCTTTTGACCACAAATAACCAAAAAATGCAACATGAAATCAATGCGACATGGCGCTAAAACATAAAACTGCTTACCTCAAGCTCTTATCCTTTTTCTTTCGCTGCTTCCACTTTTTTTCAGCACACATAAAATTACAAAAGTGATTTATCATGCTCTTTTTGTTTACCATTAGCGCATGCTAATGACGTTTTATTCTTCTATAGTAATGTGCATCATATACGATCAATAGGTGTCATCATCGTACAGTGTGACATGCAGTGATCTTACAGGATTGCTAAAATCATGCAGTGTGTTTTGGATTTTAAGGATGACCCATGCATGACATGTTACATAAAAAAAAATAAAAATACATTTCATTCCATGCTACATTTCTAATTTCCCTTTGTCTGCAGCAATTTCCCATCTACTTGCCATTCAGCCTAATCAAATCTGATTTGCATGTCTAGAAGCTCACTTCACCAAACACACAAACCAGATCTGATGTACATATATATGGTTGGTCTGTAATTGCAGGTACATTTGGTGTCCAAAAGTCATTTTATATATATATTTTATATACAATATAGGCTATACACGACATTCTGGTCCTTACTCCATACCAGATGGTGGCGGTAATGCGCCAAAAGTTGTTTGCCAACCGAAGAAGAAGAAGGATTCAACAGGACTTTTATTTTGATCTGGTGATGTGACGCCATATTGCTGCGTCGCGCTCCTGCGTTTGTGTTTCAGCTGAAGAAAGGTTTGTGGTCTTAATCATTTAAAGTGTTTACATTGACACAACGCGTTCATTATACGTTGTTGTTTTCACAAGTGTTCTAAAGTTAATTATGTATTATTAAATGCGACACTGTAATACTTTTACTGAACGTAAAGTGGTATCCACACGAGTGACAGAAAGGGTGTTTATTTCGCTCCCTGTGAACCAGATTATCATATAAACACGAATTCATTAAGTGATGGGAGTTCTTTTTTTTTTAAACTGCTGCTTTTTTTTTTTTTTTTTTTGTAAAGTATGTAGTGCTTTGTCTTTTAAGTGCAGTGTAGTAATAGATAATATTAATTGAAACTAAGCAGTAAGAGCCTTTGTGATTTCTATCCTTTGATTAATTTCTTCAATTATTATTTGTTGTTAACATTTGTGTTTTTGGCTAATCAGGCCATTTAATGCAGTTAACCATCACTCTGACTGACTCCCTCACCAGTGTGCTGACTACTGAACTAGGGAACTGACTGAGACGCACCCAGAGATTTAGTTCACAATCATTTTTCTCTCTGTTAATTATTCTCGTCTTAAACCGTGTCCAAACACACAGAAAAACTCCTGCTGAATCAACTGAGATCCACGTAACACTGTTATAAAGATGGCGTTTATTAAAGAAGAGAGTGAAGATATGAGGATTGAAGAAACATTCAGAGTTAAATATCGAGATACTGGGCAACAAACAGAGATGAGATTTATTAAAGAGGATAACGAAGACATGAAGATCGAAGAAGCATTCAGAGTCAAACAAGAAGATACTGGGGTGCAAACAGGTTGGTTTTTCATTTTCAAAGCTGAACTATTTTGTCCTCCACATCTTCTTGATTCATTTGCTATTGGCAGGTGTTTTTGTACACTTTCTGCCCTCCTGCAGCTTTCCCTTCTTTCTTTTTTGAAAAGATTTGTGACATTTGTTTTCTTTTTCTTTTCTTCAAGTGCTCTCGTAATGTTTAGTTCTACATCTAAACTGTCATAATTAAGAAGTAATTGTTTCTCTTGGGGACGTAAGTGATTTTCAGCAATTACAGGGGGTAGTCTGTTATTTAATTGCTGTCCAAATCCAGAATATCTGTGTTTTTCTCTCACCACCCCCGTAAAAATTACCCAGTGTTTTTTGACAAACACCAAGGTCGTGTGGTAATTTCATTGCTGTCCGAATCCACATTTCTGAGTTTACAAGAAGAAATTGATTAAAAATTTAGTGTTTAAACCCTTTTTGAGCACTCCTGAACACTGTACGGTAACTGTTGTACTTCGGTATGATTTGCATATTAGATTATGCATATTTGCATACTTAGAGCAGAAAGAGAAGGAAAGCACATAAACATTCAAAATAGGTCTTTATTATGGCAGCAGCAGGTATGCAACACAATTTTAAAATGTGTATTATAAACAGATATATACAGAACTATATCACGTTTAATTATATAAAACTATAGCGCATCTATTTTTAAACAGGAGATGTAAATCTAATAATAAATAGGATTTTATATTATACAATATTCTTGGAATAACAAGAATACATTTTGCAAAAGTATTTTTTAAATACATATTACACAATAATAAGAATAAATTTGTAAATAAAATTCATTTTATTTACAGTGGACAATCATGTCCACAGGAATTCGCTTCTCCACTGTGAATAAATCGCCATCAGAATCCATGAGTTTTATCACTGAGGTGATATGTAAATGTATTTTTACAGACGTCCATATGAGAAATGATTACCATCCGAATCTCTAACTGTAGGTGGTTGATCCACTACAAGATATGACAACTGTCTGTCTTGACCAAGTGCAGGTTGGGGTAGCTGCAGCCTGGAGCAATGGGTTTGCTGAAAGAATAGGGCAGGGAAAAAATATCGATATCTCGATTTTAATCGATTCTCTTTTTTATGAAACTATATTGATTCTTAAATTCCAAGAATCGATTAGTCTAGCCTATTTTCAGTTAATGGACGGTATTTAAGTCACATATGTAAATAAAATCAAAAAAAGCAATATCAAAGTACTTTTTAATTGTGGCTTTAAAATTAAAACTAATAAAAACTATAGTAAACACTATTTGAAAATATTACAAATCGTGTCTTGTTTCACCATCTAGATATTACAGCCCGTATATTATATTTATATAAAAGGCTTTGCAGACATTTAGTGGCTATACAGTTTAGTGTTACTTTATTTTTATTATAATGTTTTTATTTCTTTAACACATTCAAGGAAAAAAACAAATATAGTTTATACAAAAACAAATTACACTAAATACATATTAGTCTATTTTAAAATAAGCCTACATGTTGAAGTGTATGTGAACCGCAGTGATCTTTCTTTATTTCATTGACTGATTTGGTGTGTGGGTGACTACTGTGTTAATTATTACATTTTCCAGTGCATTTTCCGCTACAAAACTAGATCACAAACAAAGAGTAAATTTTTCAGGTTCTACCATACTTGTAATAAATAGTAGAATTTACAGTTTTAGCTGAAGTTTACACAAGGCTTGATGATCTGAGATGTCATTGCTTTGCTGCAGAATTTCAACTCCATTAACATCAATTCCTTGTGAGAGTATTAAATCTAGAGTATGATTTCGAACAATGAGTAGGTCCTGAGACGTGTTGTCTAACCTGTATATAGTAGCCAGTACAAACATCACAGGGGATTTATCATTGATACTTCTTTCTTTAGATAATGTTATATGAAGCACCAATACTTCAAACGAGTTATACTTGAAGCCTGCCCTCTGAGAAATACTGAAACCATTGTAATAAATTGGAGCAACACCTCCCCCTTTACCTTTTGGACATGGCTCATGTTTATAATAGTAATCTTGGGGGGTAGACTCACTTAAAATTATGTAATCATCTGGTTTTAGCCAGGTTTCTGTCAAACAGAGCACATCTAGGTTATGACCAGTGATCATATCATTTACAAAAAGTGCTTTCATAGAAAAGGACCTGATATAAAATAAGCCAAGCTTTATCATTTTTTTTTTTCTTTGTATTATATCCATTTTTTTTATTTATTGAACATCAATTAAATTGTTACTCTTAAATTGGTTTGGACGTTTTTTGTATTTTCTAGTTCAGGGAACAGACACAGTCTCTATAGTGTGATATCTAGGTGAAAGAGTCTCTATGTGCTGAGAATTAACTGACTTCTGTGACGTGAGGCAGCTAGCAGACGGTCGGTTTAGCCAGTCTGTCTGCTTCCTGACCTGGGCCCCAGTTAGTCAAGTACAAACTCTAAGACTATGTGCCATATTTCTAGAAAGAAGAGCGGCACCACCCCAGGAGGGATGAAGACCCTTATGGTTAAGAAGTCTTATGGTTTGTTCAAATTTAGTTTGCAAACCTAAACAGTGTTGCCATGTTTTTTTTTTTTTTTTTTTTTTTTTTTTTTATAGGTAGAAGAGGCTTTCTTCTGCCAAGTCTTCCAAACATACTATTATTTTCCCAGATTTTTCTAATGGTACTGTCTTGAACTTTATCATTTAAAATGTTAACTGAGGCCGGTAGAGTCTGAGGTGTAGTTCTTGGGTTGTCTGCTGTTTCTCTGAGCGCAACACGGTCTGATCTTGGGGTGAATTTCCTGGGACATCCACTCCTGGGAGGATTGGGGTCTGTTTTGAACGTCTTCCACTTGTGAATCGTTTTCATCACTGTGGAATGATAGACTTCAGTTTGTTTGCTAATGGTTGTATTACTCTTCCCAGATTGATGGCAGTAACAATTGCTTCTCTAAGACCATTGCTGATGTCTTCTCTCTTTGGCATTGTGTTGTTACACATCTAAAGGCTCCAGACTACCAAACTGTAAAAGCTTCTGCTTTTATAGAGGTGATCACACTTGCTGATGATCAGTTAATCAAAGGCATTTGATTAGCACTGCCTGACTGCTACTGCCTGACTGACCCTCTTAATTCCTATGTTAACAAGTAAGGGTGTCCTAAATTTGTCACACATGGCGTTTCCATTTGGGATATTTTTGGTAAATAAATAATGACAAGGTGCAATATGTCCTGTTGTTCATCTGAATGTATTTTTTTTTAATTTAAGACCTGTCAAGGACCATATATATATATATATATATATATATATATATATATATATATATATATATATATATATATATATATATATATATATATATATAAACTATGCCCTGATACAGAAAACCATGGAATTCAATAGGGTGTACTAAATTTTGCACATGAATGTATATACACTGAACAAAATTATAAATTATATTATCCGGAAATCCGGCTTTTCCGACCTGAAAATGATGCTCTTGTAAATCATGCAAAAAAAAAAAATAATAATAAAAAAGGGGGGGGGGGGGGGGGGGGGGTTGGTAAACATAATGACCGCTCACCGTTGTCAACGTTTTTTGTGCCTCTGATTCATGTCGTCACTCCGCAAGTAGTCCAATCATTTGTCACGATTGAAGTTCAAAGTGTACGCGCACCATTATGGATGCGCGCACACCCAACAATCTACTCACGTGAACAGCTTCAGTTGACTGACGAAGACAGTGAACACGGATGATTCAGGTGATCAAATCCAATATATTGTCTTTCATTTTTATATGCAGGTCTAGTAAAATTTAACCAATCTATTGATCATTTTTGTCATGATTCCATAACATTAATGTTAAACGATTCTGGGCTAACTTAGCAAAGTAACGCTATGTTGGTTATTGCTTACTTCTAGCTAGAAAGCTTAGCAGCTTCTACAAGGCTCGAAATTGCCAACATTTTTGTCGCATATGCTCCTGAAATTTAATCTGTGCGACCTAAAAATATATTTGGGAGTAATGTTATATGTGCGGAGCATATGAGCATATCTGTCCACTAATGACTCCTTTGAACCAATTCACTTTAATGAATGTTTAAAGCTGATCTGGGTCGAGTTTCCCGATAACGATGTATCTTAGCTCTGAAGAGCGCTCTCTACGTGCAGGTTACAAACGCTCGCCGCAATTCCACGCGCTTTTCCCAAAAAATTTACTTGACATGCTTCTTAAGCTGTCTGGGGGGGGGGGGGCTTCGCCGCCGTAAGTGCACCGTATAGTTTCCTGCTTTTTTGTCCTTTGCCAATCACACCTATGATAAATGCAACACTTTTGTTTTTGCCCCCATTTTTCATGAGCTGAACTCAAAGATCTAAGACTTTTTCTATGTACACAAAAGGCCTATTTCTCTCTAATATTGTTCACAAATCTGTGTTAGTGAGCAATTCTCCTTTGCCGAGATAATCCATCCACCTCACAGGTGTGCAGGGCTGGGGAGTAATGAAATGCATGTAACGGCTTTACGTATTTAAAATACAAAATATGAGTAACTATTTCATTATAATTACATTTTAAATTAGGGGTAATCAGATTACAGTTACATCCGAAAAGTAGTTAGATTACCAAAGAGATTACTTTTAATTTTAATGTAATTTCTTAATACTTAAGTAAACAGTGTGGGGATTTTAACAAATACGCCAACTGATTCTCCCTTGAAACAACAACAACAACAAAAAAAACTGCATGCAGCAGCAACTCCTAGTGAGCGTGCATACATGCTCATCATCACAACAAAAAAATTCTCCTAGAATTCACACTTTGCATTCAGTTAACAGATTCATATGAATCATGCATGAAATAAGTTTATAAAGTCAAATGATAGCTTTATGTGCTATTAAGATTAAGATTAGGCTAGTTTACTCCTTATTGAAAATGTTTTTTAAAAGGTCTTTTAAAACAGGTTTATTGATTATAGGCCTATAATTAAAATTAACACTGCAATCATCACCAAAAAAAATACAAATTTTCAAGCACCGACTTTTTAAAAAAGGGAAAAAAGCCTGTTTTACATGAAATACATTTCTTCTCTTTATTTATTTATTGTTACAATTTATTTATTTTGTACTAGCCTATATGTTCGGGCCACAAGAGAAATATTAAGGAAGTAAATTAAAACATTTAGCTATTGTATATACCATTATCAGCATATGAAGTAAATTTGTCCTTTATCGTCTCTGTGCGCTTTTAATGCAGTGTCAGATGCCGAAAGCGCAGTCAGTTTTTACTTTCACTTTCTAGTGAATGGTCTGAGATTAAGAGGTGTACTGCATAATTCTTGTGCAAAGTTTGCACGTTGCTTGTGTGATATCCATTGGCTTGCCTTCCTGGCTTAAAACAAATATTTACAATATTGCACCATAACCAGCTCCCCTCCCACCCCTCACCCTTGAGTTTGCGGTTGGGAGCAGCGGATTTGCGCCATGCCACTGGACTCCGTCCCTTAGTTAGCCTAGTGCCCGCTCACTTTTGCCCAGGCCTGTCCAAAAATAAAATTCTGGCTACGCCACTGGTTTGGTCTGTCTGGATTAGTTTTGAAGATTGGAATGCAGCATGAGACAGCACGGAATCCCATTCATTGTACTCAAATCGAATTTCTATTGATTGGAAGATTTAAATGACAACATTTTTTTTGTTGTTCATAGAAATTCTGTGGAAAACTGTTGTTGTTAAAAATAAAATGCAAAGAAAACCCAAATCTTACCACTTTTATTTAGAGTTGGAAAGCAGTAAAAAAAGACATCCAGTTAATATGTTCCTTTGTTTGTTTCATAGCTTAAGTATTTCAAAGTATTCTAAAGTATTTAGATTGTTACTAAACCTGAGTAATCTAATGAAATACATTAATGATTACTTTTGAAAGCTTGTATTTTGTAATCTGTAGTGAAATACATTTTAAAAGTAACCTTCCCAGCCCTGCAGGTGTGGCATATCAAGATGCTGATTAGACAGCATGATTATTGCACAGGTGTGCCTTAGGCTGGCCACAATAAAAGGCCACTCTAAAATGTGCAATTTTATCACACAGCACAATGCCACAGATGTCGCAAGTTTTGAGGGAGCGTACAATTAGCATGCTGATTGCAGGAATGTTCACCAGAGCTGTTGCCTGTGAGTTGAATGTTCATTTCTCTACCATAAGCTGTCTCCAAAGGCATTTTTCAGGGAATTTGTCAGTACATCCAACTAGCCTCTCAACCGCAGACCACGTGTAACCACACCAGCCCAGGAACTCCACATCCAGCATCTTCACCTCCAAGATCGTCTGAGACCAGCCACCTGGACAGCTGCTGCAACAATCGGTTTGCATAACCAAAGAATATCTGCACAAACTGCCAGAAACCGTCTCAGGGAAGCTCATCTGATGCTCGTCGTCCTCATCGGGGTCACGACCTGATTGCAGTTCGTCGTTGTAACTGACTTGAGTGGGCAAATGCTCACATTCGATGGCATCTGTGGGTGAGCGGTTTGCTGTTGTCAACGTTGTGGATCGAAAGGCCCGTGGTGGTGGTGGTGTTATGGTATGGGCAGGCATATGTTATGGACAACAAACACAGGTGCATTTTATTGATGGCATTTTGAATGCACAGAGATACTGTGACGAGATCAGCAACTTCGCACAGCCATTGAAGAGGAGTGGACCAACATTCCACAGGCCACAATCAACAATCTGATCAACTCTATGCGAAGAAGATGTGTTGCACTGCTTGAGGCAAATGGTGGTCACACCAGATACCGACTGGTTTTTGGACCCTCCAATACAGTGGCCTTTTATTGTGGCCAGCCTAAGGCACACCTGTGCAATAATCATGCTGTCTAATCAGCATCTTGATATGCCACACCTGGGTGGTGGATGGATTATCTCGCCAAAGGAGAAGTGATCACTAACATAGATTTAGACAGATTGGTGAACAATATTTGAGAGAAATAGCCCTTTTGTGTACATAGAAAAAGTCTTAAATCTTTGAGTTCAGCTCATGAAAAATGGGGGCAAAAACTAAAGTGTCGCATTTATGATTTTGTTTAGTGTAGTAACAGTTTGTTCTCTGTGACAGGAAAACATATACATGTATAAAAGGCAGAGGACCTATTACTGAGCCTGGTGGGACTCCATGCTTGTGTTTGATGAGATGTCTCCACATTTATACAATGGAAAGTGGTAGCAGTCAGATACATGAAACAAATCATGCTTATACTTGTCCACAAATGCCAAAATAATTCTCAAGCAAGAATGTCTTGACCTGTATTGTCAGAAGATTTAATAGCACTCAAGGAAATGTATAAAGTCAAGATTAAATGCCAAAATCTGGTCATTTGTAACATTATTAAACAGTTTCTGTACAATGATGGGGCATAAATCCTGACTTAAATTGTACAATAACAGTATCTTTGAACATAGCTGAGAGGACAATATTTTCTATAATATTTTACACTTAAATGGCAAATTTGAGATCTGTATATAATTAACCAGTTCTCCTGAATCAAGCATTTTCATAAGGGGTTTGAGAACTGCCAGCTTGAAAAATATTTGGGAAATTTCCTAAAGGAAGCAAAAAGTTAACCATACTGAGAAGGGGATTACAGGCAACACCTATTTCAGTAGCTTAGTGGATATCTAGCATACATGTTGGTTTTTATGCTATACATGTCTAAATGTATTGATGTTTGTTGCTCTGCCATTCAGATGGCACATTAACTTGTATTGGTCTCCTTTTGCTTTAGATCTGATACCACTGAAAGAGGAGAGTCAACAACTGAATGAAATGGAAGAAGAAGATAATTATAAGAAACATCACAATTTCACTGGAGAAAATTTGTTTAATTGCTCACAGACTAAAAAGACTTATTCACAAAAAAGAGCTCAAAAGACAGGACCTGAAAGTCATTTCACCTGCCAACAATGTGGAAAGAGTTTCACTACAAAAGGAAACCTTGACGCCCATACGAGAATTCACACCGGAGAAAAACCTTACACCTGCCAACAATGTGGAAAGAGTTTCACTACAAAAGGAAACCTTGATATCCATACGAGAATTCACACTGGAGAAAAACCTTACACCTGCCAACAATGTGGAAAAAGTTTCAGTACTAAAGGAAACTTTGATGCCCATATTCGAATTCACACGGGAGAAAAGCCTTATACCTGCCAACAATGTGGAAAGAATTTCACTAAAAAAGGAAACCTTGGTGCCCATATGAGAATTCACACTGGAGAAAAGCCTTACACCTGCAAACAGTGTGGAAAGTGTTTCACTAAAAAAGGAAACCTTGACCACCATTTGAGAATTCACACAGGAAAGAAGCCTTAAAGGGATACTGCACTTTTGTCATTAACATTGACTTACCCTCATGTCGTTCCAAACCTGTAAAAGCTTCATTCGTCTTCGAAACACAATTTAAGATATTTTGTATGAAAACCGAGAGGCTTGTGACTGTACGGGTTTGGAACGACATGGGGGTAAGTGATTAATGACAATTTTAATTTTGGGGTGGAGTATCCCTTTAACATATTGGTCTTACACTCAAATCCTGAAGGGACACAGTGCTGCACAGTTTAGCTCCAACCTAATCAAACACACCTGATCCGGCTAATCAAGCTCTTCAGGATTACTAGAAACTTCCAAGCAGGTGTGAGTTTGAGTTAAACTATGCAGAGCTGTGGCCCTCCAGGAATAGAGTTTGATATCGCTGCCTTAACACCTGCCAACAATGTGGAAAAGGTTTCTATCAACAACTCCACATGTGAATTCACACTGGAGAGAGAGATTTCACATCCCAACAATGTGGAAAAGGTTTCTATCAACAACTCCACATGTGTATTCACACCGGAGAGAGAGATTTCACATCCCAACAATGTGGAAAAAGTTTTACTAAAACAGCAATCCTTGAAAACCATATGAGAATTCATAGTATAGAAAAGCTGTTCATGTGCCCTCAGTGTAGAAAAAGTTTAGATCAACAAGGAAACCTTAAGCCCAATTTATACTTCTGCGTCGAACCTACGCCGTAGCTATGTCGGTTGTGCGTAGCACGCGTAGCCTACGCTGTAGGCTGACATGCACCTCTCCAAAAATCTAACAGCGCGTCAATTCTACGCGGACAGCAAGCGCTGTGATTGGTCTGCTAGAACCCCTTCCTCCATATGTACTTGAGGTTGTGTGTTAATGTGCACTTTACTACATTTTAATGTTACACCTTCTTATATAAAATAAAACAAAGCAAAGAACAAGTGTCTTTTAATTTCATACTACATAGTATTATACATCAGTAGTTGTCCGCAACAGACAATGTTGATCTGCCGTGGTACAAGTCCTTGTGGAGACTGAAAGAATGCCATACCTTCTCCTGTTCCGTTGTTGTCTCCTTTTGTAGTTTTAAATAATGATTTTATGATTTTATATTTATTTGCCGCCGTCACGGCCATAATGCTTCTCCAACAAGCCGCTTCATCTTTGGCTTTTGTCGTGGTACTGCGGGTTACACCAGCAACATGCCCGTTGACACTGCAGACTAGCGGTATGCACGCGTACTCCACATCGATGCAGACAACAACGCAGAAGTATAAATGAAAACTGACGCATAGCCTACGCGTAAAGGCTACGGCGTAGATCCGACGCAGAAGTATAAATCAGCCTTTAGTCCACATAAGAATTCATACTGGAAAAGCCTTACTGTATACCTGGCAACAGTGTGGAACTGGTTTCAGATGTAAAATATCCCTTAAAGGGTTACTCCACCTCAAAATGAAAATTTTACCCTCATGTCGTTCCAAACCCATAAAAGCTTAGTTCGTCTTCGGAACACAAATTAAGGTATTTTTGGTACATTCTGACAGGTCTCTGACCCTCCCATAGACAGTAATGTAATTAACGTGATCAACGTCCAGAAACATAGCAAGGAGATCGGTAAAATAATCCAGGTGACATCAGGGGTTCAAATGTAATTTTAAGAAGCTACGAGAATACTTTTTGTATGTAAATTAAAAAAAAAATCTGCGTCACCAAGGCACCATTTTGGAGAGTATCCACGTATGCTGTTCTGTGTCAGCAGCACCACACGGATATGTTTTCTACGTTCATTTACACTTTTATATGAACAAAAACAATGTATTGTGTGGTGAGGCTAACACAGAACAGCATACGCGGTTTGCGTTCAGTGGATACTCTACAAAATGGCACTATGGTGACGCGGAGACAAATTGTCGAAGAAGTCGTTATTTTTGTTTTCTTTGCATACAAAATGTATTTTCAAAGCTTTGTAAAATTACGGTTGAACCCCTGATGTCACTTGGATTATTTTACTGATCTCCTTACTACGTTTCTGGATGTCGATCGTTTTAATTACATTTCTGTCTATGGGAGGGTCAGAGAGCTCACAGAATGCATCATAAATGTCTTAATTTGTGTTCTGAGGACGAACAAAGCTTTTGGGGGTTGGAATGACGTGGGGGTAAGTGATTAATGATAAAATTTTCATTTTGGGGTTGAGTATCCCTTTAATAACCACATAAGGATTTACTTGAGAGAATTTTGTTTGTCATCAGAAAGGAAGGAGTTCCACAGACAGGAAACACTGAATCAAACACACCTGTATTAACTCACATCAGAGAGAAGCCTTTCACTTGCCATCACTGCCTCCACTCAGTCACACACCAGCCAGCCATGAGCCAGCACCTCCTGATCCAGTAACTGAACTGTATTTAACGCATACAATGGCAATGGCAAGTGGAAATATGTGGAAATATTATGTTTAATCCATATGTGTTTGAACCAGAAATAAGCTGATATGCTCAACATAAGGAGACTGATGGCTAACATCGTGAGGCAACATTATCTGTTTGCGCTGGTTCGTACACGGATAATGACTAATAAAACTGTTTTTGTTAGCGGACAACTACAGTGGATACTGTAACATTTGTTAAAGTTAGTTACATGACGATGTTGTGTCCTCAAAATGCCTTGAAGACTCAAATGCAGCCAAGTTTGTGATACCAAATCGCGCCCGCGATCATACGTGTGTGACTTGCAGATGTCAATGCAGAAGAGGTGCGTCTGACTCCGGGATATTTCTACACTGCTGCCGTGGGTTATTATTCAAGTAGGCGGTTCTAAATACAAATAAGTAAGAGATAAGAGACATAATTAAAGGGGTCATAAGATGTGATTTTCAATTTTTCCTTTCTCTTTGGAGTGTCACAAGCTCTTGGAGTCAACCACGCCTACCTAAAACGGCTCATTCTTTGAGCAGTGTAGAGTAGGCTTGTTGTTTGTTGTTTCTCCGATCACAAATGCAGACATGGTTTTATGATTATGCAGCGCGCTACGCAATGCGTAAAAAGACAGTCTAAGTCATTATAATCAGTAATTGTGTCCCCGCTGGATTCAACAAATGCCTTGTTTGTAATGGGTTTTATTGTTTTTGGCTTGTCACGCCAGGACACTGGCCATCACAGTATGGTAAGGGGCGTAACATTTCCGTTACACGCTTGAGGAATTTGGCCAATCACAACGCACTGGATAGCTGGCCAATTAGCGTATACCTCACTTTTCAGAACGATGAAAATCGATGCGTTTCAGAAAGGCGGGCCATACAGGAGCAACAATAATGTACATTATGTGGAAAACAGTGTTTTTATTTATTTATTTAATTTTTTTTTTTTTACCTTAAACCGCATAAGCATTGCATTACACCAAATACACAAAATAATGTTCTTTTTAGCAACATCATATGACCCCCTTAATCTTGACAAACTATATATCATTCTAAAGACCTAAGCCTCAAGTATTGACGATAAATCGCTGTTTTTCAATGGAAAGCTTATAAAGAATGTATTTGCTAAATTTGTGCAAGCAGTACACATCAAAACATGCATAAACAAAATGCAGTACGTACCAGATTTGTCGTAATAACGAGTCATAACTGCATCCACAGCTGTTAATCCCGGTATAGTCCGAAAGGTAAGGGTCCACTAAACAACATCCCATAAAGCACTTTTAGTCCAACGAAACAATAACGTTGTAATATGGATGGAAATTCCTTTGTTTACGTCACAGCGGTGGTTGGACTAAACATTGTCTTGGAAAAATGGTTGCAGGAATCAAATTTTTTATGGTATCTACTTTTCTGGATTGCTCCAGGACTGATTTCATGTATTTTTATATGAAATAAAAAAAAATCAGTGTGGTACAATGTTTTTCAAGGCACTTAAGTGTCTATAACTTTTTATCTTTTTGAGCATTATCAGCTCTGGATGATGGATAGTAAAGTCCAAAGGGTCTTCTTTCCAAAGACGACAAAATTGTGTGTATAGCACACTGAAGTCAGGAACTGTTACAATTTTAAGTTAGCGAGGTCATTTTCAGCTGAGAGTCCCAAAATGGGGGGTACAGGCAGGTTAACAGGTTAAAATCCGCATCACCCAGCTCTGGGGGTAAGTAAAGGCCTCCTGTAGCTAATCCATGTGTTTTGTAAGAAAAATATCCATATATAAAATGATATAAATAGGGAGTGAGTGGAAGCTGGTGGAGCTATTCAGGGAGGACATCAAATTTCAGAGACAGACAGAGGAGAGAAAAGCACAGGAGACTAGGGAGAGAATGGAGAGACTATATTTTTGCGATGCAAGTTAAAAATGAAGTTGTATATGTTATTCTTTTGCAATGTAATTTATTTGTAAATAAACCTGAATACCTTCTGTGCATTTAGTATTTTTAATGATGCATGTTCACGTGTAAATAAAAGAGAAGTAAATATGTATATTGGTCTTTTTTTTTTTTTTTAATGCAGCTTACAATTTTTACACAAAACATTTTTCTATACATTTATTTATTGTCCTGTAAAAAAAATATATATATATATATATATATATATATATATATATATATATATATATATATATATATATATATATATATATATATATATATATTTTACACATTAAAACAAATCCTTGTTTACATTACGCAAAGTACTTTTTACAACTATGTAAGGGAATCATTTATGTTTTAAAAGGGAATTTGGACAGAATCACTGTTTTATGGCTGATGTCAGTGACAAGTACTGTAGAACTGCATGTGTGACAGAGGTTGCAAAAGTAAAGCATAAATCACAGTACTTGTAGGTATTAAGCAGTGACATTGTCAAGCTTTTTATTTACAAAATAAGCATTTTGAATGTGACAGGATTTTAATATAACAAGTTTTATGCGATACAGAATAAAGTGGCTTCATAAATTATTAAAAAATATATATTAAAAACGCAAAACACATCTGGTGCGAATTATTTGCTCTTCATTTTCTATAAGCAGAGTTAACAAACCCCGTTGTAATGTGGAGAGACACAGAGGAGAGGAATTGTGGAATGAAGTCATTATTTTTGTTTTCTTCGTGTACAAAAAGTATTCTCGTCGCTTCATAACATGGTTGAACCTCTGATGGCAGATGGACTATTCTGACGATGTCTTTCATACTTTCCTGGACCTTGACACTGTTATTTATTTGGCAGTCTATGGGACAGTCTCAAGCCTCCCGGTTTTCATCCAAAATATCTTAAATTGTGTTCCGATGACGAATGAAGCTTTTACAGGTTTGGAACGACATGGGGATAAGTGATTAATGACAAAAGTATCGCTTTAAACTTTTACTATATATATAGTAATTTCACTTGATTGTTAATAGCCAACATGTCTTTTTATTTGGATTGAATTTATTGATTAAATAAGAAACTGACATAAAAGGAAACGGATATAACAATATATATGTATATTTTAAAATACTAATATTTAAATACAAATACTAATAAATCAGGCTTTTTTTAATGTTATTTCAGGATTTTGATTTCTCAACCTTAACTGATTATCGATCACATCTCCAAGATTACTGGCTGTCCTGCACTGTAAAACACTTCCCTGTAAATTTACAGTAAAATACTGGCAGCAGTGGTTCCAGCCATTTACTGTAATTTTATAGTTTTGGCAACGTTTTTCCATTTTACAGTTGTGCTGTAATTTCACAGTAAAGTACTGGCAGCAATGGTTCCAGCTATGTACCGTCATTTTACAGTTTAAGTACTGTTTTCTGTTTTACGGCTGTGCTGTAATTTCACAGTGAAGTACTGGAAGCAATGGTTCCAGCAATTTCTCTTAATTCTACACTTTCATTACTGTTTTACATTTTACGACTCTGCTGTAATTTCACATTAATGGCTACAGCTATAACTGTGAAATATAATACAAGTTATTTTCTAATTACTCTACTGTCTGATATGCTATCATCTCTAGTATACTTAATGGAAAAAATAAAGGAGAAATAGACTGATATAGTGCTTCATTTGCCATTTATTAAAACAACTAAAAGAACTGTTAAATTGGCTGTTATTACAATCTTTTAACAGTATTAACATTTTACAGTATGTTTAATAATAAAGGCAGTGTCACAGAGAAAAAGTGCAATTAAAGGAACCACTGAGTAAAAAAAAAAAAAGATACGAAAAAAACAGCCAACACGCCACAGGTTTTTTTTTTTTTTTTTTTAATCTGGCATGAGACTAAGTGCAAGTCTGAGAGGAACACATTAACCAAACCAATAGCTGAAAAAAACCTTATGACGAGGCAAAAAATGTCTCACTCCAGCTTCTGATGGCTCTGGCCTGAGAGGACATCCGGGTCTGGAGAGAGAAAACATTTTGAAAATGTTTGACAAAAATGACAAAATATTCAGTGACATTCTTGTCTAATACAGGCTTCTAGTTGCTCAACTGTCTTAGGTCTTCTTTGTCACATCTTCCTCTTTATGATGCGCCAAATGTTTTCTATGGGTGAAAGATCTGGACTGCAGGCTGGCCATTTCAGTACCCGGATCCTTCTTCTACGCAGCCATGATTTTGTAATTGATGCAGTATGTGGTCTGGCATTGTCATGTTGGAAAATGCAAGGTCTTCCCTGAAAGCGACGACGTCTGGATGGGAGCATATGTTGTTCTAGAACTTGGATATACCTTTCAGCATTGATGGTGCATTTCCAGATGTGTAAGCTGCCCATGCCACACGCACTCATGCAACCCCATACCATCAGAGATGCAGGCTTCTGAACTGAGCGCTGATAACAACTTGGCTTGTCCCTGTCCTCTTTAGTCTGGATTACATGGCGTCCCAGTTTTCCAAAAAGAACTTCAAATTTTGATTCGTCTGACCACAGAACAGTTTTCCACTTTGCCACAGTCCATTTTAAATGAGCCTTGGCCCAGAGAAAATGCCTGCGCTTCTGGATCATGTTTAGATATGGTTTCTTTTTTGACCTATAGAGTTTTAGCTGGCAATGGCGAATGGCACGGTGGATTGTGTTCACCGACAATGTTTTCTGGAAGTATTCCTGAGCCCATGTTGTGATTTCCATTACAGTAGCATTCCTGTATGTGATGCAGTGCCGTCTAAGGGCCCGAAGATCACTGGCATCCAGTATGGTTTTCCGGCCTTGACCCTTACGCACAGAGATTGTTCCAGATTCTCTGAATCTTTGGATGATATTATGCACTGTAGATGATGATAACTTCAAACTCTTTGCAATTTTTCTCTGAGAAACTCCTTTCTGATATTGTTCCACTATTTTTCACCGTAGCATTGGGGGAATTGGTGATCCTCTGCCCATCTTGACTTCTGAGAGACACTGCGACTCTGAGAGGCTGTTTTTATACCCAATCATGTCCTAATAAGTTGCAAATTTGACCTAATAAGTTGCAAATTGGTCCTCCAGCATGTACATTTAACTTTTCCAGCCTCTTATTGCTACCTGTCCCAACTTTTTTGGAATGTGTAGCTCTCATGAAATCCAAAATGTGCCAATATTTGGCATGACATATCAAATGTTGAAAGTGAGGCATTTTGAAATGTTATCTATATTCTATTGTGAATAAAATATAAGTTTATGAGATTTGTAAATTATCCCATTCCTTTTTTACTCACAATTTGTACAGTGTCCCAACTTTTTTGGATTAGGGTTTGTACTTCTACTTTCTCAATTCGGGCAGTTCCTTCCTTGCTGTAAATGTCCTGTAGTCGCTGTCATTTTGCCTCTATTGTTTCGTTAGATTTCAGCCACAACTCCCACCTGAAGAAACCAACACACCCGTAGGTGTCTGTGGGTCCTCTTTGCATCCAGACTTATACCAAGTATGGTAGAACCATCACTTCTACCACAAAAGACTGTTTTGTAAGTAATCTTCCTGATGTATCCCAATTCCTTAGCATATCCAAAACCTCAGAACAACTTGATGATGTAACAAAAACAATGGACTCTCTCTTTTCTAGCATTTTAAATACAGTCGCTCCTTTACGCTTAAGGAAGGTTAAGAAAAACAGTTTGACACCGTGGTATAATGAGCACACTCGCACCCTAAAGAGAGCAGCCCGGAAAATGGAGCGCAGCTGGAGGAAAACAAAACTAGAGGTATTTCATATTGCTTGGAGGGAAAGTAACCTATCTTACAGAAAAGCATTAAAAACTGCTAAATCGGATTACTTTTCGTCTCTTTTAGAAGAAAACAAACATAACCCCAGGTATTTATTCAATACAGTGGCTAAATTAATGAAAAATAAAGCATCAACAACTGTTGACATTTCCCAACATCACAGCAGTAATGACTTTATGAACTACTTTACTTCTAAAATTGATACTATTAGAGATAAAATTGTAACCATGCAGCCATCAGCTACAGTATCACATCAGACAGTGCACTATAGATCCCCTGAGGAACAGTTCCACTCATTCTCTACTATAGGAGAGGAAGAATTGTATAAACTTGTTAAATCATCTAAACCAACAACATGTATGTTAGACCCTATTCCATCTAAGCTCCTAAAAGAGGTGCTTCCAGAAGTCATAGATCCTCTTCTGACTATTATTAATTCCTCATTGTTATTAGGATATGTCCGCAAAACCTTCAAACTGGCTGTTATTAAGCCTCTCATCAAAAAACTACAACTTGGCCCCAAAGAACTAGTTAATTATAGACCGATCTCGAATCTCCCTTTTCTGTCCAAGATACTAGAAAAGGTAGTATCCTCACAATTATATTCCTTCTTAGAGAAAAATGGCATCTGTGAGGATTTCCAGTCAGGATTTAGACTGTATCATAGTACTGAGACTGCTCTCCTTAGAGTTACAAATGACCTGCTCTTATCATCTGATCGTGGTTGTATCTCTCTATTAGTGCTATTGGATCTTAGTGCTGCGTTCGACACTATTGACCACACTATTCTTTTGCATAGGCTAGAACACTTTGTTGGCATTAATGGAAGTGCATTAGCATGGTTTAAATCATACTTATATGACCGCCATCAGTTCGTTGCAGTGAATGAAGAGGTATCATATCGTTCACAAGTGCAGTATGGAGTACCTCAAGGCTCAGTACTAGGGCTGTTACTCTTCACGCTTTACATGTTACCCTTGGGAAATATCATCAGGAAACATGGTGTTAGCTTTCACTGTTATGCTGATGATACTCAGCTCTATATTTCTTCGCAGCCCGGCGAAACATACCAATTGGAAAAACTAACGGAATGCATAGTCGATATAAAAAACTGGATGACGAGTCATTTCTTACTGCTAAATTCTGAAAAAACAGAGGTGTTAATTATAGGATCTAAAAGCTCTGCATGTAATGACCTAGAACGCTGTCTAAGATTTGATGGCTGCTCTGTCAATTCTTCGTCATCAGTTAGGAACCTAGGTGTGCTATTTGATAGCAACCTTTCCTTAGAAAGCCACGTTTCTAGCATTTGTAAAACTGCATTTTTCCATCTCAAAAATATATCTAAATTACGGCCTATGCTCTCAATGTCAAATGCAGAAATGTTAATCCATGCGTTTATGACCTCAAGGTTAGACTATTGTAATGCTCTATTGGGTGGTTGTTCTGCACGCTTAGTAAACAAACTCCAGTTAGTCCAAAATGCAGCAGCTAGAGTTCTTACTAGAACCAGGAAGTATGATCATATTAGCCCAGTCCTGTCAACACTGCACTGGCTCCCTATCAAACATCGTATAGATTTTAAAATCTTGGTTATTACTTATAAAGCCCTTAATGGTTTAGTACCTCAGTATTTGAACGAGTTACATTATAGTCCTCCACGTCTGCTGCGTTCTAAAAACTCTAGCAATTTGATAATACCTAGAATATCAAAGTCAACTGCGGGCGGCAGATCCTTCTCCTATTTAGTGCCTAAACTCTGGAATAAACTACCTAACATTGTTCATAGTTCAGTGGTGCCTGGGGCAGAAGAGGGACGGGGGGGCAAGTTCGGGAGGGAGTTCAGCTTCCTGACAGCCTGATGGATGAAGCTGTCCTTCAGTCTGCTGGCAGCAGACTGAAGAAACTGTCTGACGGGTGAGTGGGATCACCTGCAATGCAGAGGGCTTTGCGAGTGAGACAGGTTCCATAAATGTCCTGGAGGGAGGGGAGAGAGACACCAATGATCTTCTCAGCTGCTCTCACTATGCGTTGCAGAGTCTTCCGGCAGGACGCGTTGCAGGCGCCATACCACACAGTGATGCAGCTAGTCAGAATGCTCTCGATGGTGCATAAAAGGTATGAAAGTCGTCGTCAGAATACTTCATCTGCCATCAGACGTGCAATCTGGGTTTTTGTAAATTGACTTTTCAATAGGAGTACAAATGCTATTGTTATTCTTCTGCTCACAGGCACTGTAATTTCATGGGGAAAACATGGAAATAATTTGTTGTCTTGCAAAGATTATGCTTTCTTCTGTTTTCCACACACATTGGATGAAAATGGATATAATACTATAGTACTAGTATTTTCTGGATTATAAATCACAGTTTTATCATCTGAAACATGTTGCGATTTCCAAGGCAATGTTATCAAAGTCAAGCGCAAAGTGCGCACATCTGGATTGGTGATGAATGAGAAAGGCAAGTGAGTTTGTATTGTGCATTTTTCAGCAACCACCTAGTTTCAGTTTTGCTTTAAATATTTAGGCTGGGCATTTATAATTAATGCTTTTTCTATTCTGAACACTAAATTTACAAAAATTTTGTGGAGTGAGGGGAATATAAATACATGTTTCTAATGTTTGTAAATGTTTAGTTTATTTTACATTATTTCTGAATGATATTATAAAAATGTTTCTTATAAATCAATCTTACACCAATGCAACTTATCTGTGTCATAAAATGCTCATAAAAAATATGGTAGAAATGGTACAAGAGTAGAACTGACATGCATGTACAAGTATACATATAGTACATTAGTGAGTGTCAATTTAGAATTTAAAAAAGCTTAATTTGTCATACACATATTATGCGGCCCCTCACTTGATGTGACCCTCGAGTCGAAAAGTTTGCCCACCCCTGCTCTATACTCTTTGGTGCTACTGGTTTCCTTCTGTTCTTCTCAAAGTCAGAACGTCAGAATATAAAAACCTCAGATTCCATTTTTAGGCCAATATTCTGAAATCTGTTATTTAGAGAAGATTAGGTATCTGGCAAAATGAAAAAATATAATTTTAAGTAAATATTAAACCAAGGCAATGAAATTGTAAATTAAAGTTTTTAATTTACCATTTCATTGCGTTGGTTTCCTTGGTTCAACATCAATGAATCACGCTTTAAAATGAAACACCGCCCTCTGCAGGTATTTGTTATAATACTTAATGTACTTAAATGGGTTATATTCATATTATGTATTGGCATATTACATTAGATTACGTTCAGTAAAACCATGTGATTACTTGGTTTTGATACTTTATTTTAACCAATTATTATTTCCTTATTACTTTATATATAAATATAGTCATTCTGAAGCCTGTTTTTTACCTAGGTCTATTTTTATTATTAAAAATATCAGATAACTCAATTGACAAAATAATCAGAAGATTACTTGATTACCAAAATAACCCTTATTTTGTCTTTGTAACTTTACAGATCTTCTTTATGCACCAAGAGCTTGTAACACTCCAAAGAGAAAGGAAAAATTGAAATCGCATCATATTACCCCGTTAAAATATTGTCTTATTCTAGTGAATCCAGTGTCTGTATTTTGTCTCATTTTGTAAACTAGGTGTTTTGGCACACCCCTAGTGTCAATAAGTGGTGATATAGCTCGTAATTTTCCATGCTTTTGATATAGTTTTGATTCTTCAGGTCAATCATATATTCGTGAAAAAAGGAAAGTAATAACTTTGCCAAAGTATCCTTTCAAATGTTAAACTTGCCACAGTCATTGCATGCTTTGCATGTGCTGCACTTTATTTGTACCATTTTGTTTGAAGAGGTTTGTTGTTATTTGTTTATTTTTTAGAATAATGATATTGTTTCATGAGTGAGATCTCTCTCAGATTTCCTAATTGGTTGGGGAATAATAACTTTGTTCATTTGCATAAAGGCACAGATGATGAATAGGTATATATTTTTCAGGTGTTTCTGGTGCCAGGTTGTGATGTCAAGGTCCCCAAGTCAAAGCTTGACTCTATGTGGATGGCAAATCTGTCAGTGTACATCAAGGTCCTTGCTTGCAGGGAAGCTCTGTCTCATTCAAGTTTGACAGGGAGACAATCAAGTGCACACAAAGACATGGAATCAAAGCCACAAAACTTGATGCTATACTTGGTGAGTGCATGTAATTAAAAGGAAATTCCATTATAAAATAAAATAAATCCCTACACATTACTCATAAACATTTATTTATTAATTTACTAAATTATGTTTGCAATAGTAGGTGACCGTGATTGTGTTACAGTTTTTCTCAATTGATTTGATACACTTGTCCAAACTCAGGTCACTGTTCTCAAAACAGCTAACACAGTGAACTTTGTAAATGTCCTAAACAGATTCGTTTTCATTCATTTCTTACAAATCAAGCAAATAATTTTCTCAAAACAATGTGCACAAAACTCTCAAATGTTTTCACAATAGTTAATACAACCAACCAATATTTTAAAATATTTGAGAAAAAAAAGATTTACACAAATCACAAACATTTATGCACCATTTGTTTAAACACAACAAACAAAAGATAAATAAAGACAGAGGTGTAAGTCTAAGGTGGTGTAGTGGATAGAGAAAGGGGGTAATGAGAGGGGAGATGAAGATTGTAACAGTTAGAAAGAGATGAGCAGAGAGGATGTGAGGAAAGAGGAGAGGAGAAGAGATGCATAGAGAGCAGGGCATTCATGTAGTAGAAAGAGCAAGAGCAGAAACTGTAAGAATACATGGACAGAGAGGAAGTGGACAACAAATTTGAAGGAGAGGTAGAAGGTGCAGATGAATTTCAATATCAAAACACTCATAAAATATTTTGGTGGCCAAAATGATTAGAATACTAGTATTTTTACCAGCTAAAAAAGTACTATATATATATATATATTTATATTTATATTAGGGCTGTCAGTTGATTAAACTTTTTAATATAATTAATTAATTAATTGGAACATCATGTAATCTAATTAACCTCAAAAAAAGATTTGACTGTGAAAATACCCACAATAGATTATTTAAAGCTATTTTTATGTTAAATGAGAAAGTATCAACTAGACATTACAAACAGAAGGAAATTTTAAAAATATCTTCATGGAACATGATCTTTACTTAATATCCTTAACTTAATATTAATAAGTATATTACTTAATATATAATGATTTTTGGCATAAAAGGAAAACTGACAATTTTGACTATACAATGTATTTTTGGCTATTGCTACAAATATACCTCAGCTACTTATGATTGGTTTTTGTGGTCCAGGGTCACATATGATCTTAAATAGTATATAAACATTTCTAAGCATCAGCTTTAACAAAAACAAACAAACAAATAGATCTTCAATATACAATACTTAAATAAGTGTTAATGAATTGTTATGGTCTTATTTTATCATGCCGCTAAAAGTTTCAGAATCAAAAAGAGCTTCATTGCCATTCCTGTCACCAACACAGGAATTTGGGGCACTTCCAGTGCAAAAGAGAGCACAGACATACATATTAATGCAGACATAGAAATTACATAGAATAGATTTTAGACATTTCTGATTCATCAACACAATTTCACTGATGATCCAATAAATGCATAAAACCCAGGATAGAGTGGCTGAGTGAATGTGGTCTGGACTGTGTGGATGAGACTCGTTGTGTCAGAGACGCTGTAGAAGGACAGAGTTCCTGCACTGTGATCCACATACACTCCTATTCTATGACTGGACACTACAGGCAGTTCAGCCTGTTTGTTATTATGAACAAATGAGCATCTAGAGGGAGAGCAGATCAAACTCCAGGACTGATCATTACGTCCAAACACACACTCATCACCCTTTACTTTCCTGCTGATGCTCTTATATGACACTGATATCTCCACACCAAACATCCCACTCCACTCAATCTCCCAGTAACAGCGTCCACACACACTCTCTCGACACAACACCTGAAGATTATATCCATCAAATCTGTCTGAATGATCAGGATACGGTTGCTCTGTGAGAGTACCAGTAATCACTCTGTTCCTCTCACACAGACGGAGGTGTTTATTCACTGTGTTCAGGTCCAGGGTGAGCGGATTGGAATCTGATGGAGATAAAACACGTGATGATTAGGCATTATTAATTTGTGATTATAATTCATCTGGCTGCAGCTGCATCACAAACCGTAAGTACGTGATTAATAATGCTTTATCCAGAAATGACCATTTTATATTGATTATGTTGTCAAAACACACATGCAATAGTGAAAGGGCATTGATACTGTTCCCTATGCAATGACATTAGCCAATCATAACAGTGGCCGATTACTGAGAAGTCTCAGAGGACCTGCCCCTTTCAGAGAGAGGTTCAGAATAAGGGGTTTATAAATAAATAAATACAAAATTCACATATTTATTTATGTGAAAAAAAAACTTTATTGACATAACTTAACCTTAAGGAACATATTAAAATAATTATAATAATAAATCATGCCATGACCGCGTTAAAGACATTTCTACCAATCAATTCTTTGTAAAATGTATTATATTCTTGTTATAGAGATCATGCCCAAATTATGCTCTGCAAGAGTGGGAAAGTTCGGACCATGTGACTGATAAGATAACATGTTGATTTATGTATTGGGAGAAGAAACATAGCAACACCGCGAGCTAAAACATTGTCTAATTGGTCAAGACACCATTTGGGATGTGTCCAACAGCGCAGTTTAAAAACTCAGGACACACTCAAATTATGCTTTTTTCTTTATGCTTTTTGCCCATGAATTCTTCAAGCGCTGTTCCAGTGTGCTCTGGCTTGCATGCCAGCAGCTCCTCTAAAACCATGAGGAGAAACGCCATCTAGTCTAGTCTAATTTTAACTCTTTTCTTTCTTTTACTTTAGTTCCTTTGCTTTTCCGTTGAGAGTTTCGTGTTCTGAGTTAAGTTTTGCCACAACGCTGTGTCTCCGAGTTCACCTCGAGTCTGTGACCGCCTGAAAACTTCAACAAGCCCACAACTCTGCATCTTCAGCCAACGCCCAACTATTGGCTTCCCAAGACATCACTTCGAAAGACAACTGACTGACAACTTGGGAAACCCCCTTCTGCAAGAAGGACAACAAGGGAATACCCTAAATGAGCAACACAATGAGGAACTCAAATTCGAGGGTTGATTAGATGATTGATGGTTGTTCAGGTGTAAGCAATTGCACATATTGCTATACACTTGGGATTTCACATTTTCACTCTCTCAAACTCATTCTTTCCTCACTTTTTCTCTTTGTGCAACTTGTGTGAATGCGTGTGTTGATGTGTTAGATTAGTTTATATGTCTTAGATTTATCCAATAAAGCCTTACTGATATTGAAAATAGAAGTATCTTGTGTTTTGTGCTTACAAGTTAATGTCTTAAACTGCCGATCTTGTTGCTAATAGTGTTTTCACTATACTTTTGATATTAATATTCATTGCAGAGTTGATGTTATACAGCTCGTTCAATGACTCACTAGCCGACTCAGTGATCAGCCATACAACAGTGATTCGGTCCAAATTCCCTATAAAATCATAAATGATTCCCTTTGAGCTAAATTGACCTGTTTCCCTTACAATAATTTGAGAACTTGTGTGTCCAAATCTAGCAGTCACTCACTAAAAAAAAAGTGTACATAAAGGTATGTCATTGTGGTCAGAAGCATGAAATATTGTAGACAATAGTGATAGCATGCACTTTCAACAATTGCTGAAGGAGAATTAATTCAACCAAAGTCAAGGGCCAAGCACCCATATCACCTTAATGGTGACTTCAAACAGACCATACAAAAGAAAGAAAGCCAAGTGTTCCACAAACAGTAAAGCCATACTGAATCATTTCAGTGCAAGACATTGGCCGTTAGCTTTCGGGGGCGCCAAATAATAGTGGGCTGCCCTATCTATAAAAAGAGATGTTGAATGTCATTGCCCTCCAAATGTTTTGCAATCATCGATTTCTTGACACATGAAGAAGGTCCTTGCCATTGTGAAGTTCATCTTCACATACATCTGCTGCATGCTGGCTGTTCTCCCACCACACCAGAGCCATGAAACCGAGTATGAAAATGGCAGATTATGAATCAGATTATGCCTCCTGCTCTCCAAAAAATTATATACATATTTGCACAGGGATGTGAGGGGAATGGGAAAAGTCCTTAACCAGCAAGTGCTCATAAATTCATTAACACAGTGCAAGATAATTCTGTGGTTGTTAGGTAAACAGCTGTATCCACTGTCTCATGATGTTAACACTCGTGAGAAACCCTTATGTCCACCGTGTAAACTCTTGCAACAATAGTGTTCAACTAGGTCCTATTCACTAGCAAGGGCCACACCACAACAATGAAGAGAATGCATTTTATTATAATGAGAATAGATTGGATGAAGTAGGGGGAGTAAGGATTTTGAGGTTAAGGATTTTTCTGGTCGACTAGTAGTCATTCTTTTGAAGCATTAGTCGACTAATCGCACGTTTATTAATAAACCTTTGAAATCATTATTATGAGTCTTTAATTTCCTACGTAGCCTAATATTCGCTCAAGCGCACAAATAAAGCTTGGCACAGGCACTGGAAGAAGAAATGGTTATGAATATGTGTGTGAGAAAACAGAAAGGAGACTGCATTAACATTTTAATAATTTTATACACTAGTGCTTTCTTTGTTCTCGGTTTAAGAGATGAATTCGGCGACACTGACTCGTCATCTTCGCAGTACTGCTCCGTCTGTGTGCATGTTTCATATGCATTGCATAATCTGAGAAAATTTGTTTTTCGCTTGAATTGGTTTATTTGAAAGTAGACATTTTACTCTCTATAGTCATGAACGGCATGACTTTGCGTGTGTTTTTTTTTTGGGTTTTTTTTGTGACTAATAAAATTTTGATCGACCTAGCCTCCTCTGGTCGATTAACGATTAGTCGACTATTAGGGGGCAGCCCTAATGGAAAGCATGAAAGAATGAGCAAATATAGGCTTGAGCTTGACGGAGTATCAGTTGCATGGGGAATGGAACTCGGACATCTTTAGGTTTCAGCACCATAGAGAAACATTAGAAAGTCAGCAGCTTTCATCGGTTTGACGGTGTTTATGCTAGAAAAATGGAACAACAATGTGCCATGGGTACTAGTAACACTGATTCCAGATATCCTGAGAGGAAAGACAATATAAATGTATTGTATTACATTTCCTATACCAAACAAAACAGAGCAAAAATGTCCCTAAGCATTCAACCCCAATCCCAATGAAGACGAAAGCGTTAATTTTCTGGGTGCTATACTCTCATTAAGTTAACATTTTCATCTGCTCAAGCAGAATGTTAATGTCATCTTGTGCTTCAGCAAGGCATTTCTCACTAAAACGTTAAAGTTAGTGAGTCAATGCTAACATACAAACCTAAATAGCGGACTGTTTTCACGTCATGTACAGTGAAGTTAAGTCAAAAACACAAACCTGAGAGAGCAACAGTATCTAAGGGGGTCGGGGCTTACCGATAGGTCAATTAGTATCTGGAGCACTGAGATCGCTAGACGAGGGCTAAATTAACTCATTTTTGTGAAAATTTGAAACCTGACCAAAATCAACATTTTTCACTTTTTTTTTTGTCTGTAGCTCAAAATTTGCCTTTGTGCAGTCCAACTTATTTTGCCAGCACAGGTGACGTTTGGCTTACTTGAACACCATTGGCCAGTGGGTTACAATGGCATGATTTAACAAGGCTTATATATTACCCTATGATGTCAGCTACTGACTCATTTCTTGTATCAGGGTACTGAGGTTATGTGCTTAACAGCAAATGCTTTAGTTTTCTTAGTGACTTACACTGTAGGAAGTCGTTTCTGGTCCTGGGATCCATGTTGCCAAATATGACTGCGGAAAACAGCAGACATGATCAGTGTAATTGTTATGTCAAAAGAAAATGAGGTTACACTTTATTTCAGTAGTCCACATTAAACATTCTACTAACTAAAATTAACTTTGCTATATCAAAGTAAGAACATGTAAACTAAATGTCATTACATGTAAACTCAGGTTAGTGTTTGTAAAAATAGGTTGTATAAATAAAGTGTTAGCAGATATAAAAATTTTAGTTTGTGTCCCGAAGATGATCCAAGGTCTTACAGGTGAGTAATTAACGACAGAATTTTCATTTTCAGATCAGATTTGTGCATTGTTACTTTGTTAATATTATTAGTATTCTTCTAGAGTCTTGAAACTTGGAAAAATGGTTGGACTCAATTTGGGAATCTTACTCAAGTCCCCTGTTCTTCTTGATCTGTTTCCTGCAGGAAAGAGGTGTGTGAGTGAAAGCTAGTCCAGCTCAGTGTCTTTCGTTCCTCAGATCATTGATCTCCTGCTTCAGTTGTCCTTCAACTCGACTCACTGCAGCCTTTTCCTGATTAGGATACATATCATAGTCATTACTGTTGCCAAATGCTTTCAGTGGAAAGTAGATAAAACTGGTCACTAAGTGTCTCTATGATGTCACGCTGGTGTGTCTCAGAAACTAGATAAGGTTTGCCCAAGAAGTTCCTGTATTTGTTGCTAGGCGTTTTTTAAAGACACAATACGGACAGGTGAGTCGCTAAATCTAATAACAAAAATGCTAAATTGGCAACACTAATCATCTCTTACTGGTTTCTCAGCCTGTGAGCCACTAAACCATCGTGTGACCATCTAAAGTAAATCCAGAAAAAGTGGAGTGAGATAGTTTAAAGGTAACTTATCTGGCCTGTTAACCAATGGCTGTAGGTTCAAACTCAGAGATGAAAGATCACTTACCACTGTTGTACATTAATTAACATGACCTGTTGCATGCCACAAGCACAAGTGTCATAAACATGAAACCGACAGATGTTAGAACTCCCACACTGACAGTAGACGGGTTTACATCCAAAGTTGCGAATTTAACTTATGCGCAAAATTGAAATATCACATAAAACATTTGCGAATAAGCACCGTTTCCATCCAACGAGTCAAAGACAACAAAATCTTCACTTCCTGGTAGAACGGGTGCTAGGGTATTTATCACTATGAAAAGTAGGAGAAACCCCTGAATATAATAATTTTCATAGGTCTATATAATAAATTACTTGCGCCTCAGAGCAAGCAGACAAAACAAAATAATGCGGTCATTGCTTTCGGAGGTGGATGCTGCCGTTTGGGAACACAGTCATGTAACAGTTCTGGGAGGCAATTATACAGAAATACGTTGATGACAGACTTTGCTCGGACATTTCCAAATGACTATAACATTTCACATGCTGAGGAACAAGATTGGACCACTGGTTAGGTTTTACCGTCCCACAGTGCAGTCACATGACTTTTTTGATGCGCATGGAGGAATTTACTTGGCAAATGCGTTTCCATCTTTTATTCGGATGAACCCTTTTTTGCATAAGTCAAAATCCACCTCAAGTGAGCGTAAAAACTTTTTGCGAACTGAGGGATTCTTAATCAAAATTTGCCGTTTCCATCACTTGTTTCTGATGCGATACTTACAAAATCGCATAAAAACAGGATGATGGAAACATAAATAGTGATAAAGAAAATAAGCTAATTACTGGGTTTTTTTTTTAACCAGCATCAATCCGTACAGACATATTTTTTAAATTTGTAAGTGAATAGGTGACACCATTAATTTATAACACTGTAAAAAAATTACAATCAATAAGATATGACATGTTTTTATTTACAGTAATGCGTCAATTTACGTAAGTTTAACGTAATTTAGGTTGAAAATGCTAAAACAACCTAGTTGATAGCACTTAAAAATTTAAGGCTGAACCTTATTTTAGTGTATTTTACAATGCAGTACAAATCAGGCTAACTGCTGAAACTGTATTTTTTTTATATAAATGCTGTCATATATAATACATTTTGTCATGTTTTCTCAAGAATAATCTGAACAAATTCAAACAATGATTTGTTCTATATATTGACATTACTTGTAGGTTTTTCTGTGTAGGCACCATTTAAATTATTTCATTTAATTTGTCTTATTTTTATTTTCAGTACCTGATATCACAGATTTTTCTGTCCAATTTATGGCAAAAAGTAAAACAAACATTAATACACAGTTATATGGGTATTTCTTTTTTAATTCAGTATTCAGTTTTAACAATTTAAAGCTAAGACAGTTTTAAGCATGCTTTCTCTAATAATGTCACATCACTATTTAGGTAAAACTGAAAGGTGGTTAAAAATAGTGAAAAACAGAATTAATGGTGACCAGTCATAGCACATAAATATACACTTTCTTTTAAACATTCATATATACAAACAGTACATGCTCATTACTTGTCAACTACCCACATACTGTGTAATAATTGTAGTGATTGTAGTGTAGAAAAAATAAACAATTGTAACGTTATGATAATATTTACATTTTGGGGCCCATTTTCATGATATTACCTACAGCCCCACAAACCCACCAACTGGCTGTTTACAGCTACTGTGTATTTCTTTTGACATCCAATGTTAATGATATTACATGTTAATATAAGTGGCAACAACATACACACATATAATTTAAATGTCAGCATTATTTTCTAAGTGCTAAGTTCATACCTGTTTCTCTGTCCTCTGTATTGCTGCTGAGAAAGTATTATGGGTACATGTTTATCAATCATCCAGAGACACAACAGCTTCACAACACATAAGTTTCTCTTTCCATGAAGTCAGGAGATTTCAGTTTCCTTCACAACTACACTTAAGTTTCTCTTTCTCTGAACTTAGGAGATTCCTGTTTCCTGGTTCTGTGTATTAGTGGCATGTGCTAAATGGGTGTGTCTGCAAGTCACAAATGATAAAACATTGACTAAATTTCAGTCTCAGAATGACCCTCCAAGAATTCAAGTTAGAGAAATAAGACAACACCTTTACAAATGACAGTAATACTGCATTGTAAGTACTACACTTGTGAATGAATGAACATATTTAGGCTGCAATCCACTTTGCTTTTATATGCCCAGCCCTGACTTTAATCTATTGACTTGGTTATGTATCATTGCTTGGATTGTGTGAGTGCACACTACTGGCAAAACCCATGCCAATGTTTTAATCAGACCAAGCTAAACCAGGTGTAAAATGGTTTTGTTTCACCATTATGGCGATTAGTGTTGCCCTTTAGTTGGGCACTTGGAACTTATATATGAAGTCTTGTTGCTATTGTGTTATACATAATTTCACCCTCCAATGCTGTATAGGCATTACTTTTTAGAGAAGGCATACTGATACAAAGGAAGACAAAGGTTCTGCTAGCGCTCCAATGTCATGTGATGTTATGTCAATCAAGCTGAAATTTAACAGTATTTTCTTTCTATATAATGGGCCAGCATACCAGTGCTCCAGAGAGCATGCTCTCAATCCCTCAATACGGTCTTCTGTATAAGCCATGCCACAAGGATACGTTTTTTACGTGTTTTTACGCTTTGGTTTGAAAGCAAACAGTGCATCGGCGCAGCACGGCTGATACAGAAGAGTGTACGCCATCTGCGCTCAAAATTGCCGATTTGGAGAGACACAGAGGAGAGTAGTTCACTGACAATTGGGCAATATCACATTCATAATCGCAGATTAATCACATTCAATTTCTAATCACGCTTTACTGACGAGATGTGCATAACAATCAAATTCGATTAATTGTTCCAGAAACATAGCAAGGACATCGGTAAAATAGTCCATGTGACATCAGGGGTTCAACCGCAATTTTACGAAGCTACGAGAATACTTTTTGTTTGCAAAGAAAACAACAATAACAATTTATTCAACAAATCTTCTCCCCAAGTTACAGTCTTCCGCCACTTTGGAAAGTACCCCAGAATGTAATCAATGTATTCAGCGCTTTCTATGTTCAACATGTGCGCGCTTTCGCTGAACGTAATCAGCGTTGTTTTCTTTGTGCAGAAAAAGTATTTGCATAGCTTCATAAAATTACAATTGAACCCCGATGTCACACGGACTATTTTACCGATGTCCTTGCTACATTTCTGTGCGTTGATCGTGGTAATATTTTTGCTGTCTATGGAGGATCAGAGAGCTCTCAGATTCCATCAAAAATATCTTTATTTGTGTTCCGAAGATGAACTGAGATTTTATGGGTTTAGAACGACTTGAGGGTGAGTAATTAATGAAAGAATTTTCATTTTTGGGAGAACTAACCATTTAAAAGAGGCAAACATGAGAGATCCAGTGTCTTTAGTTTAGGAGAAAAATCTGAGCACAGTGTCTAATGTTGTTAAGATCTCTTCTAAAGTGGCTTTCACACAGGATGTGGAAAGCTCTGTGGTGTGAAATCCATTCATTTCAATGGCTTGCTCCACAAGAGGATGGTTTGTTGCTGCGTTGACCAAAGCACACACGCAGCGGAGCGCACATGGGAGAGCTTGCGTGCACGCCTTGGTCAAAGTTAAAAAATGTTCAACTTTTGCTACTGCGCTCTGTGATGATTACCCATGTGGCCAATAGAAACGGGGCATCCAAATTTAACTCCCGGTAAAAGTTTTGAAAACTCCACCTATTTCGTTCTTGCCAGCGTAACGCAATTCACTTTGTATCTCAAGGGCTGCGCTAAACCCAGCGGCCAGCGTGGCACATGCCACATCCTGTGTGAAAGGGCCATAAAAACTATAAAGGAGACAAATATGAGAAATCCAGAGTCTCTAACCAAAGAGAAAAATCTGAGCACTGTGTGTGATGATGATAAGGTTTCTTATAAAACTTCAAAGAAAGTTTATTTTCTTACAAGAAAAGGTCAAACAGTCTTACAGTCACCTTCTCAATTCTTAAAATTTGCTTACCTAGAATGTATTAAACATAATTCATAGATAATGGTATAGGTGAGGTTAAATTAACTAGAGACTCTATCATAACGCATGCATAAAATAGTATACAATACAATATACAGGAACAGTAATAATACACACAATGACCTGAAGATATGAGTGTTCATTCTCAGAAATGTTTGTCTATACATTTTTTAGAGAAGAGTTCTTTTCTATGGCCATTATGTGTCTTGGAAATGTAGTGAAAGTTGCTCTGCCCATATTCCTTTGAGCAATAAAACCAGTGTTATCAGATGATTTGTCTTTGGTTGCCATGGAACCAGAGACCTTTTCTGCCTTTTTGGGGCATTCGTTGCATTTTTAGGGAAGTCATAGTTGGCTTGTTGGTTGGGTGAGGAGTGTTAAGGATTATTTGTTAATTATAACAAATAATTGTGTCTGATTGGTCCAAATGCTACAGGAGGCAATGAAGATTCATCACTAGGCGTTTGAAAATACGCCTAATGGAAACACACCAATTTCACAAAAATGCCCATATATCGCAAAAAAGTTTTTACTCTCGCATGAGATGGTTTTTCAGGCAATGCGAAAAAGGAATAATTCACAAAACTGCAATGGAAAAGTTCTTTTTTCGCATTAACCTGTTAACCCGCACCTGGACGCCAGCGCACTGAACGCTCTTTGTTTGCATGTGTCAATGTTTATAAATAGATTAAATGAAATGGGACAAAATTAATCATTACAAACTATATATATTATAAAGGTCTAAACCTCAAGCAGACGACATCATTTCAATGGAAATCTTATAAGGAATGTATTTGCTAAATTTGTGTAAGCAGTACACATCAAAACATGCATAAACAAAACGCAGTACATACCAGATTTGTCGTAATAGTGAGTCATAAACACATCCACAGCTGTAACTCCTGTTTAGTTCGAAAGGTAAGGGTCCACTGAACGACATCTCATAGAGCACTTTTAATCCAACAAAGCAATAACGTTGTAATATGGATGGGAATTCCTTTGTTAACGTCTCAGTTCTTCAGGGACAGTATTGTTTGTATCCGTTATAGAATAATCTACGCTCAAAAAACTGCATCTTGATGAGACCATCCACTAAAAAACAAGTCAAATATACGCAGAATGTTGTTTATTTGAATTCTGGCACTCTCTCGTGATGGCTCATGACACGCGCTGTGACGCACCTGTAATCTGATGGGGGCATAATTTAACGATCAGCCTTTTGCACAAATAATCTTTCTTTTTTTTCCTTCTTCAACATTTTTCATATATGTGTGTGTTTGTGGGGAATGTGGCTGTATCTGCATGATTAGCATCTGTATGACTGATAATCAGCGTGTGATAGACGGCTATCAGTGTGAATGCGGTCTATATGAATAGTGCGCTTATTGAATATATGGCGCATCTGTATGATTACCATCTGTATTACCAGCCATCAGCATTTGATTACTGACTGTTTCAGCATCTATCAGTGTAAATGCTGTATTTCAAGCAATCTCAAGATGTACTGTAATTGGCATACATGGGTAATTTTTTTTCTTATTTCTTTTTATCATTATATTCTTTATATTCTTATTGTATTTTCTAGTGCTCAAATAAATCACTTATACGATGTCTAAGATTCTGTCTATTGTTTCTTTTTTGGGGGGGGTCTAGACATAGCATCAGAAAAATGGTTGCAATAATCTAATTTTTCATGGTACCTTCTTCAGATTTGAAGTAAAAGCTCATGAGACATGTGACTTTCAACCCATTACTTTTCTAGATTGCTCCAGGACTGATTTAATGTATTTTTTATATGAAATAAAAAAAAAATCAGTGTGGTAGAATTTTTTTCAAGGCACTTCAGTGTCTATAACTTTTTAACTTTTTGAGCATTATCAACTCTGGATGATGGATAGTAAAGCCCAAAGAGTCTTCTTTCCAAATACACCAAAATCAGTCATAAACTATTACAATTTTAAGTTAGGTAGGTCATTTTCAGCTGTGAGTCCCAAAATGGGGGGTGCAGGTTAACAGGTCACATATGTAAAAAGTCAGTTTTTCTTCAATGTACTATAGCCTACAAGAAACACTTCATACGTGGCTGCTCTCCAGTATAAGGGGCTTTCCCTACCATTAATGCTTCGACAGTTTACACTGCACACGTCTGCCGTACAGTGTGGCTCTGATATGGCCACTGAAGCTGATTGCGGCCACTCTAGACAATGCTTGTGTTTATTCCAACCGCGTCATGCACGTTTCTGAAGCGGCTCTCTGTGCTACTTCTGTAAAGATACACGCATATGCCTCCTTTGAATAAATATAGCCAAAATCCGTTTTGCGAGAGGCAAAAGCTTACGTTTCAGTCGCATAACATTGGTTAATGGAAATGCTGTCATTTCGTAATACTTATCTTATCAATATTTATAAAATATTGCAAAAGTTTTGCACAAATCTGTATTGGAACCGCCACTACTGTGAAGTTTTTCAGTTTGAAATGACATCAATTCAGCTGTAAACAGTTCTACAAAAGACAGCAATGTAGTTATTCAGTTAGAATCTGTTCAGTGTTGACTGAAATCAATGTCAATGTTGCAAGATGCGATTCAGCTGTAAAGCAGCTCTACGGAAGAAGTTATGCCATCATCCAGCTTATGTGAAACTCAAGATTTGCTTTGTTTGTGAAAGTCTTTCCACAGTGATGGCACATGACAGTCTTCTCTCCGATGTCCCTGAATGATTCCTTGGCTTTTCTTGTCTGTAAAACTCATTCCACACTGATGACATTCAAGCAGGTCCCTCTTGGTAAAATCTTTATGTGGTACCTAAGGTTACCTTCTCTTTAGTGTGAGTTCTCATGTGAACTTCAAGGTATCGTTCTTGACTGAAACTCTTTCCGCACTGAGGGCATATGTAAGGCTTCTCCTCAGTGTGAGTTCTCATGTGCCTGTTAAGACTTCCTTTATGAGTAAAACTGTTTCCACACTGTTGGCAGGAAAAAGATTTCTCCATAGTGTGAATTTGCCTGTGGACGGTAAGGCAGGAGAAGGGTTTCTTTCCAGTGTGAATTCTCATATGATAATTAAGGGTTCCAAGTTGACTGAAACTTTTTCCACACTGTTTGCAGGTGAAAGGCTTCTCTCCAGTATGAATTCTCATATGGTGAATAAGATTTCCAGGTTGACGGAAACTCTTTCCACACTGTTTGCAGGTGAAAGGCTTCTCTCCAGTGTGAATTCTCATGTGAGATTCAAGATTTACATGTTGACTGAAACTCTTTCCACACTGTTTGCAGATGAAAGGCTTCTCTCCAGTGTGAATCCTCATGTGAACTTTAAGGTTTCCATGAAAACTGAAACTCTTTCCACACTGATTGCATGTGTAAGGCTTCTCTCCACTGTGAACTCTCATGTGCTTGTTGAGGCTTCCTTTATGAGTGAAACTGTTTCCACACTGTTGGCAGGTAAAAAGGCTGTGGACATCAAGGTTTCCATTTTGATTGAAACTCTCTTCACACTGAGGGGATCTCTTCTCTCTATTGTGAATTTTCATGTGCCTGTTAAGTTTTCCTTGTTGACTGAAAGTCTTTCCACACTGAAAGCAAGCAAAATAATTCCTAGTTCCTGTCTTTTGAGCTCTTTTTTGAGTGGAAGTCTTTTCAGACTGTAAGGAACAAAAAGATTTTTCTCCAGTTATGAAGTCATGAAGATTCTCATACTGATCTTTCTCCTCAATTTCATTCAGTACTTCCCTCTCCTCTTTCAGTGACATCAGATCTAAGGTGGAAAAACAAACCAAGAAAAAAAGTTAACCCCAGTTTAATGGCACAAAGCAATCAACATCAAAACATGTAGATATGTAATGCATATATGGTAGATCCTACACCAGGGTGTCCAAACTTGCTTCTGGTCGGCCGTAGAGGCTGCCATTTTTTTCGGGACTGGAAACAATGTAGCGTATCAGACCCGAACCAGACAAATTAAAGATTCGATCAGGACCATGGTTGAAACATGAGGAGCCGAATTCTTCAGAAAGGCAACAGGATGTTGTAAATCAATTCCTAGTGCAACAAGTCAGAAGCAAGTCCACTAACCAACCAACTCTTTCACAGAACAGCTTTCAACATTAACACCATTAGAACAATTATTGACAATTTCAATTCCGAAAAGAGATTGTCGAATTTGGGGCAAGTAATCAAGATTGATGGTCAAAGAGTGCACAGCCTGACCATCACAGGCTGTGCATCTCCTGCACAGCCTACCATGAGAGTAAAAAAGATTGTTGGATTGACTTCCCCCCCACCTAGCAGAACCAGACTGAAATTCCTTTAAGGGGACCTTTTAACCTCTGTTCTCCACAGAACGTCCTTACGTCCTTATGTTTGTTTCTAATCACTTATTGTGTATGTCTTTTAAATAACTATTGAATAGCTTAAGTATTCATATTCATGTTTAGTATGAGTGTTCAAATCTTATTGCTTGAAAAGTTTCTGACCATCAGTTTTTTGTCAAATGTATCATATTCTTATCATAGGAATCATGTCCAAAATTATAACTAGCGCTTGTTGTTCATCTTTCTCCAATCACAAATGCAGACATGGTTTAATGTTTACGTGGCATGATGCAACGCAACGTGTAAAAAGACAGTACAAGTCAGCGGTTCTCAATTACAGTCCTCGCACACCCCTGCCAATCAGAGCACACCTTGCTTTTCAGACCGATGAGCTTTGTAAAAAACGATGCGTTTCAGAAAGGCTGGGCATAGAGGGGAAACAATAATGTACAGTATGTGGAAAATGTGTTTTTTGAACCTTAAACCGCATAAACATTTCATTACACCAAATACACAAAATCATATGACCCCTTTAAGTACTAGAAATTAATGGTTTTATTTTAGAAGCAAACATTCTGTTTAATTTGACAGAAAAATAAAACTGTTTAGACTAATTTCGTATTAATGTTTCAACTTAAATCCATGATGTCATAACAAATGCCCAATGTGAAAGCAGGATCTTCTCAGCTGCACTTGAAGGTAGCATTAACATTTGTCTGATCATGTGATCTCAACACGACTGTCGTCAAACCACTTTAGTGTGTACGATCACACTGGTGTGATTAGAACGTTCAGTGCATCACATCATGAATTCAAACCTGTTTTCGCGCTTTTCCTGGCATTTTATCATTATCACAACTATTCAGTGTTTTCAACCATATAACCAGTGTTGCCAAGTGCGCTACTTTCACACTATTGTTTTTAATGTCCGCGGGTTTAAGTGACCCCAATAACGTGATATTTGACCCCTAAAATGCGTATTTTTACAAGGGGAACTAGACCAAAAATGTATATTTTACCCTACCGGAATGTGATTTTTACCGTGGGTCCCCCTCGAAATGTGATTGGGCTAGTTTTGAATAGCAATTGGGAGGGTTTTGTTGTGAAAACCAGGCAACCCTGCATATAACGCTTATTTTAGACTCCAGACATTTAAATACACTCAAGTACTAGCAAAACAATACATTTATAGTTTGTAAAAATACACACTAATGTCTATGGAAGCGGCAATAATGATCCTTACAAATATAAACTGACGGAATGTTTTACCGATTTTACATACACACTGTTGAGGTAACTATAAAGTTTACTCTGCTCTTCTCCCAGTTCACCAGAAACTTACTGTAATTTATTTTGGGAGGACACAATGATTCAACATGTTGTAAATCCCACAGCTTGAATTTAGCATGAACTAATATGGCGTCGCCCATCACCCGGTATGGATCAACTAAAATAGTCATTATAAAAGTGCTTAAACTTCCAAATACATTTACTTTGCACATATTTCAGAATCTGAATATCAGATATTTAATCACATAGTGAGCAAGTTTGTGAATATTATTAATAAAAAAGGAAAACAAAGTAAAAATAGATCTGTTATAGATGTTTTTCCTAAATGCTGAAGTCACGCCTGACGCTTAACCAGAAGGATTGCTTTGCATTTCCAGTCTCCAGTGCTTCTAGTCAAATAAGCGTCTATTCCGAGCTCATAATCTTTTAAAATATGTTTATAAAAAAAGCACATGGCTCCAAAGCGCCATCACTTTACAGTGTCGTAATGAGCTACATTAAAAACAGATGGACACTATTTGAATGCGTTCCTATGGAGACAGGAACAGAAGAGCATCCAATCAGAAGTTAGAATTTGTAACAGCGGCGTTCATCATTTACTCAGGAAAAAGGGGCACATTCCAGACTGCTTTTTTGCGCCCTTCAAAGGCTCTTCCAGAAGTCCGTTAGCGAACGGAACACGCGGTGGTCACAGTTAGGAGATCTTCCGATGCATTTTAAAGCAAAGTTGTGGCTGATTTCGACTTCACATACAATCGTAAGTGGAACAGGCTAATCAAATGTGTCTATTTTAATGTGATACAAAATATTTTTAATCAGAAATATTATTTAAGATGGTAGTGTAAGCAAATTTAAGTTAGTTAAGTTTGAAAAAGATTAACAGTAAATAAGGCAATTAGACAATATTTGAATATAACAATGAGAAGAAATACATATTTGCAACAAGCGTCGTCAAGGTCACATTTGGTCAGTCATTCCCTTCGTCAAGGGAGTTCCAAACGCTTATATGAGACAGTAATGCCCTACACCCTTCAAAGAACACACTTCAAGGGTTCTGCCCATAGGTATGCTCACTTCTATTTGGAATTCCCCCAAGGATCTATACAGCACTATTGTGGCTGTGGTGTCACATGACAAGCATGACGTGTTGCCATGGAAACAATATGACAATACATTCCATACATAGAATATTTTAAACTCACGTCTGAAAGGGTTAATTTCTACACATGTGACCTTCTTCATAAATATCAGTCATTTCTGTAGAGCTGCACATTTTATGGATCAAGTGAGTTCAGCTTTGAGAATGAAAACCAACCTGTTTGTTCCTCTGTATCTTCTTGTTTGACTCTGAATTCTTCTTCTATCTTCAAGTCTTCATTCTCTTCTTTAATAAACGTTATCTTTGTTTGTTCCTCAGTATCTTCACGTTTGACTCTAAACGTTTCTTCAATCTTCATGTCTTCACTCTCCTCTTTAATAAACGGCATCTTTATAATTGTGTGTCACGTGGATCTCAGTTAATCCACCAGGAGTTTTTCTGTGTTGATGAGAGAATAATTAACAGATAACAAAATAAACAGAGTTCATATTTAGGTATTTGTGATTAATATTAGGAATTCAATTATTTGAATGCAATATTAAATAGATTACATTTTTATGAACACATTTGCAGTTGGTTTGTAAAGATTCCAGGTAAAAATAAAGTATACTTGAATGCACTAAAACAACACTGAAATAGCAGCAAGTACAGTTGTAGCACATTCTTATTTTTGTGCTAAATGAAATGGTAAAACTTATACACTACAAATACACCAATTAATAGAGTATTTCTACTTCAGTAGTAAAAGTCGAGTGCACTTAGATGTTCTTAAGATTATTAAAAGTACTAAAGAATATTTTTTATTATATTAAATATGAGATTAGTGTGCAAACATAAAGTACATTATGGAAGTATACTAAGTGTACATAACGTGTATTACACAGCACTTTTTTCTCCTGAGTTTTCACTGAACATGTTTGTGTGTGTTCTCTTTTATCGTCGGCGCTAATTCGAATTAACGTTACTCAAACATTTAACGGATGATTCTGTTCAGATGATTCGGATTCTCAGTTTCTCTCGGTTCTTTCCAGTAACTTACTTAAACTATGTACTGATTAGCGCTATAGGGAGAGAAATGAGACGCACCTTTCTGTTATTGACATGTGGATGCGCTTTACTCGCAAAAATAAACTATAAATAAACTGTTACAACATTATTTTAAGATTAATTCATTTATTATCGTAGCTTGTTAAAACGTTAAAACTGACAGTAGAGTTTGCATTGATTTTAAAACTTAAAAACCACAAACCTTTCTTCAGGCGAATCACAACAGATGCGGGAGCACTGCGCAGCTTTATGACATCACAACTCCAGACCACAATAAAAGTCTCGTTTACACGCTGATTATAAGTTTCGTAAATCTCTCTCTCTCTATATATATATGATTTAGTCCAGTGGTTCCCAACCTTTTTCCTTGGGGCCCCCACTATGTACATATTTAACAATCCATGACCCCCCCCCATGTATGTATGTATATATATATATATATATGTAATATTAGTGCTGGGAAAAAAATTAATCGCATCCAAAATAAAAGTTTGTGTTTGCATAATATATGTGTGTACTGTGTATAATTATTTTGTATATATAAATACACACATATGCATGTATATATTTAATATTTTTATTTATTTATATATAAATTATTTATATTTATATATAATATAAATGATGTATAAATGTATATACAGTATATACATGCAAAAAAATTTAAATTAATACATGCATATGCGTGTATTTATATACAAAATAATTATACACAGTTCACACATATATATTATGCAAACACAAACTTTTATTTTGGATGCAATTAATTTTTTCCCAGCACTAATATATATATATATATATATATATATATATATATATATATATATATATATATATATATATATATAAATATATATATAAGGGGTGTAACGGTTCGGTTTGATACGATACACTTGTGTCATGGTACGGTTCGGTACGTTTTTGATACAGCAAAAAGAAAAAAATGCCAGAGAAATTTCCTTGATTTCTTTTTTTTTTATATTAAAACTAACATAATAAAGTGTGATATTTTTTACTTTGAGTAATTCTGGAGCTATAATTGATTCTTCTTATGAGCATATAAAACAAAACAGTTTCTTGGAAAAAATGAAATATTGTAGTAGTTATAAACCAAGGTTTATTTTATTTCAGATTAACATTTGAGGGCAGCAATTGTATTCATAATGTCAAAATAAAACCGACGTAATGTTCCTGCCAAACTTTCATGGTTGCAGTTAGTGTTACTACAGTAAATCCATGGTGAATGTTGCAGATCTGGACACTGGATAGTTCATTCGCGGCACAATGTTTCTTCCTGGTTTCCACGCGCTGTTTGAATAACGGAGAAATGTGAATGTGTCTCTCTAGATCTCGCAGCGATGTTATTACTTCAGTGGCAAATTCAAATGCTTTCTTTACTGGATCTCTTATTAGCGCTGTGTAGTAACAGCGTCGCATGATCACGATCGGCTCGCGCTGCACTGGTCCAAACTGATAAACACTCAAAAAAAAAACGTCAACCACACAATAACGAGCAGTTTCGTTCCGCTTGCATTATGTTTGCCATTTGATATTGGGCACTGTTGTGGTCGCGCCGGCGTCTCTTACATTATGAGCGCGCTTCCCAGATAGCAAACTAACATAGAATCAACGTCTGCTTGCTATCTGGGTTGCCACCGAGCGGCAACCTCCCGCTCTCTCTCGTGAAGCCAATAAGGAAGTGACTAAAACTGCAATTCATGGACTGGCCGCTTGAGGCTGGCTGCAAAAGGGAGTCAGTCCCATAGACTCCCCATGTTAAAATGCCCAACTTTACAGCAGCAAAAAACGTTTACAGCCTGGTTCAAAAAATTATTTTGGTCTATATTGCTAATTTTGCCCTTCATGACAACTGTCGCGGCGTCTGCAAAGTGCATTTGCAGCTTTTGACCGCTGAGTCAAAGTTTTCAAACAAGCGCATCAAAGCACATTTTCGCAAATAGACGACAGCTTTGCCTCACCGATGTGTTACATTTGACGGCTGCAGTCAGGGAAACTGAAAGAAAAACACTATAGTTAAAATATTTAATATTCACAGATGAAAGTTTGGTACTTATGAAGTTATGTGCATTTCTTAGAACGAATTCAAGCAGGATAAATGTCAAGCCTGTGCCTGTGCTTATATTTTCTCTAAGCTACACAGTATTACACCATAATTTAGATTTGACACATTTAATAGGTGTGCAGTATTATTTATATAATATGAATTATGTGTTATTCAAAATAAATTGTGGTTTACTTTGCATCGGAGCATTAAAAGTGGTAGCCTATTTTAGTGAGCTAGGCTACATGGATTTATATGCAAAATGTCAATATTCTCATATATTAGGCCTATATTTTAATTTATATTTTAAAATTCCTTTAATAAAACAACATGCATTTTTGTTATTCGTTACCTGTCCTTTATTTTGACAGACAACTTCTTGGGAAAATATATTTGTCTGTAGACTGATTAAGAAATTGTTGCGTGTTTTATAAATTATTTTCTTTCTTTTAGTAAAACGTGAGGCACTGTATAATTTCGTTCCCATTATTTAGGCCTAATTAAAACAAGAAACGAATAAATTAAACCTGCACGATTTAGCTAAATCATTGAAAGTCTAAAGAATGGACGGATTAATAAAACGTTCTCATTTTTAAACTCAAGTTCTCTCATTATAATCAACAAAATACACACAATGTAAATAAGTTAATTGACAACTTCAGTGATTTTAAAGGGAGCCTTCTTTACTTGCTTTCATATAATTTAAGTAAAAATTAAAATTGCAGCCGCATTTAAATGCAGGTGTGTAAATTTGTCTGCTTGCAAGATTTGCGCGGCGCGAGTGATGCTGAGTGCACGCGCAGCATTTATTCTTATTTGTTTTTTTCTTCATTACAAATCTTGTTTGGTTTTATTTTGGATAATTGCATGTAAAAAATAATTTACGTTGTAATGCATATGCAAAATGTGAATTATTATTCATATTCAAGTGTTTGTGCGAAAATTATTAATGCGCATGCAGGACAGGGAGGCGCCCTCTAGATCACTTGAAATTTTTCCTGATAATGAATTAACTTAAAATTGTGGTGTCTCACATACATGAGAAATATATCTACAGAAAGCTTGAAATGTCTTTTAAACGAATCAATTCAGAACGAAAGCATTATGTAATCTGTGAAGGTTGTATTTCTCTTTAAAGGCGAGTCCATGTGGATCATGTCAGCACTGTGAATTTCATCTTGCAGCCGACAAGAAAAAAATTTGTTTATTAATAAATAATTAAAATGTCTCCTTTTTTACAATTATTGGGCTACTTCTGGCTGTGCTTTGGGGCAAACTTAATGCATGTGCTTGAGCGCAGAATATATTAAGGCTCATTGTGGATTATAGATGTAAATTTAATATAATCCTGCGATTAGTTGAATAATGACAAATGAACGACTAGTAACTAGAAAAATCTTACGTGGGGGGCAGACCTATTAAATAGCCTCTAGACATCTCTGTTAAAGTTTTTTAAAGCATTTTATACGCGTTTGCATAAATTCTTCTTTCAGAACGGTCTGTAATGGAGAGATGCTTTAACACTGTTTTTTCCTCTGAAACACAAAAACGAAAATTGAAATAAAATTGATATTTTATGTTTTGAGAATGGCCAACCCTTCTCTGCAGATATTGTTGCTTCTGGTTTGTGCATTGTAAATAGGCTACAAAAAAAAAAAAAAAAAAACTTATTTATTTGAGTTAAGGCAACTACCTCTGAAATTAAGTTATAATAACCAATAAACTATATTGCGCTATACAGTAGTCAACATTTGAAGTGGATCAAAATCTTTCTTCAAAGTTGCCCTAAAACCAAAATGACGAGGCAATCGTCCTATCTAAACCTGTTCTGCAAGTTTGATACCCTCATAAGACACTGTCCATATGAAAGACCAAGAGATTCACACCTTTATCTCGACCCCCACAAGCTATACAGAACTACCCCCCAGCCCCCTCCAGCTGAACTGAATTCGGTCTGTTTGTTGGCTGTGAGGAACAGTGTGTTCTCATGTTACTGGGCTGAAACATGCCTGCACTCACAGCAGACCTACTCTTTTTATTCATTATTTTCCCGCAGCCCATATTATTATTATCACTAGACCAAAATAATAACAAATTATCAATTGATAATTAATCATTATTTTACGAAAATCATTGTTATTTGTGAACGTAGCGTTTGCGGAAGGCTTTAAGACCAAGCGGAGTCCTCCATCAGCTGCTCCCGCTTCACAGCGCGCGGGACTCGCGCTCACTGACCCAGCTTCAAAGTCCGCAAGTTTTGATTTAACTAAATCAATTTGAGCGAATACAACTTACTGATTATGAGCCCAACATTTAGCAAGACAGAAAAACATTCAGTCTACCTGAAGGAAGATGAATTTCATTGTAAGTTAATGCTGTTAAATAGAGAGTTAAAATGGAGAGAGAGAGAGAGAGAGAGAGAGAGAGAGAGAGAGAGAGAGAGAGAGAGAGAGAGAGAACCGTGTAGGCTATTCCTAAACTTGGAGCTCATTATATTGAAGTACAAATCCAAACACCAGAAGCAACCTACACTCTCTCAGTGTTCTTTCATTGAAAAGTATGTTTTTTGTTTATTCACAGGCTATATGGTTGAAATAATATTTTATTTCAAAACTTTAAGTGCCATTGTTTAAAAAAAATGCTTTATTGGCTAACGTTTCATAGACCTTCAGTTGTTATGCTTTAAAATCCCATAACATTTGTAATTTCACAGTATTTTCACTTCCTAAATCACTAACCTTTAAAGTCACAATTCTATAATGGTCAAATTTACTCAGGCCGATGGCACTTTTAATGACATTATTTTTTTATTTTATTTATTTTTATTTATTTATTTGAATAATTGTAGCCTACATAAATAGGTGAAGCAAAACAAATATGAATAATATTTGGATCGTCCCTTATTTTTTCCCTTATTTTCTTAAAGAATAAACACTTATTATCTACAAGAATAAACATGATAACATATTATTAATTCATAGAAATAATTTAAGCAATTAAAACCTGATAACATATTATCAATTCATAGAAATAATTTAAGCAATTAAAACCTTTTTTTTTAAAAAACTTGAACTTCAATACTATTAAACTGACTTTAAAATCTCAAAGAGTTTATAAGTTAAAAAGGGTAAAATGTCACAGTGCATGTTAAATAGTTGTAATTATATTGTTAACAAGTTCATTTAGACTAACAATATAATTCAATTTTTTTTTTTAATGAACAATTCCTGTATAAAATGGGAAATCAACCTTTATATCAAACATTTTGAAATCGTCCACAGCTGAGCAACGTGCGAGGCAGGTTGAGCGTGCGAAGTGAATGTGCTGCACAAAGTCATTTTCAGATGCAATGAAAATAAAAAAAATAAAAAACCATGGATAGCCTAGATTAGGCCCAGACTCTGTTCCTAAGTATATAATAATTATAATTACTGTTAACCCACAGTAACACATTTTAATGTATAAAAAGCTTTAACAGAGATGTCTAGAGGGTATTTAATAGGTCTGCCCCCCACGTAAGATTTTTCTAGTTACTAGTCCTTCATTTGTCATTATTCAACTAATCAGAGGTTTATATTAAATTTACATCTATAATCCATAATGAACCTATATATATTCTGCGCTCAAGCACATGCATTAAGTTTGCCACAAAGCACAGGCAGAAGTAGCCCAATAATTGTAAAAAAGGAGACATTTTAATTATTTATTAATAAACAAATGTTTTCTTGTCGGCTGCAAGATGAAATTCACAGTGCTGACTCTCTCCACATGGACTCGCTTTTAAAGAGAAATAAAACCTTCACAGATTACATAATGCTTTCGTTTTGAATTGATTCGTTTGAAAGACATTTCAAGCTTTCTGTAGATATATTTCTCATGTATGTGAGACACCACAATTTTAAGTTAATTCATTATCAGGAAAAATTTCAAGTGATCTAGAGGGCGCCTCCCTGTCCTGCATGCGCATTAATAATTTTCGCACAAACACTTGAATATGAATATTAATTCACATTTTGCATATTCATTACAACGTAAATTATTTTTTACATGCAATTATCCAAAATAAAACCAAACAAGATTTGTAATGAAGATAAAACAAATAAGAATAAATGCTGCGCGTGCACTCAGCATCACTCGCGCCGCGCAAATCTTGCACGCAGACAAATTTAAACACCTGCATTTAAATGCGGCTGCAATTTTATTTTTTTACTTAAATTATATGAAAGCAAGTAAAGAAGGCTCCCTTTAAAATCACTGAAGTTGTCAATTAACTTATTTACATTGTGTGTATTTTGTTGATTATAATGAGAGAACTTGAGTTTAAAAATGAGAACGTTTTATTAATCCGTCCATTCTTTAGACTTTCAATGATTTAGCTAAATCGTGCAGGTTTAATTTATTCGTTTCTTGTTTTAATTAGGCCTAAATAATGGGAACAAAATTATACAGTGCCTCACGTTTTACTAAAAGAAAGAAAATAATTTATAAAACACGCAACAATTTCTTAATCAGTGTACAGACAAATATATTTTCCCAAGAAGTTGTCTGTCAAAATAAAGGACAGGTAACGAATAACAAAAATGCATGTTGTTTTATTAAAGGAATTTTAAAATATAAATTAAAATATAGGCCTAATATATGAGAATATTGACATTTTGCATATTAATCCTTTTTTTTTTTAAACTTGAACTTCAATACTATTAAACTGACTTTAAAATCTCAAGGAGTTTATAAGTAAAAAGGGTAAAATGTCACAGTGCATGTTAAATAGTTGTAATTATATTGTTAACAAGTTCATTTAGACTAACAATATAATTCGATTTTTTTTTTTTTTTTTTAAATGAACAATTCCTGTATAAAATGGGACATCAACCTTTATATCAAACATTTTGAAATCGTCCACAGCTGAGCAACGTGCGAGGCAGGTTGAGCGTGCGAAGTGAATGTGCTGCACAAAGTCATTTTCAGATGCAATGAAAATAAAAAAATAAAAAACCCTGGATAGCCTAGATTAGGCCCAGACTCTGTTCCTAAGTATATAATAATTATAATTACTGTTAAACCACAGTAACAAATTTTAACCGATTAATCGCCTATTTTCGTTTGCTGCATTTTTTATTTATTTATTTATTTATTTTTAAACAGGCTAAAAAATAAATTAAGTTTGTGAGAGGAAAAAAAATATATAAGTCATGTATAAGTTGCATTTTATTACATTCAGAAATAATAACGGCTGGCCTAATAATGTTATAATGTGCCAACAGGGTATTTTTAGTTCCCTTCACTTTACAACAAATCCTTTAAATTTAACAAATTTATCAGAACAGAACAAGAATTTAAAATATTTAATTCTAATGGATAAATAAAATTGCAGTATACAATAATATAGGCTTAGCTATAAACAAACAAAAAAATAAATGAATAATAATTTAAAGCGAACCATAAGGTAAGGTTGTGCTCTCATTCGGGAGAAATCCAAACGTTTCCATATTCGTGATGTTGCCTATTTCAAGCTTAACTATTATTCATTAGGAAAAATAGGCTTTGTAGTTCACGCATGTTTCAGTATCAACGAAAAAAAAAAAAAAAAATTCATAATTAGCAAAAATATGCCAAAGTGGACCGCTGCTCGCGCCGAATGGCACGGTGAACGGCTACTGTTTCCAATGAATGTGCGCGAGGCACCAGCGCGATCAAACAGCTGAAACAGGAAATACTCAATTTTTGGTCACACAGTAAAAGCATAATTCAAAAATGCAAAGTGTTAGCAGTTTGAAAAATCAAGAATAATAACAGAATTAATAATAATTATTGCTAAATGCTGGACCGTTCTCATTTCGATCTGCAAATGGATCCTGAAGGATTTTTTTTAAACCAAGAATGAACCGAAATGAAAACATTTAGCTTTTTATCCGTATATATAGGCCTTATTTAATGACTGTTTAATAACAATAGCAAGCATAAGATCCTTTGTGTAAAGGTCTTCTTTTAATTTTTGATGAGTAGACTGTAGCCTAAGACTATCCTACATTTTGAAATTAACTCACTGTAAATTTTTTAATGGTTTTTAAAGATGGTACAATGTTATATCTTAATGTTATTGTTGTTTTACCTCCTCCTTTTATCTCATTTTACAATTACATTCAGTTCGCAATCCGTCCCTTTGCGCCAGCTGGCGGTAGTTTCGCGAATGAATTTAACACGCGACTGACTTGCAGTTAACGCCGCGGCCCTGCGGCAGCGGTACGCGCGGCGGTAGTACCCATTTTGGTTGTCTACCATCTGTACATTTGAAATAACGAAATTGTAATTGAAATCGGCATTGTTAGCATATGATTTTTTAAAAACTTTGAAAAAATATTTTTATATAAAATTATTAGTAGAACATTTTACGCATCTTTATTCACCTCAAAGCATATCCGCTCCCGCGCCCCCCCTGTGAACTCTGGCGCGGACCCCAGGTTGGGAACCAATGATTTAGTCAATGTACTGTGACGAGCACTCCCAGAGGAATCAGCGTCGCCCTGGAAACCAAAGCAAAACACCTGCACGTCCTCGTCACCGGCTGATCGGTCACAGCTGCTCCCCATCAGCCAGCACATTTAAAAGGAGCACATGTTTCACTCAGAGGACGTTCTCGAACCGAATGCAACACTGGTCTAATCCCCCTCTCCTTCCTTCACAGAAAGCAGTGAGTGACCGACAGCCCACACACTTTGGAGCACGTCAGGACACCCACTTTCACCTTGATTGGCACCGAAGAGCACGGAGAGCACACGGGAAGCACCAACCAGCAGAAAGCGGATCAGGACACTTCACCAGGCACCCTTCACTTATCAATAAACCCACCCTCCGGGGCATTTAATTCACGCACCTCTTGTCGAGTGTTTCTTCACCCCGTGACAGTACATTTACATTTACAAATGTGTTTTCTGACCTTGCCATTCAATTACATAAAACTAATTGTGTTTTTATGCAAAGGCTGAGGGACTTTTTTTTTTTTTTTTTTTTTTTGCTATCGGAGCAAATGAAAGCACAAATACATATTTGTTGCAGTTTCCATTCATCATGGTCCGTGTATCTTTTGGTCATTGGATTTTCCTTTCAGAAACGGATAACAAAAAACAAGTGGTTATTTGATTTTTGTTTTAAAATACAAAATTTAAAATTAAAATACAAAGCGTTTCTCTTTTTCAGTGTCAAAAAGAGATGAGCGAAATTTTAAAAATGATTTGAATTTCAATTTCTATTTCGGATATCAAAAAATAAAGTTACTTTAAAACAGAAACGAAAAAAAGGCCCGTTTGTTCATATTCCGAGACCGGATGTGGTTAGCACTCACGTGACAAGACCGCCACATTTGACAGAGTGACAGTCTGCTTAGCCCAGAATAAAATGTCTTTGGAAACTTACTCAGTTATGATTTTAGACATGGCAAAACAAAGCCTGTCATCCACAGAAATCTCAGCGCAGATATCACAAGTAAATGGGGGAGCAAGAGGATGTTCCGCCAGAAACGTGAGGAGATTTTGCAGTGAAAATGGATTAAGTTTGATGGGACTCCCTGACGCACATTTGGAGTTGGAGGTGGCAAAAGCTATAACCGAGGTATGATCCTGCTTTTTTTTTTTTTTTACCTTTTACTACAGAGAGAGAGTATATTAGATTTATTATTATTATTTTACTATTGTTCATATAACTGTTTTATTGTGTTTGTATATATTATGTATATATTTTATTTGTATATGCTTTGGCAACATTGTTTAAAAAACTTTCATGCCAATAAAGCCACATTGAATTGAAGAGAGAGAGAGAGAGAGAGAGAACATGTGATATGCACAGTATGTCCCGCATTTATATGTCTTATCAAATTTATTTGACTGGCATCTTTAATGCCCGTGTATTAAGAATAGTACATAAATCCCAATAAATAGCCTCAGCCTTCCATTATTTATAAATAGTTTCTAAGTCACAGTTAACATAATCCTCACAACACTGATAAATTCTATAACACAAAAACGTCTTATTTCATGATACACACATCAGCTGATATAATTTTGGAACGTTGAAAAAGACATGTATATTTTTTATTTTCTAGACTGGACCTACATATGGAAGAAAGATGATGAAGGGGTATCTCGCCATGAAAGGAGTGCATGCTGCAGAAACACGAATTGGATCAGCGCTCAGAACTATGCATCAGCCATACCATGAAGCAAGACGTCAGGTCTATTACTGTCTCCTCTCTAATACATAATCAAATATGTGGAATTTATGTGTAAATATGAGATAATGTTTTTTTGTCTGTGTTTTTTGCTGTTTAGCTGCAGTTACTTAGATTGTATAAGATTAAAAACTTACAGATATTTATAGTAAGCCTATAATCAGAACAAACCCCTAATTTTCATTTTACTTTTTTGACAGAGACACAAATAGACATTAGGTTATATTTGTAAAATATGCAGCCATATAGGACTAATGAGATTTTTTTGTGTGAAATAGTTACATAGTTTTCCTATCTCTCTTAGGGTGCCCGCAATCTCAACCCCATACCCTATCAAGCTGATTACATGGGTCAAAAGGTTCATATGGACCAAAACGAAAAACTGGCTATGTTTGGGGTTACCCATGTTTTAGCCATTGATGGCTTCAGCAAAAAGATTGTTGCTCATTCTACAATGCCTATAAAAAACAACCTTGCCATCTATGAAGATGTTTTCAGGTAATAGCAATTATTATTATTGTGGACACTAAAGAAAGTGCATACACATGGCTACCATTCATGATAGAATATAAAACATATAATAACTGTTGAACATCTACAGTATATTGTTATGAACTAATAACAGTTAAGTTTGAAAAGTTTTGCACAAAATAAAACACTTTTTCATCCAATAGGCCTGCAGTACTTGCCTATGGTATGTGGGACCAGGTACGAGTAGATCATGGCAAGGAGTTTTATTTGACGCTTTTCATGCAGGAGCTGCTGTCATCTCACCGCCATAATCAGGAGCGAAGGCCATATTTACAGACTTCATCCACAAAGGTACATCTCAACAGTTTGTTTGGTTGCTTCAGCAATTCACTTGAATGCCTGCTTTTTTATTATTATTACTATTATTATTTTTGCTTCAGCAGCATACTGTTGTTTTGCATGCATGAGACAAATTGTCGTTGCTATTACTATGCTTTCCAAATTTTTTAGTTAATTAAACAAAATTAACTATGGCTGAGAACATGATTCTTTTTTAAATCTGGTTACAGCTTAACAATAAAAAACTGCTGCAGAAGCAATTACATCTTATTTGTCTTCAAGCAGAATTCCTGGTAAAACTATAAATTTACTTGTTCGGCGGTCAATGTGCATAATGACTGCTGAGTTAATACATTTACAGATTTACTGGGAATTCTGCATGACCATTTTTCCTTAATAGACTAAGATTTATTTACCCACCAGAACAAATTGACTGATTACACATCTTTGTTGCAAATTCAGAATCATATAGTTGAACGAATCTGGCCTGAAGTCAACAATCGTGTCAACTATCCACTGAAGACAGCACTTATGGGGTTGGTGGATCAAGAGGAAATAGACATGAACGACAGCCTTGTGAGATATTGTGTGTCCAACCTTACTGGCCGCTTGTGTGAGATTGGTCTTACAAGGCTGGTGGAGTCATGGAATGCTCATAGAATTCCAGGTCAAATAAAACCGTGTTTCGAAGATTACAATTATTACAAGAGGCATTCATAAGTTTCAATACCAACAGTATGTTCTTTATTTTACAGGTAAAGGAACACCAAATGACTTGGCTGGCCGTGGGTGTCCCAAAAAAATCCAACAGGAGCTGTTGCCTCATTCAGCTGAAGCAGCAGACCTTTACAGCCAACAGCTGGGATCATCACTGACCAGGCATTCAACTTTTGGAGTTGATCCATTTTCAACTGAACAGGACAAGATTACAGTTGAGAACCAGTTTGCCGAGCATTATTCAGACATTTCAGAATTGTACTCTAGAGCAGTGAACAATGACTTTGCCCCATACAAACAGGCATTGCTCTGTCTTATAACCACAACTCAGCGCAATGTGTGAAAAGCCATTAGCTCTATTTAACTTGAAGACTGTTAACTTTAAATTTGTTTGTGTAAAAATTCAACATGTTACTCCTCTTCAAAAAGGGATCTCAGAACAGAAAATGTCTCTGACAGACCATTAATTTCAAATATGGTGTTGTTTGCAGTGTTCCCTCTACATTTTGCACAGTGCACAGAGGTCTCCTGCCACTGTACCACACATGTTTTGCAGCCAATAATGCTCCGGCAACACTCTGTGAAGACTGGCTCCTCGATGAATTCTAAAAGACAAAATGAGAAAAACTAGTCATTCTGTGTGTGTGTGTCCATATGACCTTAACTCTTAACCAGCACCCCTATTTTTTGAGAATTTTCTGAAAATGACATGTAACCAACTACAAATGTCTGTAGCTCTTAAACCCTATAGTCCACATTCATAACTGGTCTTTTTTTAAACTAGACACTTGAAACTTTGTAATTCAAAGTAGCAAAGAAACAGAGTAAAACAAGGTAAACATTTTACATGAAAAGTTACTTACGATTTCTTTGAATGAACTTAACTTAGGGAAACATTTATCAGACTTTTATGTTAAAGGCCTGAAAACAACAAAGATAAAATTTAATGTCTGGACCATGTTTTGATTCAAATTTGAGGATGAAACTCTCAGTCCCAACAATTTAGTTTCTGTTAGCTTTTATTCATGAAAAGTAAAGGCGTCCTTTCTAAAAGGCCAAATGGAGAGCTTGCAATCGATTTTGGTTGGTTATTACTCCCATCAATCAAAACTTTGCTGACTAGACATTCGCTTGGTTTTCAAACCTTTTAACGAGCGCAAGTGACACGTCGTGCAACCAGTTTTGGATTAAAAACTGGGACGCATTTTGAAGAATAGATCCTTACATTGAAATTTAATTGTTTTTTGGATTCGTCCGAACTGATCTGAACCATAAGAGATAAAAGATAAGTATTGCTGTTCATTTTGCTCATGTTTACATTATCAGTCCTTCAGGATTTCATTTAACCCTTTCCTCTCTTATGTACTGATTGCAAAAACATGTTCAGAACATGATTCTTAAATGTTTTAGCTTTCAAATGATGCATAGATTTATGATAGTCAGTTAAATATTTGTTATAAAACAAAGGTAAATAAATGTAATAAAAAGTATAGACATCCCCAGCGTATCCGGGCCAGGATGATACCATCTATGAAGTTAATTGCCGTGTCTGAAATCCCTCCCTTTCCACTATTTAGGGTGTCTGCCATTTTCTAGTGGTGTCCGAATTCTGATTGAACGACATCATACTCTACATTTGTTCACTACTTTTACCTACAATCCTCTCTGAATTAGAGTGTACATCCAATGTACACTTGCTGAAGCACTATTTACCATAATTCATTGCGTAGAGGACTGAGCTTGCATGAAAGTGCGGGAGCGAGCGAGTTGAAACCAGAGATTACTTTGCAGCTATCTTATTTCTGCTTTAACATTTATTTAATCCTTTTTTTTATTATTATTATTAATCATTACTTGAATAAAACGTATTAAAATATTGAGACAATATTATATAGATGACTTGATAAAATTAAATGAAATATTAATAAGGTAATTTTGTTTTATTAAAATATTATTTAGGCATTAACACAATTTAATGTGTTTGACTAACAGTCAGGTATTGTAATAATATGTGGCATTGTTGTTGACATTAATATTTCATTTAATTTTATCAAGTCATCTATATAATATTGTCTCAATATTTTAATACGTTTTATTCAAGTAATGATTAATAATAATAATAAAAAAAAGGATTAAATAAATGTTAAAGCAGAAATAAGATAGCTGTAAAGTAATCTCTGGTTTCAACTCGCTCGCTCCCGCACTTTCATGCGAGCTCAGTCCTCTACGCAGTGAATTGTGGTAAATAGTGCTTCAGCAAGTGTACATTGGATGTACACTCTAATTCAGAGAGGATTGTGGGTAAAAGTAGTAAACGAATGTAGGGAATGATGTCGTTCACTCAGATTTCGGACACCGAAACAAATTGGCAGACACCCTAAATAGTGCACTATATAGTGGATAGGGAGCGATTTCAGACACAGCTTTTGTTAATGTATCGTTACACCATGGGTTGTAACACAAAGGTTTGCATTTGTACATGTAATTAATTGTAGTGGATGAGACATAGGTGACCATGGTTAGAAAATGTAATAATGCGTATTTGGAAAATTACAATTCTGGATAAAAATGGATTCAAAATAAATGTACATGTGGGACAATGCCTATCTATTGTGTACTCACTCATACAAATAACACAGCAGAATCCTTGCTTGATGGTCTGTAGCTGGGAAGGAGTCAGGATCACTCTTTGAGTGGCAGCTAGATTGGTGAGCTCTCTGATTGCTACAGTGATATCTGGTAAGGTCTGTGATGCCAGTACAAGCTCTTCTATCTTCTCAGTGACCTCTCCAATTCCATCAGCATCTTCATCTTTACGGCTATTACAAGGAAAAAACATAATAGATATATACTGTTTGTGTTTTAGTGGTTTTGCTTGTGGTAGCCAAATAAATCTTTGGCCCAAACATTATAGAAGCCACTAAAATACAGAAGCATTAATGGCCAAAGGGTTGGCAAACCGGTGCTGATTTGAAATAAAGTTTCAATAGTCTGGAGAACAAAGGTAAGGACAAATATAAGTAAATAAAGGTTAAATCATCATGAGTTATCTCATCCCCTCTAATTTTAAATCACAAAAGTAAAGACTTAAAAATAAAACAAAATTAAAGGGTTAGTTCACCCAAAAAGGAAAATGATGTCAGTTATTACTCACCCACATGTTTTTCTAACCCCGTAAGACTTCCTTCTTTGTCCCATCATAATTTAAGATTTTTATGATGACATCTGATAGCTAAATCGCTCCTCAGTAGTGTTATAGGTGGCCGAAACTTGCTCGATCAGAAAACGTATTAAGACATCGTTAAAATAGTAAAAGTGACTCCAGTGGCTCAACCATACGTTTATCAAGCGACGAGAATACTTTTTGTGCGCAAAAATCAACAAAATAACGACTTTATTCCACTATTCATTCTCTTCAGCATTGGTCTTGTGCTTCCCTGGTGTTTTTACTTGGTCTATGTGCGTAGAGCTTCTGGGTTGAACGTCACACGCACCACTCAAATGACCTGCGTAGACCAATAGCGAGCCTGCGTAAAGACGTATGAATAGTGGAATAAAGTCGTTATTTTGTTGATTTTTGCGCACAAAAAGTATTCTCATCGCTTGATAAACGTATGGTTGAGCCACTGGAGTCACTTTTACTATTTTAACAATGTCTTAATACGTTTTCTGATCGAGCAAGTTTCGGCCACCTATAACCCTACTGAGGAGTGATTTAGCTATCAGATGTCATCATAAAAATCTTAAATTATGATGGGATAAAGGAGGAAGTCTTATGGGGTTAAATCAACATGTGGGTGAGTAATAACTGAGAATTTTTTTAATTTTTGGGTGAACTAACCCTTTAATGTTTCTCACCAGTTGTGCCTTCAGACTCCAAAATTGCATTCCCCTGCACATCAGTCAATACCATTGGGTCATGACATCCAATGGCATCTTGAACTTTACCGATTATCCCCTGAAGGGTAGCCTCAGATTCCAAAAACCGGACCACCACCATTCTGCTGGGACTCAGCCTCCCACCAACCACCTCAGCAAGGAAAACCGATCTGGAAGAACATCATATTAAAATAATCATTATGACACACACTGCATTCAGAATCCTATTTAATGTTAATAGTCTTATACATTTCGTATATCAATAAAATGCACTCAGTTTGCTTTTATAGTATCTTTGGGTTAACTGGTGTGAGAATGTAACAATCTCTTCTTTGGAACAGGATCAAACAATACACAAAGTTCCATGTACATATTACTTTCATAACATTTTGCATAAGCTTGCTGACAGACACTGCAAAAACAACCTCCCCCACCACTTTCTTGGCAGAGGTTATAAAAGTCAGGGGGGAATGTTAAAATGTAAATGAAAAGTACAAGTAGTATTAACTATTACACTACAACTACAAGGGAGGCAACTGGAGATGATAATATCATCAAATGTGATGAGGTGTTTTTCATTTATATCTAATTATATTTTAGACTTTCCCGTGGCGTCTGTCGTTGCTATGCAAACATGCACTGCGCTCTCCACAACGACCGTTTGCATCCCTGAAATTTATAAATCGTATCACAGTCATTTAAGAAGTTAACGTTACCTTTGAAATGTTTTAAAGGCAGTGGCTCTGAGGGGGGCTGAGGCAGCCCGCTGAGCAGATGATGATGGACTAGGAGTAACGTTAGTAGCAGTCGCAGGTGATCGCATGAATGTAAAACGAGCTGTGGCATTTGAAGCTGATGAGGCGTCCTCCTCCTCACCGTGAACCTCATAGTGAGCTCTTGGTGTAAGGTCCAATGTGCTAAAAAAACCAGAAGCTCCAGGAAAAATGGCCACATTTGCGTCGTCAGTCACGTATAGACTATGTGCTGAGACCTGTCAAGAAATTCATAAGTCAAATAACCGCAAGTGTTTATTTCCAAACTTTTCTCAATTAGTGCTAATATTTTTCAGTGACTACTGAGAGGTTAACTTCTTAAAATCAGACACCACCATGTTTCCGTTAAAAGAAAAGTTTTACGGTTTAGCCAGCGAACGTTAGTACGTTAGCTGTCGTTAGAGTTCGTACCTTAGCTTCAAACATTTTTTACCTGGAAAATGCGACTTATTTTTTCTGCAGTCATGTCTTCTTCTCTTTTATTGTTTCGAAAAACAACGTATTGCTCCATGTCTGCTCTATGATCACGCTCAATTAGCACACCTGGCACATCAGTGACAGTCACAGCACGTAACTTAATTTCTTAACAACTCTGTCAAATGTGGCGGTCTTGTCACGTGAGTGCTAACCACATCCGGTCTCGGAATATGAACAAACGGGCCTTTTTTGGTTTCTGTTTTAAAGTAATTTTATTTTTTGATATCCGAAATAGAAATTGAAATTCAAATCATTTTTAAAATTTCGCTCATCTCTTTTTGACACTGAAAAAGAGAAACGCTTTGTATTTTAATTTTAAATTTTGTATTTTAAAACAAAAATCAAATAACCACTTGTTTTTTGTTTTTTAATATCCGTTTCTGAAAGGAAAATCCAATGACCAAAAGATACACGGACCCATCATCTATGATGACTTCCACTTCAGAGAGCCCTGGAAATGTGGAAAGGGTCTATACACACACAAGGTAAAAAAAAAACAAAAAAAAAAAAACACCTAAGTAAGAAACACTTGTAAGATCTGCTGATGAACACAGAGGCCGCTGAGTTGTCAGAGGAGATACTGCGAGCATGTCTTGAAAATTTGCTTTGTTTTTTTTTTTTAGAGAAGCTCAACTGAGAGTCCAGAATTGAACCAAGGTATTTAAAGTGCCCCTATTATGGGTTATGAAAGGTTCATATTTTAGTTTTGGGAGTCAGGTTGACATGCATGCAAGGTCAAAAAAACACTTTCATTGTCTTATAATATGCATTTACTTTTCCGTACTTGCTCAACGACTCCCAAACGATTTGCTCAATGATTCATTTTTCCAAACCCCTCCTTTGCGTGACGCTATTCATTTCATTTCATCTCGCCTGTAATGCCTGATAAAGCAGCATTTGTAAGCGCAGTGCTGCTTTGTGTGCAGCGTTACCAGGGAAACCACTATTTTTACTGCTCTAAAAGCGGAACCTAGTGGCTAAGAAAGAATTTGCATTTTCATTCAAACCAAAGTGAAAAGCCTGATACACAGCTTCACCTAAAGAGTCTGTTTTCTTTAGGAGGCCAGCTAAAGCCTTAGCATACTTCAAAACGGTGTGTTTCTCCTCGATCATAAACTTACTGGTGAAAAGAGTAGAGCACAGTAGAGAGAAACGGTGAGTGTGAGTTCACCAAGTACAACACGTTCCTGGATCAACATTCCAGTCAACCAATCAGAACTGAGATTTAACTTTTCAGGAAATATCTGTTTTAGGCTTACAATCAGGGTTAGGTGCTTCTACTCCCTTGTTAATCAGATATCATTTCACACTGATTTTAGGAATAAATTATGGGTAGGGTTAGGTTTAGGGGTAGGGATTGGGTTAAATCTATATTTTTGGACAATAATGTTGATCCAGGATCATCAAAAGATGTTGATCCAGGAACATGTCTTTCTTGTTGGGCAAGTTACTCTGAAAAATTTATCACTGATCCTTTTAAAAGTAATCACGTTACTGTTCTGATTACTTTATTTTAAGAGTAATTAGTAATTAGTTACAATACTAGTTATGTTACTTTTTTCTCCATGAAATTTATGATATCCCAGCATACACCACCCGATAAATATTTGTCGATGAGCCTTTTCAGAAGAATATGTGTCTTTACTGAATTCCACAAATAAAAGCCTGGCATATCCTTTAGGGTGCACTAGGTGTTTGTGTAATAATCAGGGTCAACACAGCCTCTCTTTCTATTATGTGTGAACTGATTGGATTTAGCATAGTGACCACAGTGGAGAGCAGATGACTCCAAGGTTTTACACAATATCAAGGTTATTGCGAAATGGCAAATATCATTTGCATATTTCTTTATATTTGTTTTCCCCATTTTCTGATATCATTGTACATTTTTCGGCATTGTACATCCACTCTTGTGATGCCAAAAAACAAGGACACACTCACAGCTACCTCCTGTTTCATGCCTGTTTCACCTCAGGGAACTTTGGTGGAATCCGGCTTGTCCTGTAGATGGTCACAGGACCAATCACAGTCTCATCTCCCATTCCCTTTAAAATCCAGTTGCACTTGCACCATGGCGGATTTGATATTTAAATGGCCGAATTTGCAAGCAGGAAAACTGAACGCTTCTCTATTGAGGAAATGGCTCTGCTCATGTGCGAGGTTAAAGCGCATTTAAGGTTAAAGAGCCATTTCCTCGATAGAGAAGCGTTCAGTTTTCCTGCTTGCAAATTCGGCCATTTAAATAGCAAATCCGCCATGGTGCAAGTGCAACTGTCAAAATGTGATTGATTATGTTCTTTTTGTTTACCACTAGCGCATGCTAATGATGTTTTATTCTTCTATAGAAACGTGCGTCGTAGCCTACAAGTCAATAGGTGTCATCATCGTACAGTCTACATGCATGTCGTACAAAAGTTTATTAGATACATGTCACACAGTGTGACCAGAAATGATCTTATAAGATTGCTAAAATCGTGCAGTGTGTAGAAGGCTTTATTCTGAACGGGCAGGTAGAGAATATATGTATATTTTATGATTTGATTTAGAAAAAAAGTTGCATTTATAATGCATATCTAATAATGCTTACCTATCATTTATGAATACAAACCTATGCTCTCATGTGATGGTTCAGCAAAAATGTTAACGTAGGCTGTACATTTCAGTTGTAGGTCCCAAGGATGACTATGGTGCAAGACACCCAAGATCCTATCTTGGATTTGTATTGAAATGCGGCCCATATTTGATGTTTCCTTCTGGTGTGACAAGGCTCTTGCAAAGCTTTACCTCAACAGTCAGGTCATCATCAACCATCTGAAGGCTGTCATCAGGTTTGATGGCCACTGCAAGCTCAACTCCTCATCATGCACTACTGTTGAGATATAAATTAAATAAGACTAGTACATATTAAATTGCTTTGCTAGAAATCATTTTGAAATCTGTCATTTAAAGTTGCTTGCTCCTGTGTGTCCAGTGCCGAAATCTTGGAGGGCAGACTGACTGAGGAATGAAAAAGTGCAAGATCATGAGACTTGTTTTTAAAGGCTGAACGTTTTTTAACTTAAGTGCAACGTGTTTGTAATGCTGTTTTGTGTGTGAGATGCTACTAAAAGATGTGGGACCCAAGCACAACATTCAAAAGACATCCAGCATGTTGAATTGAAACACAATGAAAAAACAATGGAAAAGTATTGCAGTAGAATGCAAAAAAATCATTCTGTGTGAATGATCCTACTAAAAGCTACTGAGCAAATACGGATTACATAAAAAAACAAGGAAAATCAACATCAATGAACATTCAGGCAATAATGGAGAGGTCGAGGCAGTGGCACACCGACAAAAGAAAATGTAAAAAAGTTTGGCAAGATGCTTTTTTTATTTACCGAAATCAATTCAAGGGCAGTATGTCTAGTTTATAAGTTTATTATAGTATGTCTAGTTTATAAACAGTCAGTTGCTGTTTTGTAAGAGTACAATATCCATTGTCATTATGAAGCAAAACATTCTCAAGCTTTCTCAAAGTACAGCGGTGAGAAATACGAACGCCAATGAGCTGCTTGCTAAACTTTGATCTGAGCAGAGTGGAGCAGAGTTTTTTGCTGTTGAGAGAGTATTAAAAAAGAATGATGAGAGAGGAGGTCCCAGAGTATGATGCTGTTCTCAGCAACCTTATCCAGGAGTCTGACAGTCGCTCTGAGGACTTCAGACACAATGCTACTGACTTTGAGCTGTTTGCTCAACCCTTCACCATCAGTGTGGACACAGTCAGTGACTATCTTCAGATGGAACTAATTGAGCTTCAGTGTGATTCAGAACTGCAACACAAGTTCAGGTCCATTCCCTTGACAGACTTCTACAAATGTGTCCCAGCAAACAAGTACCCAAAGATGTGCAAAAAGGCACAAGTGATGCTTTCTCTGTTTGGCAGTACCTACCTCTGTGAGCAGACTTTCAGTCTGATGAACTTGAACTGATGATGAACTGAGAAGCAAACTAACAGACTCTCACCTATACAATATCCTGATTTTGTCTGTAAGTCAGCTGCAGCCCAATTTGGAAAAACTTTTGAAAAATAAGGACCAGCTTCATGTATCTCATTAGAGTTCACTGAAATTGCAAGCATATGCTGCTATTACAGCTTGAAAAGCTGTATTAGGCACTAAACTGCACTGTACTGTAAACAAGATTGTTTCTACATTTTCATTGTAATATAAGTTAATTGTGAACTATTCAAAATTAAAATAGCTTGAAAAGCTGTATTAGGCATTGAACTGCATTGTACTGTAAATAAGACTGTTTGTAATGTAAGTTAATTGTGAACTATAAAACATTAAAATAAAATAGATCGAAAAGCTCTGTTAGGCACTGAACTGCATTGTATGGTAAATAAGATAGAAACAATCTTATTTATAGTACAATGCAGTTCAATGCAGCTATTTTATATCAATGTTTTATAGTACACAATGATAGGAAATTTGATAGGAAAAAGTTTGGGCACCTCTGCTTTAGACCCATGATGTGCATCAAAGGGTTAATTTATTCAATATACATTTTAATATTCCTGTATCTTTCTACAAAAGTGTCATTAAACAATAAAAAAACAGTGTCAAAACAAAGCATTTAATAATTTAAACATCTAATGAAAACTCTTACAGTTTTTACAAGTATTACAAGAATTCATTGAGAACAGTACTTAACGAACTCCTCGTTTTAAAAAGAATCTAGGTGAAGTAGCATTACTTAATTTGATAAAGCTGTTTCCGTTTATGTACAGCATTTGGACCATCCTGCAAAATGCATCGCCAAAGACAATTTTTTGTAGAGCCTGAAATAAAAATTTGTGTTCCAATGTGTCAAAAGCTTTGTAATAATCTAAAAAGAAAATGAAACCATCATCGTCTATTAAATCGGAATAATCTAACATATCTAGAACTAACCATATATTATTAGAAATGTGCCTTTTCTGCATAAATCCTGATTGTGTTGCGTCAATTATAGAGTTCAAAACATATTTCAATCCTTTTGATAGAACTAAATCTATAATTTTATAATCATTATTTAATAATGTAATTGAATGGCAATTGTCTATTAAGAGGGGATCTTTATTTAATTTTGTGATAAGCGTTATTAATCCTTGACATAATGTGGCTGGAAGTAATGTTTTCTCTAGACTCTATATTTCTCTATACCTTCCTCATAAACAAAGAAAATTGTATTTCCTCATAAAAAAAAATGACGCGGCGCGTCCATATGCAGCGGATTCTCTCGCTCCCGTCAGAACAGTTTTTTTGTGTTTTTTTCTTGTGAGTCACAGTGTTTTTGTACCTCTTCATTGCGTCTACCTGTCTTCAAGCGTGCTTACAGTCCTGAGTTTATGCTCGATGTCGGCAGAACCACTTCTTTTTTAGAGTTAAACTCCACGCATGCCGAAGAGCTGCGGGACCTCGGTCTGCTCCGGAGGCCTTCACCATCACCAACCCCCACTGCTGCGTCTCGCCCACAGCGGAGGCGCCACAAGCGGCATGAGAGGAAGCAGAAGAGGGGTAACTTTCATGCAGAGAATGACCTTGACATTGGAATCGAACCACCACCAAAGGAAGAAATTGTTTTAGCCATTAAGTCCCTAAAAAAATGGAAAAGCCCCAGGACAAGATAACCTGAATGCAGAACTTTTCAAAGCAGACCCAGAACTCACCTCCAAAATACTTCAACCACTATTCAAAACTATTTGGGAGAAAAAGGAAATACCTGATGACTACTCGAAAGGAATTATTATAAAGATACCAAACAAGGGCAACTTGAGAGATTGTAACAATTGGCGTGGAATCACACTCCTATCGATACCAAGCAAAATCATGGCAAAAATCATTGAGCAGCATCTTACAGAGGCAGTAGATAAGAAACTCAGGAATGAACAGGCAGGATTCCGTAAGGGGACGAGGGGCATTGACCAGATTTTTGCACTTCGCAACATTATAGAACAATGCACAGAATGGCAAATATACATCAATTTTATTGACTTTGAAATGGCATTCGATAGCATACACCGAGATAGCCTTTGGAACATCTTAAGGAAGTATGGAATTCCACAACACATAGTGGACCTCATCAAGACCTTCTATACCAACTTTAAATGCTGGGTGGGAAACAGTAGCCTGACATTCCAGGTAAAGACAGGAGTCAGACAAGGATGTGTGATGTCAGCATTGCTCTTCAACATCGTTATTGACTGGGTGATGCGCCGCACAACAGAAGACAAACCAAGAGGTATATGATGGACCCTCTTCTCAGTATTGGAAGACATCGATTTTGCTGATGATCTAGCTCTGGTTTCGCACACTCACCAACACATGCAAGAGAAAACATCATGTCTTAGCTACTTTGCACAGCAAGTTGGCCTGAAAATAAACCAGAAGAAATCTGAAGTGATGGCACTAAACATCTCAGATCCATTACCAATCCACGTGAATGGAGAAGCTCTAATAACAACAAATGAGTTCACCTATCTTGGGAGTACTGTAAGATATGATGGGGGTGCACACACTGACATTAAAAAAACAGAATCAACAAACCCAGAAATGCTTTCAGAATGTTAAACAACATATGGAAGTCTCAGCAGTATAGAATCAAGACAAAACTCAATTTATATCAGAGCTGCGTCCTGTCCACCCTAATGTATGCAAACTGTCAATCTTCCACACAAGGAGTCTGAGAAGAATCTGTCGGATTTTTTGGCCCAGCAAGATATCAAATGAGGAACTATTAACAAGATGTCATCAAGACAGCATGCATAACATTGTAACAAAGTGCCGCTGGAACTGGATTGGACACATTTTGAGAAGAGAGCAAGATAGCATCCCAAGAGTAGCCCTTCATTGGACACCGGAAGGAAGAAGAAAAAGAGGACGACCCAAGATCACTTGGCGTCGCACAATAGAAGAAGAAATGAAAACTATGAACCTGACATGGGGAGATATCCAGAAAACAGCCCAGAATCGACCAGAGTGGAGGACCTTCTTTGCTGCCCGTTATGCCAGAGACACTCGGAGCCTGTGGCAGGGGATACAGACCATTACGGAATACAAATCCCCCACCGCGGACCTGTGACAGCACCATCACCCTGCTGAATGAGCTGAATGCCTTCTTTGCTCGCTTTGAGGCACAAAACAGCACCACTGCACAGAAGACTCCAACCCCCCCTGGCGACCAGGTGATTACGCAGTCCCCGGACAGCGTGAGGAGATCTTTCAGCAGGATCAACGCAAGCAAAGCTCCGGGTCCTGACAACATTCCTGGGCGTGTACTGAGAGACTGTGCAGTGGAACTCACCAAAGTGTACTCACAGACATTTTCAACCTCTCGCTTTGTCAGGCTGTTGTTCCCACATGCTTCAAAGCTACCACCATCATTCCAGTCCCGAAGAAGCCGTCTCCATCCTGCTTCAATGACTACCGTCCAGTTGCACTTACCCCTATTCTCATGAAGTGCTTTGAACGGCTAGTCGTGCACCATATCAAGTCTGCCACCCCCCCTCCCTGGACCCCTTCCAGTTTGCATATCGGTCAAACCACTCAACCGATGATGCCATCGCCACTACCCTCCTCTCAGCACTCACACATCTTGAGAAAAAAGTCTCATATGTCAGAATGCTGTTTATAGACTTCAGTTTAGCATTCAACAGAATCATCCTTCAACAGCTCATTCACAAACTGGTCCAGCTGGGGCTCAACACGCTGTGCAACTGGCTGTTAGACTTTCTGACTGGAAGACCTCTGGCAGTACAGGTCGGGAACAACACATCCAGCACCATCACACTGAACACTGGGGCCCCCCAAGGATGTGTGCTGAGCCCCCTCTACTTCACACTGCTGACCCATGACTGCACACCGTCACACAACTCCAATCTCTTTATTAAGTTTGTGGATGACACGACTGTGGTAGGTCTCATTGGCAACAGAGATGAGACAAACTACAGGAGTGAGGTGAGCCGCCTGGCCGGGTGGTGCAGTGACAACAATCTCTCTCTGAACGTGGAGAAAACGAAGGAGATTGTTGTTGACTTCAGGAGAGTGCACACTCAGCATGCTCCTCTGACCATCAATGGTGCGACTGTGGAGAGAGTGAGCAGCACCAAATTCCTGGGTGTGCACATCTCAGAGGACCTCTCCTGGACCGACAACACTTGGATTATCTCGGCAAAGGAGAAGTGCTCACTAACACAGATTTAGATAGATTTGTGAACAATATTTGAACAAAATAAGCCTTTTGTGTACATAGAAAAAGTCTTAGATCTTTGGGTTCAGCTCATGAAAAATGGGGGCAAAAACAAGTGTTGCGTTTATAATTTTGTTCAGTGTAGTTACATACCCATAGTTACAGTATAATAAATGTATAACACTTACCTATTACTCACCTGGCAAAACTATTGTAGCACAGTCTGTCAGCGAGTTTTCTTTCAAAGAACCAGACTGGTCACCCATGTCACCTGCAACATAAAATAAGCTGCAATGAATGGCATCTTTTAAATTGGATGCAGACAACAATTCTACCCTCAATGATCTTACCACTGTTTCCTTTCTCAATTCTTCTTCTTTTGGCTCTCAACTTTACTTTTCTTTTCTAGGTTGGGAGTACACGAAGTTTCAGCTTCACATCATCTTTCTTGCTTAGAAGTGGTAGAGCATCTTCCTTTGGAACAGAGCTTTTCATCTTTTCTGCAAATTCATCAATGACTGCAGTCACATTTCGCAACAATTCAATATCAGTGCATAGGTATGAGAGATTTTTAATTTCTCTCATAGAACACTCTGTGCAGTGGAAACTCTGTTTGCCTCCACATCCATGTTCAAGCATTGGATGTCAAGACTGTTTTTGGCCACAGGATGTACAGTATTGCTCTTGTCAATCACTTCTTTCACCTGCCAGAGTTTCTGACTTGATGCCACGTCTAAGTCAAGAGTGACATATGGACTGTTGATGTAATCTGGGCACTAGGAGTAACATGAGCTGTCATTGTGTTTGAAAATAGCAAACAAACAAAAAAATGCTTGCAGAGTAAAAAAGATGATTTTAAAGATCTGCATTCACATGATGGAAAACCATCTTTGTCTACAGAGCACCAGTCACATGACTGTTCACTCTGGACTTTATATACACCATTGCTCTGTTCTTGAAGATTTTGGAAGGTATAATGTGCAGCTGCCTTTCATGCTTTTTAGGCAATGTTCCACAAAGCCAATGGAACTCAGGAACTTTAGCACTGTAGACCTTGTGTTCACTGCTGTACGTGTAATTAAGTTTAGTGTATGAGAGGAGCTGCTCAGGTATGAATTTAGTAATTATAATTTCAACTAAAGATGTTACTGATTTAGTACCCGAAATCTTCAGGCAAAAGCTCTTCAAAGAGTTGTTCATTGCTTCAATGCCATTGTTTGTGTTTACAGAAACATTAAATCCATTTGGGGAGAATCCTCAGCACCACCTCTGAAAATAAACAAGGAAAAAAGTATTTTACACTAATTCAATTTGAAAAATGCCTTTATTACCTCCCTTTATTGTCAGTGTACATAAATGCATAACAATCCCCACTGTGACACAATAGAACATTTTCATGGACACTTCTGTAACCCCTACTTCTTTAATCACGAGCCACCTTTTATCAACATAGTTTCAAACTGCTGTGTTAGTCTTATACAAGACACTGTCCCTGAGCTTACTTCTGTCTGCCTCACATGTTTCTCTATCATGTGCAGATGCTACACTACGAAAGAGGCCAAGAAGTTCACTGAGATCCTGAGCAGAGAGGTGGTTCTGCAACATTTACATCAAAATGACTATTACTTTTTAAAATGTTAATACTAATATATAATGCACATGTAATCTCTAGCATTTGCCCTGTAAAAATGACTTTTTACACAACATCACTATTTCTCCATTGATAAGCATTATGTAAGCAACAAAGTTATTACTCTTAAGGCAGCTGGAAATGTATGAAAAGAAGAAACAAAAACCAGTCTGTTTTAAGGCAGGTTAAAGGATGATTATGACAAATATAATGGATCATTTGCCTTATTTAATAGTGTTTAATATTGATTGCTGAAATTTCAATTAAAATGCCTATTTTGTGTGGGGCAAATTGTGATTGGTTAAAATGTTCAACCACCACAGAAAATGCATAGTAAATGCATAAATTAAGTAACATTAAAAAGTTCAAATACAATACTGTAAAAACAATTGGTTGAACTGTGGCACCAGAAAATTTAAAGTGAAAGTCATGACATTTGTCAAGTATGGTAACCCATACTCGAAATTGGTGCTCTGCATTTAACCCATCCAAGTGCACACACACACAGCAGTGAGAAGTGAAAACACACCCGGAGCAGTGGGCAGCTATATCCAGCGCCCGGGGAGCAACTGGGGGTTCAGTGCCTTACTCAAGGGCACTTCAGCCATGGGTATTGAAGGTGGAAGAGAGCGCTGGTTATTCACTCCCTCCCACCTACAACTCCTGCCAGCACCGAGACTCGAACCTGCGACCTTCTGTTTACAAGTCCAAATCTCTAACCGTTAGGCCACAGCTGCCCCAATTGTAACCAATTGTAACCAATTGTCAATTGTAACCTTGAGTAATGATACACTGATTTGACTCTTATAATCACAATCAAAAAGAAAAGAAAGATTTAAAGCACTTTAAATATACACATACTGCAACATGATGTGATTGTCGTTGATGAATGGCACAACAATGGGCCTCAGGATCTCGTCACGGTATCTCTGTGCATTCACAATGCCGTAAATAAAATGCACCGTGTTCGTTGTTCATAACATATATATGCCCATACCATAACCCCACCATCACTATGGGCCACTCGATCCACAACGTTGACATCAGCAAACCGCTCACCCACACAATGCCATACATCCTGTCTGCCATCTGCCCTGTACAGTGAAAACCGGGATTCCTCCGTGAAGAGAACACCTCTCCAAAGTGCCAGACGCCACTGAATGTGAGCATTTGCCTACTCAAGTCAGTTATGATGACAAACTGCAGTAGGTTCGAGACCCCGATGAGGACAACGAGCATCAGATGAGCTTCCCTGAGATGTTTTCTGACAATTTGTGCAGAAACTCTTTGGTTATGCAAAACTGATTGTTGCAGCAGCTGTCCAGGTGGCTGGTCTCAGATGATCTTGGAGGTGAAGATGCTGGATGTGGAGTTCCTGGGCTGGTGTGGTTACACGTAGTCTGTGGTTGTGAGGCCGGTTGGAAGTACTGCCAAAATCTCTGAAACGCCTTTGAAGATGGCTTATAGTAAAGAAATTAACATTCAGTTCACGAGCAACAGCTCTGGTGGACATTCGTGCCAATTGCACCCTCCCTCAAAACTTGCGACATCTGTGGCATTGTGCTGTTTGATAAAACTGCACATTTTAGAGTGGCCTTTTATTGTGGCCAGCCTAAGGCACACCTGTGCAATAATCATGCTGTCTAATCAGCATCTTGATATGTCACACCTGTGAGGTTGATAGATTATCTCGGCAAAGGAGAAGTGCTCACTAACACAGATTTGTAAACAATATTTGAGATAAATAGGCCTTTTGTGTACATGGAAAAAGTCTTCGATCTTTGAGTTCAGCTCAACTAATTTTCGGTGTGCACAGAAAAAGAAGAGGCAATGAAGATGCTGTTTTGATGTAATCCAAATGTCATCACCAACTGAAAGGTAGGTTGCACTCTTCCATAGTTTTTGGGATATTTGAGCAAAGTATGACTAAGTGAGATGTAACCATGTTTATATATATATTTTACAAATTATTTAATTCAAAATTTGGTACAGCCAATCGTCCTGAAAGTATAGGATGCTGCAACATGGCAAGTTTTATTCTGGGTCGTTTACCATTCCAGATAAACTGGGAAAGTATGGAATTGATCTCCTTAAAGTAACCTGGAGGAGGGGAAAGTGGCAACATAGAAAAAAGAAAATTAAGCTAAGGTAACAAATTTATTTTGACGGTGGAGATTTTGCCTTGAAGAGAGACTTTTAAGATTATTCCATCTTTGAGAATCATTTCTGATCTTGACTAAAATATTATTAAAATTGTTTTGGCAATTGTGTGAATGTATTTATATATGGTAATGCCCAAAGAAATGAAATAATCTTTAATAGGAATGAATAAGGGGATAGGAGAGTTAACTTTAACATTGTTAATTGGCATTAAAGCAGATTTGGACCAATTTATCTTGTGACCCGATAAACTACTAAAGTGGTTATACTGGTTATTGACAAATAAATCAAAATGGTCTAAATATAAGATAATGTCATCAGCATACAAAAAAAATAATATTATTATGGTCATGAATCTTAATCGGTGGAACGTCAGATTTACTAATAGCTTGTGCTAGTGGTTCAAGAGATAAACAAAACACAGTAAAGGGGAAAGTGGACATCCCTGCCTCCTTCCACGCTGTAAAGGGAATTGGGGGGAGATAATATTACCAGTTAAGACTGATGCCTCAGGTGAGTGGTAGAGAGTCTTAATCATAGAAATGTAATGTTCACCGAAACCAAAATATTGCAGAACTGCCCACATATAGTTCCACTCTAGCCTGTCAAAGGCTTTTTCTGCGTCGAGTGAAAAAACTGCACAAGGACTTGGAAGAGAGTCTGCAAAATCAAGTACATGAAACAGTCGACGCATATTATCGGACGTGTTATGCCCCTTAATAAAACCGGTTTGGTCTTTGATTAAGCTATGAATTACTTTCTCCATGTGAGAGGCAAGAGTTTTAGCATTAACTTTTAGATTGCATGGGATGAGTGATACTGGTCTGCAGTTAGAGCAATCCAATGGATCTTTACCCTTTTTAAGAAGCAATGATATCAAAGATGTTTTTTGGTCTCTATGAAATGTACCATGCTCGATTGCAAAATTAAATGAATCAAGCATAAGAGTCCCTACCACATCCCATATTTCTAAGTATAATTCAGGAGGAAGGCCATCTAAGCCTGGTGACTTGCCCTTCTGACGACTTTTTAGTGCTTCATGGAGCTCCTCCAAACTTAACGGGGCCTCCAAAGAGTCTTTATCTATCTGTGTGATCCGAGGCAGTTCTAATTTATCCAAGTACTTACTTTACAAACTGACTCATCAAAATTGGTTTCGGTTTTGTAGAAATTTGTGTAAAACCCTTTAAATACATTGTTAATTAACAAAGGGTTTGTGGTTACCTGCTCATCTGAAGATTTTATTGCACAGATGTATGCCTTAGACTCACATTCCTTCAGCCTGAGGGCCAACAAGTGGCAAAGTCTCTCCGATTCGAAATAATAGTTTTGCCTCGTCCTATGTAAAATAAACCCTGCCTTTGATTGTGAAAGTAAGTCATATGCTTCTTTCAAGGAGGACAATCATGTAGCTTGTTGATCAGAAAAAAAGTTAAGTTTTTGTAAGTTTTGTAATACTTGGATCTTATTTTCTAATTGTGTAAATTGGCGGGTTTTCACTTTGGCAAGAGCAGAAGAAAAGGATATACAGAATCCTCGTATTACACATTTTGTTGTTTCCCACAATATTTGAGGGTCTACATCAAAAGATATATTAATTTCGAGAAACTACTTTATATGATCTTTTAGTGAATTAATGAATGTCTGATTGTTTAGTATTTATGTATTAAGACGCCACCAAGGGGCCTTGGTCTTAATGTTAGAAAGGTGAACATTACATAACACTGTAGAGTGATCAGACAATAAAATTGGTAATATAGAGATGGAAGAGTTAGATGAAATTAGAGATGGGCTGAGAAATATGTAATCTATCCTAGAGAAAGTCTTATGTCTATTAGAAAAAAAGTGAAGTCCTTAGATGTAGTATTCTGGATTCTCCAAAGATTGATTACATTGAGTTCTGTGATAAATGTATTCAATAACTTAGAGGATGGGTTAGCTGTAGTATCAGGGTGAGCTTTATCCAGTGCAGGATTTAAGACAGCATTAAAATCACCACCCATCACTAAAGAACAATCAATCTGCTCAAGTAATATATTGGAAATATTTGTTTGATTTGATTCAGGCACTAAATGGAGATCAATGCTAACCTGTCATTATGTATTTTACAGTGTAAGAAAACAAATCTACCCTCATCATCATTCCCGGTATATTCAATAGTTAAATGTAACCTTTTATCGACTAAGATAAGCACCCCCTTAGTTTTATTACGAGCACAAGAGAGGGCTGCCAGTTTGTAATACTTGTTTTGAAAACGTGCCACATCTTATTGTTTTAAATGGGTTTCTTGTATCAGGGCACAGGAAATCGATTTACGGTGCAAATATTCTAATATACGGGTACGTTTAATAGGAGAATTTAGACCATTCACATTCAATGATAAGATATTCAGAACCTGCATTATGTGCTCGCAATGTCAAGATACGTCTACCTGAAGAGAAATACAAGCAATGCCATACTGCCAGTGACATGTAAACGTTATGTATCCTAGATGCATAATCATTTTAAAAGAAAAGCAAAATAAATAAGAGTATTGATGTCTGTTGAAGGGTATAGAAAAAAACTAAAGAAAGGAATGACAAACAACTATGTAAAAAAGCCAAAGCATACCGCACATTATTGATAGTGTGGGTCTGCATAAACAAAAGAAATATATGTTGATGCATGACCAGTCCATTTCAACGCAAGAAGACCCATTGAGCCAAAAGCTTAGAGATCAAACATCTCCAAAAATAGCTTGAAAAATAGTAGTAAATAAAAATAAATAAAATAAATTATTATTTACCAGTCAGTGGACAGGTCCAATATTCCAAAAAGAAATTAACAAGTTTCCATGGCCACCTTGTTATTGTCCTCTTCAGGGCAGTTAGGATCATCTCGTTGAGCTGAAAGGATGGAGATGGTAGCCGTTGCCTTCCCGCTGCTTTGTAGCGCTGCAGAATACGTCATCTGTGACAGTGAAGTAACAAAATCCTCCCCCTTTTGAGGAGAGTCAAACATCATCTGCTCGCCTTTCAAAGCGACTTACAAATGAGAACAATAGAAGCAATCAAACCAACAAGAGAACTACAACAGTATACAAGTGCCATGACAAATCTCAGTTAGTCTAGTACAAAACACGTAGCCAGGGTTTTTTTTTTTTTTTTTTTAAGAATATGCTAGACAAGAAAAGAAAAGGTAAGTGCTAGTATTAGTTGGTTAAGTGCTGGCGAAAAAGATGAGTCTTTAGATGTTTTTTGAAAATGAGTAAAGACTCAGCTGTTCGAATTGAGATCGGGAGGTCATTCCACCAGCTGGGCACAGTCCAGGAAAAGGTCAGTGAGAGTGATTTTGAACCTCTTTGGGATGGCACCACAAGGCGTCGTTCACTAGCAGAGCGCAAACTTCTGGAGGGCACATAAGATTGAACTAGTGAGCTTAGGTATGTTGGTGCCGTGCCAGTGGTCATCTTGTAGGCAAGCACCAGTACCTTGAATTTGATGTGAGCGGCTACTGGTAGCCAGTGTAACCTGATGAGGAGAGGAGAAAGTGATCTGTTTTTAGCTCATTGAAGACAACCCTCACTGCTGCATTCTGGATCAGTTGCAGAGGCTTGATAGTACATGCAGGAAGGCCCGCCAGGAGAGCATTACAATAGTCCAGTCTGGAGAGAACAAGAGCTTGGACAAGGAGTTGGGTGGATTGCTCTGACAGGAAGGGTCTAATCTTCCTAATGTTGTATAAGGCAAATCTGCAGGACCAGGTCTTTGTAGAAATGTTGTCTGTGAAGCTTAACTGATGATCCATCACAACTCCTAGGTTTCTGGCTGTCCTGGAAGGAGTGATGGTTGACGAACCCAGCTGTATAGAGAAGTTGTGATGAAACGATGGGTTAGCTGGAACCACCAGCAGTTCTGTCTTAGTAAGGTTGAGCTGAAGGTGATGGTCATTCATCCAGCTAGAAATGTCACTCAGACAAGCTGAAATGCGAGCAACTACCGTCGGGTCATCTGGTTGGAATGAGAAGTAGAGTTGAGTGTCATCAGCGTAGCAGTGATAAGAAAAGCCATGCTTTTGAATGACAGATCCTAATAATGTCATGTAAATGGAGAAGAGAAGTGGTCCAAGTACTGAGCCTTGAGGAACCCCAGTAGCAAGTTGTTGTGACTTAGAAACTTCACCTCTCCAAGACACCCTGAAGGATCTATCAGAAAGGTAGGACTTAAACCACAGGAGTGCGGTTCCAGAGATGCCCATCTTTCTGAGGGTAGACAGGAGAATCTGGTGATTAACGGTGTCAAAAGCGGCAGACAGGTCCAGCAAGATGAGTACTGAGGATTTGGAAGCTGCTCTTACCAGTCGCAGGGCTTCAGTAACCGAGAGCAGGGCAGTCTCAGTTCAGTGGCTGCTTTTGAAGCCAGATTGGTTGCTGTCCAGGAGGTTGTTCTGTACAAGGAACATAGAGAGCTGGTTGAACACAGCTCGCTCAAGTGTGTTTGCAATGAATGGAAGAAGGGATACCGGTCTGTAGTTTTCTAGAAGTGCTGGATTTAGAGATGGTTTCTTCAGCAGTGGGCTTACCTGAGCCTGCTTAAATGCTGAGGGAAATGTTCCAGAGTGAAGAGAGGAGTTGATAATGTGAGTAAGTGAATGTATGACTGAAGAAATCGCTTGAAGGAGGTGAGTGGGGATTGGATCAAGTGGACAAGTAGTAGGATGACTGGACAGGATAAGTTTGGAAACGTCTGTCTCTGAGAGTGGCGAGAAGGAGGAGAGAGTGTGCATTAGTCGTTGTGAAGTTATCCTCAGTCTGCGGTGTGGAGAATTGGCCACTGATGGTTCTTGTCTTATTTGTGAAGAAAACTGCAAAGTCGTCAGCTCTAAGAGTCGATGGAGGAGGAGGTGGAGGCAGATTAAGAAGAGAAGAGAAAGTTTTGAAGAGTGTGCGAGCATCACAACAGTTGTTAGTTTTGTTGTGGTAATATGATGTTTTAGCAGTAAAGACATTTGCAAAGAAGGAAGAGAGAAGAGACTGATACTCACTGAGGTAGAGTTTCTTGATTTATGCCATTTCCTCTCTGCAGCCCTAAGTTTAGAGCCCTGAGTTTAGGGGGCCGATGGGGCAGTGCGTACTGGTGTAGACGACAGTGGGCAAAAGTTGTCCAAGCAAGAGATTAGAGTGGAGCAAAGAGTGTCAGTAGCACTGTTCGTGTCCAGAGCTGAAAACTGCAAGAGTGAAGGAAGTGAGGATGAAACCACAGAGGATAGACGAGATGGAGAGAGTGAGCGTAGGTTCCGTCGAAAGGTGACCTGCGTTGGAGTGTGTGCTGCTTCAGGAGTAAGTGCTAGGTTAGCAGTAAGGAGGAAGTGGTCTGAGGTGTGCAGTGGAGCAACTAAAGAGTTGTCCATGGAGCAACAGCATGTTTAGATGAGGTCCAGTTGGTTGCCTGATTTGTGAGTCGCTGTAGTAGACACTAGCTTGAGATCAAATGAGGCGAGCAGAGTGTTGAAGTCAGCAGCCTGGGGTTTATCTAGGTGGATGTTGAAGTCACCAAGCAGTACCGGAGGAGTACCATCTTCAGGAAAGTTTGATAGCAGCACGTCCAACTCCTCCAAGAAGTTTCCCAATTGACCTGGGGGACGATAAATGACCACAAAGTGGATTTTAACAGGGTGGGTTACAGTAATTGCATGTGATTCAAATGAACAGTTACCTGTAGGTGATGGTTGAAGATCAAATTTCCAATCTTTTGATATTAGGAGACCAGTACCTCCACCCCTCCCAGTCGTACAAGGAGTGTGGGAACAAGTGAAATTAGTGGAGAGGGCTGCGGGAGTGGCAGTGTCTTCAGGTTTGATCCAAGTCTCAGTTAGTGCCATGAAGTTGAGATTTGAATGAGTAGCAATAGAAGAAATGAAGTCTGCTTTGTTAACAGCAGACTGGCAGTTCCACATAGAGAGCGTAGTAGTAGAGGTCAGAGGGACAGGCCGTAGATTTATCGGATAGGCCTTCCTTCGACATACATTGCGTGCTCTCCGAGTGTTAGTAGTGATAGTAGAGATCTGAAAGCACATGGTGAGTACAAGTGACCTAAATAAGTATTTGAGAACAAGCTATACAAAAAGTAAAGAAAGGGGAGAAAAGCAATACTCAAGAGCCTTGTCGGTGTCCTTGCTCAGTGGAGTCACAAAGGTAGAGTCGATGGTCTTTACACTCGTCGGTCTTCACACGAGGACTGCTGCGTCCGCTGCTGCGGTGAAAACTACCACTTTTATATTTGCCTGATTACCTGTTATTGAAGTCAGCTGGCCACGCCTCACTATTTAGCAGACCAAAACTGGGCAGTCCCGCGATAGGCAAATGCAAAACCAAGCACCACTTCAGCACGCTCAATCTCAATGTCACAGCATTGGCTAGCTTTTCAACTTCTGCTTTTAGTTCTTTTACAGAATTGTTGGTCGTTTGTATATCATAATGTAGATTGCGGAGTGCTGGAGTCAGTACAGAGTCTATTGCTTCTCTTACAGTCGAAGCCACAACCGAATTGAGAGCTCTTTGTTGCTCTTTGAGTGAATGCTTGATACCGTTAGCTATAGCAGCATCCAGATCCTCTCTGGAGATGGCGGAATCTTTGAATTTTTTTCTTTATTGGCGATTGTTCAATCTCTCTTTCCCGAACGTCCTTGACTGCTGGGGTCCTCATAGTGGGCTAGGTAAAGAGCTGTTCACAATTTACTGACAGGATATATATATAATTTCTGATAAAAAGTGAGCAGAGTGAAGGACTTTGCGTGCATTGCTGCTGGTGATTTATTCTAATAAATATCTAAAAGTTAGTGTGAAGAAGAAAGAACGTAAAAAGCTTTTAGATATCTGCATACGCAAAGGACATCAGTTAAATTCATCTCTGCCCACTCCTTTTAAGTAATCTTGAATAAAACAGCAGTTTTTTTTTTAATGAAGCACATACAAAAGACCAAAACAGGAACCAATGTTATCTGTTTAATAGATTAAGAAGTTAAATTGCGCATAACCCCTGTAGTTGTAATAATATAACTGACTGTTATGCAGAATCTTTGGAACTAAGTATGTCTTATATTTCTGCATTCTTTTACAGTGAACGTTTACAGCATGTGGCTTCAATGCTTGCACAGGTCTCAAATTTGTTAAATGACCAATCCTCATTGGATCATCCGTCTCCTTCTCCTCCTTCCTCCACATCAAACGTCTTCCCTCCTAATTCTGCTCGTACTGACCAGATGCTCTTGAACCCACTCACACAAGCCAGCGACACCATGTGTGCTGCATCTGCATATGCTTCAAGCACTCCAGTCATGTACCCACCCATTGCACACACTCTTCCCCATCCCCCCATGCTTGCTCCTTCTCAGTCCTCAGTTTCAAATCAGTCACGTCAACTCACACCTTTTGCCAATCCTTCAACCCATGCTGCCTTTGTACCGGCTCCTCAAACATCTGCATCAAGTACACTTTCAAGGCTTTTCCAAAGTCCATACCCTAGAAGCAGAGCAAGAAGTATTTTTTAACAAATTTCTATCATGTATATGTAGGGTATCAGACCCGAATCAGACAAATTAAAGATTAGATCGGGAGCATGGTTGAAACATAAGGAGCCGAATTCCACAGAAAGTCTCAAGACAACAGGATGTTGTAAATCAAATCCTAGTGCCACAAGTCGGAAGCAAGTCCACTAACTAGCAGCTTGAACAGCTTTCAACATTAGAACAAAATAACAATTATTGACAATTCCAATTCGGAATGGAGACTCAATGCAAGGGTTAATTAAGTGATTGATGGTTGTACATGTCTATGCAATTTCACGTATTGCTGTAAACTTGGGATTTCACATTTTCATTCTCTTAAACTCATTCTTTCCTAACTTTCTATCTTCCTGCAACTTTGAATGTGTGAGTGCATTTGCTTATGTGTTAGATTAGTTTATGTCTTAGATTAATCCAATAAAGGCTTATTCATATTGAAAAGAGAAGTATCTTGTGTTTTGTGCTCACAAGTTAATGTCTTAAACTGCCGATCTTGTTACTGTGCTAATTAATTTTGTTTTCACTATACTTTGGATATTAATATCCATTGCAGAGTTGATGTTATATGGCTCGTTCATGAATCGCTGGCCGTCTCAGTGATCAGCCGTAAAACAGTGATTCTGTCCAAATTCCCTTTAAAATCTTAAATGATTCCCTTTGAGCTAAATTGACCGGTTTCCCTTACATATATCAGGGATAGGCAACATTGGTATACTCATACTAGGTTGTTCGAAAAACACATTCTTTTTCACATATTTTACATTATTACAACACCTCTCTCCCCAGGCTGCAGGGATGTGATTTGTCATAAATTTGACATAAAATTGATTTCAGTATTTTCCGACCTCTGAGAGACGACCCATGTGACTTGCGTAGATCCGAGTTTTAATTTTTTGGTTATTGCATGATGATTGAAATCGCAAAAATGGCCTTAAGCTAATACCTAAATAAACTGCGAAAAGAAACATCACGACGGAATGGTCCTGAGAGCGCGGCACGAGCTCGCGGCGCCATCTGCAGGACAGTTCAAAGTGTGTAAATTATTCATAGCACCAAACACGAGCAGAATCAGCACTGAAATGTGTTATTAGACCCGGTGCCTTTTTATGAATGGCGGTGAGAATTTGAGATTGGTAGTGCTGTCATCAAAAAAAACAAAACAAAAAAAAAACACCAGTTGTGCTGTAATTATATACAGGTCCTTCTCAAAAAATTAGCATATTGTGAAAAGCTAATTATTTCACATAATGTAATGATAAAAATTAAAGTTTCATATATTTTAGAATTATTGCACACCAACTGAAATATTTCAGGTCTTTTATTGTTTTAATACTGATGATTTTGGCATACAGCTCATGAAAACCCAAAATTTCTATCTCAAAAAATTAGCATATCATGAAAAGGTTCTCTAAACGAGCTATTAACCTAATCATCTGAATCAACTAATTAACTCTAAACACCTGCAAAAGATTCCTGAGGCTTTTAAAAACTCCCAGCCTGGTTCATTACTCAAAACCGCAATCATGGGTAAGACTGCCGACCTGACTGCTGTCCAGAAGGCCATCATTGACACCCTCAAGCGAGAGGGTAAGACACAGAAAGAAATTTCTGAACGAATAGGCTGTTCCCAGAGTGCTGTATCAAGGCACCTCAGTGGGAAGTCTGTGGGAAGGAAAAAGTGTGGCAAAAACGCTGCACAACGAGAAGAGGTGACCGGACCCTGAGGAAGATTGTGGAGAAGGACCGATTCCAGACCTTGGGGGACCTGCGGAAGCAGTGGACTGAGTCTGGAGTAGAAACTTCCAGAGCCACCGTGCACAGGCGTGTGCTTTTGAACCAGAAACAGCGGCAGAAGCGCCTGACCTGGGCTACAGAGAAGCAGCACTGGACTGTTGCTCAGTGGTCCAAAGTACTTTTTTCGGATGAAAGCAAATTTTGCATGTCATTCGGAAATCAAGGTGCCAGAGTCTGGAGGAAGACTGGGGAGAAGGAAATGCCAAAATGCCTGAAGTCAGTGTCAAGTACCCACAGTCAGTGATGGTCTGGGGTGCCATGTCAGCTGCTGGTGTTGGTCCACTGTGTTTTATCAAGGGCAGGGTCAATGCAGCTAGCTATCAGGAGATTTTGGAGCACTTCATGCTTCCATCTGCTGAAAAGCTTTATGGAGATGAAGATTTAGTTTTTTCAGCACGACCTGGCACCTGCTCACAGTGCCAAAACCACTGGTAAATGGTTTACTGACCATGGTATTACTGTGCTCAATTGGCCTGCTAACTCTCCTGACCTGAACCCCATAGAGAATCTGTGGGATATTGTGAAGAGAAAGTTGAGAGACGCAAGACCCAACACTCTGGATGAGCTTAAGGCCGCTATCGAAGCATCCTGGGCCTCCATAACACCTCAGCAGTGCCACAGGCTGATTGCCTCCATGCCACGCCGCATTGAAGCAGTCATTTCTGCAAAAGGATTCCCGACCAAGTATTGAGTGCATAACTGAACATAATTATTTGAAGGTTGACTTTTTTTGTATTAAAAACACTTTTCTTTTATTGGTCGGATGAAATATGCTAATTTTTTGAGATAGGAATTTTGGGTTTTCATGAGCTGTATGCCAAAATCATCAGTATTAAAACAATAAAAGACCTGAAATATTTCAGTTGGTGTGCAATGAATCTAAAATATATGAAAGTTTAATTTTTATCATTACATTATGGAAAATAATGAACTTTTTCACAATATGCTAATTTTTTGAGAAGGACCTGTAATAGGCTGTAGTGTGACGTGCTACATATCTGCTGTTACAGTACTGTTTTTAGTTGTGATTCACTGTTAGTGCTGCACTTGGTTTGAGCCACTTTAATTTGCATTCGGTAATGCAACATTCGTCATTAGAAATGTTTATAAATCTGTTGCTGTTTACAAAGAAGTTTCAGTGTCACATAATCCTTCAGAAATCATTCTAATATGCTGAAACATTTCTCAGTTTTGCTCCTTAAGATTTTTGTGAAAACAATGATACCACTCAAACATTTGTATAAGATTTAAAAAAGAGAGAGAAATTAATAATTTTATTCATCATGCATGAAAGTGACAAAAAGTGAGTGAAGACATTTAAAATGATTTCTATTCAATTAACGAATTTAATTAATATTTGATAAATGCAAATAAATGCTGTTCATTAAACTTTATTTATCAAAAAACGTTTTTAAACTTTATCAAAAAATCCAGAAAAATAAAGTGCTTCATCATTTCCACACAAAATATAAAGCAGCAAAATAGTTTTCAACATTGATAATAATCAGAAATGTTTTTTAGAGTTAAATAAATTGTAATGATTTCTAAAAGATCATGTGACACTGAAAACTGTAATAATGATGAAGAAAATTCTGCTTTGCATCACAGGAATAACATTACATTTTATAATGTATTAAAATTGAAAAAAAAAAAAAAAAATTGTAATAATTTTTTTGATCAAATCAATTCAGCCTTGATGCGCAGAAGATAGTTATTTCAAAATCATTAATAAGTGTAATGTTTCCAAACTTTTTGCAGTTACTTTAATAAAAATAATTTGTATATAGCCTACTTTACTATAATATATTATACTTTATTATAATATATTATTATATTGTTGTCATTGTTATTAAATGCTGCTTTTTATTTTTTTACAGGACAGTATGTATTTATACAATACAAGATACAGTATATCTTTTAATGTGCTAAAATATATATTTTTAATAATTAGTGCTGGGGCGTGACTTGTGGGTGTGGCTTGGGGCCTGGTCAGATTTTCCTTCTTGTTTGTCTCTAGCTGATCACATGCCTGCGTCTGGCATGAACGGCAGGAATAGTTCCTGTATCAAATGAAGGCCCGCCTTCTGAAATACGAGATGTGCTGAGGTGCAACAGATTGAACATGAACTGGATACAGAAAATGTCATGGATGTGCATTGGATAGTATCCAGTGGTAGCAGATAGACTATTGTATTAAATGCAGTGTGTATGTTTAATCCAGTATTGAACTGTTGAAGTTAAACTCTGGGGTCTAAGGGGGTTTTGGGAACCTGGAGAAGTTTTGACATGCCCTGACTTTCATGCTTTTTTCAGTTGCTTATAAACATACACGGCTAAAGTCTGAAAACACTATATTCAATACAAACTGGGCTACAATAATATGTAAATAGCATGTATGTACATGATTGTGTTTTTGACAAAACAACATTTATGCGTGGAATGAAAAACTACAATTTTAAAGTCACTGAAATAAGGTCATAAAACACATGAAGAACATTTGTTCACAAGAATGTTAAACTTGGATCCTGTAGCCTAGAATTTTTGTTTCAGAATGATGTGAAAATCATCTTGTTTACTCGCTCACAAAAAACAATGGATTGATTTAAACTTTCTAAGACACTTTTTGTTTGTAAAGGGCATATGCGAGTAGGCGCCAACTATCATGAATAGTTGTGTGATTCACACCTGAGAAGACAAAGACCCACATAATGAGCTGCATAATGATCCTTTCAGGGAGGTGTGTGACTGAGAGAGAAAAGTTACAAGAAAGAATGTGAGGACAAAATAAATGTATATAATTTTATGTTTGTAGTTTTTTTTAGAATATATTTAATTATCCCACAAAATAACTTGAGATTCACTTGCAAGTGCAGTTAAACAGTTTATTAGGAACAATCAAAGCTGACTTTCAAAGCTGAATTTTAGCATCATTACTCCAGTCACACGATCCTTCAGAAATCATTCTAATATTCTGATTTGCTACTTAAAAAAACATTTATTGTTATTATAAATGTTTAAAGGGCTGAGAATAATTTCAGATTATGTTGCAGCTCTTTATTGAGTGAATCAAGGTTAACAACAGGCAATGGTCAAGCCACAGTGTCAGGAATATCAGAGGCAAGGCAGAGACCGAAACAATACCAGGCAGGAGTCGGGGCAACCAGGAGTGTGAGTGTGAACGTTGGTTAAATAGGCCTGTGATGAGCAACACCTGTGCCGGTAATCAGTCCAGTATGGGATTATGGGAAATATTATGGGGTGAATGTTAATACTCAGGTGCCCTCCTGTGGCCATCGGAGAGAGCCACAAAGGTCTGATTCGTTACAACGTTGAGTGCCAAATAAAAGTTTTAATTTCTATATATACTGACTCCAAGCTTTTGAATGGTATAGTGTATATTGTTACACTTGGAGTAAGACTGGAGTAATGATGCTGAAAATTTAGTTTTGATCACAGGGATAAATACAATTTTAAAATATATTCAAATAGAAAGCAGGTATTTTAAAAAGTAAAAATATTTCACAATATTACTGCTTCAGCAAATGCAACTTTATGTATTTTGGATCAAATAAATGCAGGCTTGGTGAGCAGAAGAGAATTCTTTACAAAAACATTAAAAATGTTACTTTTTAAAAGCTTTTGACTGGTATTGTGTCATGTTGAAATATATAAATGAACATCATACCAACATACATACCTGGCATTTCCAAAATGTATATTGTTTATGTGCTCTGAAGGACATACTTTTTTGAAGAGACTTTGAAGAGATGGGAGTGTGTGCCTCGCTTGGTCTTAGCTGTGTTCCAGGTTCCTGAGTGGGCTGCTTATTTGCATTGGCTCGCTTTGCAACAGGTTCTTTTGCACTGTTATCTTCACATCTTCATGTTTTTCATACATTATTTTCAGACATGAGCAGACTTACTCACATAACGTTCCGCATTTAACAACCACATACAAGCGTGCACTTTGGCAGAATTCAATTCAAATAGTCATCAACAGCCATTAGTTCGGAAAAATTGAGCATCAGAATGGAAAAAATTGTTTTTAAGGGAGAAAAAAGAAATGTGGAAAATGCCAGCGAATGAACACATACAAACAAGAATAGTCGCAGTATCAGTAGTGAAGGAGAGTGCTGGATTTTGGGTTTGCTCCGTAACTCACTTGAAGAAGTTCAGGCAAATAGAAACACTCATACTACGCAGCAATCATCCTTAATTGAAGAAATGTGGCAAAACATCTCTGGAGAGAACCTCATATTATATAAATTCGAAAGTGCTTTCCATATTTGGATCAACATAGGCTACATTTGTGAATGCACATTTTCTGCAATGTTGCGCGTCTTACAGACTGCATCTTACAATCGCAACTTAATTGTGCTGTTACTGCTTTCGAGCCGAATTTCACAAAATTGGTCAGCTCCCGACAGCATCAGGTGTTTTATTTATGGGGAGTAGAATTATTATTTATTTCAATGAATGTAATCGATTAGATATCATAATATTTAGGCTATAATATTATAAATCAAGTTGGTTTGTATTGGTGACGTAATATGTAAATGATATGTGTGCGGCCCGCGAGACTTGCACTTGGACCATAGTGCAGCCCGGTGGAAAAAAAGATTGAGAACCACTGCTGTAGGGTGTATTAGTTTTGACTTTTCATTAGGCTGATAGCCTGAGGGAAAAAGCTATCCCTCAGTCGGCTAGTGTGGGATCGGATGCTGCGGAGACGTCTTCCTGATGACAGCAGAGAGAGCAGTCTGTGGGAAGGATGGCTGGAGTCACTGATGATCCTCCGGGATTTCCTTATACACCGCCTGGTGTAGATGTCCCGGAGGGAGGGAAGCTCACCTCCAACAATGTGGCTAGCAGTTCGCACAACCCTTTGCAGAGCCTTGCGGTTGCCAGTGGTGTTGTTTCCAAACCAGGCAGTGATGCAGCCCGTCAGGATGCTCTCTATAGTGCAGGTGTAGAATGATCTGAGGATGCTGGGGCTCATTCCAAACTTCTTCAGCACTGCATCAGTGTGTGTAGACCAGGTGAGATCCTCACTGATGTTAACGCAGAGGAACTTAAAGCTGTTTACCCGCTCCACAGGTGTCTTGTAGATGGTGATGGGTGTTTGTTCTCTGCTCTGTCTCCTGAAATCCACCACCAGCTCCTTGGTCTTGTCGATGTTGAGTGAGAGATGGTTGTCCTGACACCATTTAGTCAGGGTGCTCACCTCCTCTCTGTAGGCCATCTCATCATTGTCGGTGATCAGGCCTATTACTGTTGTGTCGTCAGTGAATTTGACGATGACGTTGGAGCTGTGTGTGGCTGTACAGTCATGTGTGTACAGGGAGTACAGGAGTGGGCTGAGGACACAGCCCCGAGCACCAGTGTTGAGGGTCAGCAGGGATGAAGTATTGTTGCCCATTCTGACCAACTGACTTCTGCCTGTCAGGATGTCCAGAATCCAGCTGCACAGAGATCTGTTTAGTGCGCATGTGCGCAGCAGCGCTCATTCAGTCTCGTAAGCCTCGTTCCACTCCTGACAGCAAAATGGTTATATCTGCATGAGTTTCTAACATTCACAGATGAAAAATATACCTGTGACGTGTTAGTTATGCACAGAGGAAAACACAACAGCTCAAATGCATAAAACAGCACAAATATTCGCTGTTTGCCATGGTTTATTGATTGATCCATGATCGACATTAAGAATAAGTGTGCACATCAAATTATCCTGACTCATTGAACCTGGATCGAATTATTGAGACTGCGTGAACTTAAATTGTCGTTTATGAAACTGCTTTAGTCCCGAATGTTTTGTTAGGTTATTTCAATTCAGGCTTTTCTTAGGGTCTTTTATAAAAAAAAAAACAGCCCCCCGATCTGTTTGATGGGTTCATGGCGATAGCATGTTAATGGCGAGTGTAAACAGCCAATGCGATCTCATGATTTGATGGACCCAATATTTCCTCTTTCCTTTTCTCTTTTTAAGAAGCGATTAGACAACAAAATCGTCCTCACTGCTTGAAGACTCCATTTATGTATTGTTTTGAGAATTATTATCCTCCCCAACGCAATTTTTGATACGCATCATACTCTGTGTAGAAGGTTTCTGTGCTTGAGGAATTTGTAGGATGACGAATCCGAAGAAATGCATATATAAGTTTCCTAGTCCGTGTAAAAAAAACCTTACCAATGAACTGCAAATGAACTTTTCAGTGTAGTACTTAAAAAGAATAAACATATCAATTACAGAGCCCTTTTCTTAATAATTTCTTTAAAAAAAGTGGTATTTACTACGGTTAAAATCCTATGTAGTGTGGATCTTGTTTCTGTTCTGGTTTGTTCTGTTTTATGCAGTTTTTCAATAATACTGTGGTTAAATTACAATTTTCTGTGATGTCATGTGTTCTCTGTGTGAATATCTGTCGCTTGTATTTATTATTAACACAAATAGAAAGCAAACAAGTAGCATAGTCATTTATTTTAGTTAACATTTGCTATGGTAAATTTGAACAGATTTTTATTCTTATTGTAAAATAATAAAACAGGCTGATGATACACAGGGCAGCTTTTTGAGAAATGTTGCTGGGCAGCTTTGGTTAATGTTGGCATCAACGGGCACCCAGGTGAGACACGGGGCCCACGACCGATTTAAAGTATCCAGATAGATATTTGTTACCCATTCTCAGTGGGGAAGTGCCCAAGCAACATTGCTCGATAAAAGTTGCCCCATATATCATCAGTTTTAGGTCATGAATGTTGTCTCAAAAGTCATGGAAATTATTTGTAAAAATGTAAATGAACCCTGTATATAGAAATTGTGCATATAAGAAAATATTTTTAAAATGTACACAGCCCAAATTTGTTTTTGCATCTCAGTATAATGTATTTGAAATGCTCTGTTGACCTTCACCTGTTCATCTTTTATATCTCCGTGGTTTCAGAGAAGCATTCGTGTCAGCCAGATCTTGCGCATGCAGCAGCTGTCGATACCCGGCCATTTGTGTTCGTAGCTATTATATCAGTACCACTGTTAGTGAATAAGACTGAATATTATGTAATAAATATTTGCAGTGTCTTATGGTGAACATTACTCAGAATGCGAGCGATTCCTATTCTCTATACTCCTCTCTCTTCATCTGATGATCTGCCATTAAGTCATGTTTACAGTGTTTACACTTTGATGGACAACTTTGAATTCTCTGAAATGTCCGTTTTGGCCAGAATTCATTCATGTAAACAGCATCTCATTATGTCTTAATTTAAGTTTTATGTTTAGAGTCAAAAATAGCTGTAATCCTTTACAGTCATGGACCTTTAATATAATCCACTTCAACCAAATAAAGCTGAAATCTGAATTGTTGCCCTCTGGGGAGAAACTGAGACGAAATAAGATTACATTATTATATAATTTTAATGTCATAAGGATTCAGTTTAAGTCTCCAGATAACCAAATATAAAATTTTTGATCTACACATTAATGACTTTGATATATTCATAAGTTTTTTCCAATCCTTCCTGATGTGAAGTCCAAGAGAATTGAGATCACAAATAGTTTATCATGAATTAAAAGCACTTCACTGTACAGAAAGCTTTTCAAACAAAGCTAAACGGTATTAATAATTTTGGAGTTATGATAGCTCTGCATTTCACCCCTTAAATTAATCGTATTTGTTTTTTAATGTAAAATTGTATTCTTTAGCGTGTGGACATTACTCTTATTTTGGTGTATTGTTATGACGTCGTGACGCTGCGCCGCGCTCTCGCGTCTGTGATTCGGCTGAAGAAAGGTGTGTGCTTGTAATCATTTAAAGTGTTTAGATCAATACGATAACTGTATGTAATGCTGAAATGTATTATCACCGAGTTTAACGCTGTAATGATGTAGTTTATCTGTTTTACTTACTGATGTTATTAATGGTCACTTTGTGTGAGTAAAGCTCATCCGCAGCTTCCACCAGCATCTCATTTCGCTCCCTGTATCGTGAATAGAGTCACTAGCAATTAGTGATGGAGAAACCGAGCTTTGTGAAACTTTTTCGCGTCAGTTGAATCAGTCGCATCGTTTTGAATCACTGCTGCTCAAAACAGTGTAAATGCAACGAGAAAAACAAACGTGTAACAACTTTTACAAACCAACTGCAAATTTTTTCATGAAAGTGAAATCTGTTAAATGTGATCTACAAATCAAAAAACACCAAATATACATCTTATTAATAAAAATAAATTAATAAAACTAACAACATATTTAATTATTTTTAATGCTATTTTGGATGTTTTCCTCTTATCTGGTATTTTAAGCTATTAACTCAAACTCTTACTGACTCCCTTATTAGTGCGCTGACTACTGAACTAGGAAACTTAATGAGAAGCACTCAGTGATTTAGTTTGAAATATATTTTTTATTTATTTTATTTATTCTCATCTTAAACAGGACAAAGTGTCCAAACACAGATAAACTCCTGGCGAAGCAACTGAGAGCCACGTTACATGATTATAAAGATGGCATTTATAAAAGAAGAGAGTGAAGACATTAAGATTGAAGAAACATTCAGAGTCAAACATGAAGATAATGAGGAACAAACAAAGATGGAGTTTATTAAAGAGGAGAGTGGAGACATGAAGATTGAAGAAACATTCAGAGTCAAACATGAAGGTACTGAGGAACAAACAGGTTGGTTTTCATTCTTAAAGCTGAACTCAGTCATCTGATCCTTACTAAAATGTCCAGCTCTACAGAAATGGATGATCTTACCTACAGAACTGATAGCCTTGTGGTTAGTGTGTCGACGTGTAGCGCAACTGCGCTCACGGCGACCCAGGTTTGATTCTTGCCTCGAGGTCCTTTGCCAGTCCTGCTCCCAACTCTTTCCTGTAAGCTCTTTACTGTCCTCTCACATTAAAGGCATAAAATGCCCATAATTATAACTTAAAAAAAAAACAACCTTTAAATTGTTAAAGAGGACATTGGATGCCTATTTTGCACAAGTTACAATATAATACAATACAATGTTTATTTATACAGCACTTTTAAAACAACCTAAGTCGACCAAAGTGCTGCACAAAGAATGCAAAACACACAAGTCAACAAGGTAACAAACTATAAAACACACACTGTAAAATGGATTAGGGTTCACTAAAATAAAGGATCATTGCACAGTATTTCAAAAAATATTAAATGCCAAGGAGAATAAATAAGTTTTAAGAGTAGACTTAAAAACAGATAGAGTTGAGGAAGTTCTGATATGAATTGGGAGACTATTCAACAACTTAGGGCCAACAACAGAAAAAGCATGATCACTTCTGTTTTTGAGACGTGCCCTGGGAACTTGCAATAAACCAGAATCAGCGGATCTGAGTGCTCTTGCCTGAGTGTATGGATGTAACAAATCAAATAGGTACTGTGGAGCCTGATTATAAAGAGATTTTTAGACAAAAAGTAAAATGTTAAAATCAATTCTATATTTGACTTGCAGCCAATGCAATGAAACCAAAACTGGTGTGATAGACTCATGTTTGCGCTTCCCATAAAGAAGCTGAGCCGCTGCATTCTGAACCAACTGTAGACAAGAAACACATGATTGAGGAGCACCGATATACAATGAGTTGCAGTAATCCAATCGTGATGTTACAAAAGCATGGATAACCATTTCAAACTTCTTTAGAGACAAAAATGGCTTCACCTTCGTCAGAAGACGAAGATGACAAAAAAAGGACTTGACCACCGCACTTATCTGCTTATCAAATTTAAGATTATTATCGAACCAAACACCTAAGTTTCTTGCATCTGTAGTTCTATATGGAGTAAGAAGTTCAGATTCAAAATCATGTACACAGTGGTCATTTGAGCCAAACAAAATAAATTGAGTTTTACTTTCATTGAGGCTTAAGAAATTACTTGAAAGCCAAAGTTTTAGTTCGTTGAGTCAGTCTAAAATAGTCTTTAAAGCCTGTTTGTTATCGCGCTTCAAAGGGATGTCGATTTGTGTGTTGTCAGCATACAGATGAAAAGAGACCCCAAACTTTTAAAAAATAGATCCTAAAGGAAGCATATAAAGAGAAAACAGTACCGGACCAAGAATTGAGCCCTGAGGGACACCAGACTTTAAATATATCTCTAGTATATGCAATACTAACAACATACCTGCTATTGGTGAGATATGAACGACTGCAACGCCCTGCCCTGAAGGCCAACACTTGTTTCAAGACGTGATATAAGTGTATTATGATCAACTAAATCAAAGGCAGAACTGAGGTCCAGGGCTTGAAAACGAAAAAAAAAAGTCAAGCGGTTCACTCTGAGCAGAATCGATATTTTAACATTTCTGTTCCTGTGTTCCACTGTATTATTACCGTTGCAAAACCGGTTTGAGTAGAAAAAATAAAGGTTAATATTGTTATTTTTTTAATAATCTTTGCCTATAATAATAATAATAATAATAATAATAATAATAATAGCCTAATAATAATATTATTAAAGTACAATGTTTTCTCTACACATAAAGAAAAAAAAAAAGAAAAAAACAGGTGGAATCTTGACCTGCTGCGCTTAGTCACAGCCAGCATCATCTTTTCTAGATTTGCCTAAATGTAGGCTACTAAACAAAAGAATAAAAAATCTATTAATGCTTTAAAGACATAAAAGTGTTTTTTAAAGATATTTTAAAGTGTTTGCTGCATTGTTTAAAAAAACGGTAGCCTATAAAATTGCGTTTTGAGGGGAAAATAAAACAGGCTAAGTCGCGTCACATTTTATTATTTATAAACATTTATTAGAGGATCAACCCCATGAGATGAAACATCTCCTTTTCATGGGGGTCCTCAGGATCATGTCCAACAACATAGAACAGAAAAACAACAACAGAGTAGATACAATTAAATTAAAAAAAAAAAAAACCTTAGCACACGCACACACACACATTCACACGCGCCATTACGGACATGCATGCACACGCATGTTCACATGCACACACACACCAGCTCTCACTATCACCACCCATCTCAAATGGAGTAAAGTAAACCACAGTGGTTCTCAAACTGTGGTATGTATACCACTATACACATTTTATTTTATTTTATACCCCTTTTAAGTAAAACCTTTTTAATCTAGGACTCAGTAAAAGTAAAGCGTTTTAAGAGGGGTATTTGATGTGAGATGCTTGAGAACAACTGATGTAACATATTGCATATAACACAATAATCCCAAATATAACTGACAAAGTTAACATCACTATATATGTACATATATATGAATAAGCACAATCATATATACATACAAACATAACATGACACATGTCTATGTTTTTAGCATTTCAAATTTGGCATCGATAAGTATTCTGAAGATGTGTTAACAAAGCAGTTCTGAACAGAGGAAAAGACCTAAGCGAGCGAATGGATGCAGGAAGGCTGTTCCAGTCACGAGGGGCTCTAACACAGAAAGCATATTTCCCAATTTATCTCTTAACTCTTGGAACAGTAAAAAAGATCTGTTCGTTGTGACAAAGGCTATATTGTGAACTGTAAGGCACTAAATATTGCGATAAATAATATGGATATTGAAAGTAAATACATTTAAAAAATAAGCTATTGATATAAAACAGAGATATTGTCTTCTGGCTGAGGGTGCAAGCCAGGACAGTTGTTCGTACATCACACAGTGATGTGTCCTATAGGGGCAGCGAAGGACGAATTGGCACAGGCTGTTGTATACCACATCAAGAGAGTGTAGACAAGTGGCAGTGGTTTTAGCATATATAATATCTGCATAGTCCAGAATAGGTAGCAACAACTGAGAGACTATTCTTCTCCTAACCTGAAAGTTAAAGCAGTCTATCGATTTATATAATGTTTTAAAACGAAAGCTAAGTTTGTTGTTAAGCGCGTAGCCAAACATCAAGATATTTACATTTTTCGGTTGACTCTAAAGGAGAAGAATCCAGAAAATGCAGATTAAGATTATTTCTATCTTTCTTCTGGAAAAGCATACAGTAAGATTTTGCTTTATTCAACAGGAGTTTATTAAATGACAGCCACTGCTGTACAGAATCAAAGTCATGTTGTAAAGAATAATTAATGTCAGGAATATTTGGTTTGGAACAATATATAATTGTATCATCTGCATAAAGATGAATGTCACATCCTGAACAGCAAGTCAGTGGCAAGAGTGGCAAGTCATTAATAAAAATGGAAAATAACAAAGGCCCAAGCGAAGAACCCTGAGGTATGCCTTTATCAACACCTGTAAAATTTGACTGACTGCCCCTGAAGGACACACACTGGTGGCGGTGATGGAAATATGAGTTAAACCAAAGAAGTGATGAACGGGAAAGGCCAATTGAATATAATTTATCCAGGAGCAGATAATGATCAACTAAATCAAATGCTTTCGTAAGATCTAAAAAGATGGCACCAGTACACATATTGTTATCAAATCTAGAAAAAATATCATTTGTAAATTTCAAAAGAGCAGTTGTAGTTGAGAAGTGTTTCCTGAAACCTGACTGACATTGAGATAGTAAATTGTTATGAGAGAGATAGTTAGATAATTGATCGAAGATAATTTTCTCAAAAATTTTCACAATACTATTAATTATTGAGATAGGTCTAAAATTGTTCATGTTTTGAGTGTCCCCTCCTTTATACAATGGAATGACTTTGGTACACTTCCATGCCAGAGGCACTTCACGGGTTAAATATGACAGATTAAAGAGCTCAGCCAATGGAGAGGATAGGACATGTGAAGAAAGTTTGATAAACTTACCCTCAGTGCCGTCAGGGCCAGGTCCACTACAAGAGGATAACTTGCTAATGGCCAACTGGACATTGGGCTATTACATTCAGAAATGATGTAGGCTAAAATGGCGGTAAATCAAAATGTTTACAAACATTATAAACACAGTTATTAGTTTATCTCCCCAACAAATCATCTAAACTTAAGGATATAGTCTATAGGCTATAAAAACGATCATGTAGTTTGGGAAATCTTATCATTAAAATGCTTTGCAAAGTCCTCACAAAGAGAGACAGATGCCTCAGGAAACAGATTAACAGTTGGACGAAGAACAGATTCAATTGTGGAAAATAGGATATTTGGCTTATGGCTATTTCTTAAAATTAACTGAGAAAGATAACTAAACTTTGCAGCTTTAGCAGCTCATTGATTGGCAGAAAGAGAGTCTCTTAAAATCTCATATGACACTTGTAGTTTGTCTTTTTTCCATTTACGTTCAGCCTTTCTACAGGTCTGTCTGAGAGAACGAGTGAAATAATTTTGCCATGGTATTGAATTGTGTTTATGTTTTTTCACCTTTAGTGGTGCAACAGTTTAAAATATTAGAACAGGTAGCATTGAACAGACTTAGATATTCATCGGCACCCAAGTGATACGTAGAGGAATTGATATCCTGATTAGCACTGAGATGTACGTACATGGAGGAAAATTTGTCACTTGAACGTTCAGTGAGGATACGAGTCCATCGTGGAAGTGGAGAATGTTTATGAGTATTCCCGTCCAATGGCATAGAAAACAATATAGATTTATGATCAGACAAGCCTGCATCATCGATAATAATGTCCAACACTGATAAACCACGGGATAAAATCAAGTCCAGTGTGTGGCCTTGAACATGAGTTAGTCCAGACACCCATTGCAGAAAGTCAAAAGTGTCAAGTAAATTAAGAAAGTATTTTGAAAGTGGCTTAGATTCACAGCAGACATGAATGTTAAAATCCCCCAAGATCAGGATTCTGTCATGATTGGTGACAATTTCCCCCATGAATTCAGCAAATTCATTAAGAAAATCCTTGTTTACATGAGGTGGCCGATATATAATTGCAAAAACCACTGGGTTGTCCAAAGCGAGTAAAAACAGCTGAACCAAAACTACTACAAGTCCCAGTTGATAAAGAATGACAGAGGTGAGAGTCTTTAAAAGCTGCCGCTAACCCCCTCCCCCAACGGCCGGATAACCGAGGGGAATTAAAAAAAATTACAGTCCTGTGGCACCAGCTCAGTGAAAGGACTTAACTCTCCAGGTTTAATCCAGGTTTCTCTGATGCATAGTATATCCAAGGCATGTGAAGGAAAAAAAGTTGTTTAATAAAAAAGATTTTTTTTTTTTTTTTTTTACCAGAGAGCTGTCCCTTATTGATCAAAGCATACCAACAAGTTGGTATGATTCTTCAGGGTCTTTATTAAATATCTTTAACATACTAATGTCTATGTTTCTAAAGATCATGCAGTGTTAACCTGGAATTAAAGTGGCTGGTTTTCTGCTCTTCTCACACTGCACCACTCTCTGGGATACCATTTAGTTGCTGTTATGTGCATATTACAAACCAGGTCTGCATTTCCCAAAAGCATTGTAAGCCGTACTTCGTAGACTCATTGCCACCAACAAAGTGTAATTAAAGCAAGGTTTAATCAAACACACTTGAACAATCTAAAATAAGTCTTCAGGATTTCTTGAACATTACAGGCAGGTGTGTTTAATTAAGGTTGGAATGGACTTCTGCTGGACTGTGACCATAAAAGACCAAACTTAGACATCTAATCTACAGGTCTCTGTGCTATGATGGGGCTTAATTCCTGAAAAGAAATTGCTAAGCTAAACTGAAAAGCTAATAGTTAACAATATTGAGTAGAGTTTCTGAGAGCAGCTTAGTGTATGTAGGGTCTAAAGGTTTTGATGATTTACATGTTGAATGTTTATGTATACATTGCTTTGTGCCATTTTAAACTAGGGTTATTTTTCTATTTATTTTTCCACCTTAGACCCAATGGCACTGAAGGAGGAGAATCAAGAACTGAAAGAAAATGGACATAAAGATCAATATGAAAAAACATGCTTTCATAACCAGAGAAAATCTTTTAGTTGTTCACAGCCTGAAAATTCTTTGTCACAAAAAAGAGCTCAAAAGACTGGAACTAGATGTCGTTTTACCTGCCAACAGTGTGGAAAGAGTTATACTAATAAAAATAGCCTCAAATTCCACATGAGAGTTCACACAGGAGAAATACCTTACATGTGTCAACAGTGTGGAAAGAATTTCATTCGACCAGCAAGCCTCAAAATCCACATGAGAATTCACACTGGAGAGAACCTGTTTATTTGTCCACAGTGTGGAAAGAATATCGGTCAAAAAGGACACTTTATTATCCACATGAGGATTCACACTGGAGAAAACCCATTCACCTGCCAACAGTGTGGAAAAAGTTTCAATCGAAAAGGAAACTTGAAAGTCCACATGAGGATTCACACTGGAGAAAACCCATTCACCTGCCAACAGTGTGGAACAAGTTTCAATCAAAAAGGAAATCTTGACGCCCACATGAGAATTCACACTGGAGAGAAGCCATTTGTATGTGATCAGTGTGGAAAGAGTTTCAGATTTTCAGTAGCCCTTAATCAACACATGAGGATTCACTCAAGAGAGAACTGTGGAATAAATGTCAAGCAGACTGAAAATACTTTGTCGCAAGAAAGAGCTCAAAAGACTGGAACTAGATGTGAATTTACCTGCCAACAGTGTGGAAAGTGTTATACTAATAAAGGTAGCCTCCGAGTCCACATGAGAGTTCACACAGGAGAGAAACCTTACATGTGCCAACAGTGTGGAAAGAGTTTCAATCGTCCAACAAGCCTCAAAATCCACATGAGAATTCACACTGGAGAGAAGCTGTTTACTTGCCTGCAGTGTGGAAAGAATTTCAGTCAAAAAGGACACTTCAATGACCACATGAGGATTCACACTGGAGAAAACCCATTCACCTGCCCACAGTGTGGAAAAAGTTTCAGTCGAAAAGGGAACTTGAAAGTCCACATGAGGATTCACACTGGAGAAAACCCATTCACCTGCCAACAGTGTGGAATAAGTTTTAATCAAAAAGGAAATCTTGACGCCCACATGAGAACTCACACTGGAGAGAAGCCATTTGTATGTGATCAGTGTGGAAAGAGTTATAGATTTAGAGGAGCCTTTAATGACCACAGGAGCATTCACAGTGGAGAGAAGATTTAAGTGTCTTCTGTGTGAAAGGAGTTCTCATATCATAGACATGAAAAGTCATTAGCAAACTCATTCCAGACATAAAGTTCCAAGTGTGAAAAGAGATTTACAAAAAGGAACAATTTCAAATATCACCTGCTTGTTCATTCTGGATGAAGCTGATGTAATTGTGATCAGTGTCACAAAAAGTTCTTTTTCAGATGCATATGGAAAGTCATGCATACAGTAGACCTTATGCTTGTGCTTTTTGTAGACAGAGTTAAGTGGCTCAGAATGTGCCTCAAATTCAGATACTTTTCTTTTGTCATGTTCATATGAATGAATGGGGTCACACCCATTCATCTTCCTTGCCATAATTTAAAATATTGAGCAGTTATGGTAGATGCTCTATGATTTAAAATGTATAGAGTTGTTGCTTAATTATTAGATTAAGGACAATGCGTTGAAATTAACACTGCATCTACACTGCATTCAGAAAGTATTAAGACCTTTTTTATTTTACATTTTGTTTGCCTTACTGTGCGTTCACACCGCCGCTGTCGAGAGCATCAAAAATCGCTCTGGCCACCCTGCTGACAACGCTGTAGAAAGATTCTCTGACATAGATCTAATTCTTTATCTTTTATTTAAAAGGGCCGCAAAGCAAACAAGCTTGTTGATCTTGTGCAGACTGACAACAAGGAGGGTAACGTTATAAATAAACCTCATTAAATATTGTTGTGGACAAAGTATTAAGATCCTTTACCTAATAATGTATAAAGCACTAATACCACACTGTAAAAATACTCTGATGCAAGTAAAAGTCCTGCATTGAAAATGTTACTTAAATATAATCAGGAAAATGTATTTAAAGGTTTAAAAGTAAACTGGAACTATTGTACTGTTATTTATTATATCATTAGATTATTATTCCTATAATGTTACTGCACATCAGCAACTCACCAGGAACATGAACCATCTCAGACACCTTGGTCCACGCATCGTTTTTTTATTTATGTCCCTGTATGCAAACAGGGACACATCATAGATTATTGCAAACCCACCACAGCAATAATCAACCTCTCCTCCATTTTGCTTGGGAACTAAAGTTTACAGGGCTTCGTTCTCTGGAATCCTCTCAAGCGGTGGACTTCTACGCTCTGATTGGTTGCCGGCGAACCACGTCCTAGCTCATTACCATAAAGATGCCCTGATTTCAACTCTCCTCGACGCCGTCGATGTCCAAGGCTCATGTTTATAACAGTAATCTTCTGGGGTAGACTCATTTAAAATAATGCAATCATCAGGTTTTAGCCAGGTTTCTGTCAAACAGAGCACATCTAGATTATGATCAGTGATCATATTATTTACAAAAAGTGCTTTCATAGAAAGGGACCTCATTTTCAATTAGCCAAGCTTTATCATTTGTTTATCCGAATGCCCATCTCTAGTAACAGAGCAAGTACACTTTCTGCGAACTTGAAGACATGGGAAGACAGGGACAGCCTGAAGGGGAGAACCTTGTAAGAATCAGAATCAGAATGAGCTTTATTGACAGGTATGTTTACACATGTTTTTTTTGTGACAGAAGCTCCGCAGTGCAACAGAATGACAGCGACAGAACAAAAACACAGATACTAAAAGAATTTAAAAATAATAATAATAATAATAAAATATAAAAATAAAATAAAAATAGAACAAGTAAGGAATAACAATATACAAATTGACAATTGTATGTGCAGGTATATTACAATAGACAGTTTTGTATGTACAGGTATATTATGTAAAAATTGAAATGTAGACTAAGTATGTGTGTTAGATAAATATTTGCCCATTGATTCTGTGTCGCAGTCCGCTCTGAACAGCTGAAAGCCCTGCAGATGGAGCGTGCTGTCTGGAATGGCGTCTTTAGCCAAGTTTCTAGTGTTTCAAGTTTCTAGCAGCAGAGTTTGAGAAATCCTTGTTTGTCCGGGAGAGGAGAAGGAGTTTGTCCGTTTTGTTGGGTAGAGAGCGGAGGTTCGCCAGATGGATGCCAGGCAATGGCGTTCGAATTCCACACTTTCTGAGCTTCATGAGGGCGCCCGCTCTCTTCCCCCGTCTGCGCGTTTTGAAGCGTGTGATCAGCGCAGCTGCTCCACCGACGAAAATGTCCAGCAAAACATCAGAATAGTCGAAAACTGGTAATATATCGGGTGATGTGTGGTGCCGAATGTCCAGCAATTAATCTCTGGTGAAACTGATTGCAGGAATATAACTAAAGACAGGACAAACTAACAACAACACAAAAACAACTGCAGAGCACATCACAGAGGCTGCCATCTTCATCGGTGCCAGGACTGGTATGTCTGGCCCTTGAAGAAATGAAGAAATGGTCTGTGTCAAGATAAAATCAAGACGTGAAAGTTTAAGCATGTGAATGTGCATCAGGATCTTGAATGGGAGCTTGTGCAGGGCCTAATTCAAGACTCGCAGATCCAAGAACAGCTGTAACCCACCGCTTCTCTTGTGTACAATGAAGTAAGTACCGTAAAACCCTGACTTCATCTTGGTTGGAGGGACAGGCTGTATTTCATCCTCCTCCAGCAGGACTGCGATCTCTGCAAGCAGGACACGGGTGTCTTTGTTTGCCACTGATGTAAAAAGACCACTACTGAACCCTGGGGGAAGCCCGGCGAACTGTATCACGTAGATGATTGGGGTTATCTGAATGAGCCAGCGAGACGGCTTGGGCAATGCTAGCCAGTCCCCCAAAACTCTGTACAAGTGACACCAAAGGGACAACAGTCAGTGTTCTCACGATAGGGCAGTGAGAGGGAGTGTGGGTGCCTAAATATCTGAGTAACAAAAAATTAAAAAGAAGGGTTATGCAAAAATTAGCTTAGTGTACCTTTAACTGACTCCTTTTCATAGCTTTATTCCCTGTTTCTCTAATGGTTTCATTCATTCAGGCTGCTTTGCCCTCCCCCTCATCTATATGTGGTTGTATGTTTGTTTGTTTAGACTAGATATGTGTTAGTATTTAGTTAATAAAACTTTTGTGCACAAATTACATGAGTTTCTGATTCTCTCAATGTTTGTGAATAATGTCACTTTAACTATCCAGTCTTGTTGCATGCTCTACAGCCACGAAAATATAATTTCATATCAGTTGATATGAAATTACACTGAATGTTCACTGGACGAACAGATTAGGTATGGTAATATTCATTCTGCTACAGTTACTACTGGTTACATTAGTTTGAACTCTAAATAAATGCACCTTACATTTACTGTAAATGTATTACTTCAAAAACAGGTGTGTCGAAACTCAGCAAGAATGAGGCTCTACAGGAGCAGGAATTTGGAACTTGCTTTATAGACTTACAGACAAACCTGTTTTACACACGTCACTCAAACACTGAACCAGTAATGTATTTAAACTCATCAGTTTAGGGAAAGAGAAACTGAACTGTAGTTGAGCTGTTGTGTGTCTGTGTCTCTGTGTTCATGCAGTAAAATGGCAGAAGCCAGAATTGCAGTGGATCAGAATGAGTTCATGTGTCCAGTGTGTCTGGATCTCCTGAAGGATCCAGTGGCCATCCCCTGTGGACACAGTTACTGTAAGAGCTGTATTACAGACTGCAGGGATCAGGAGGATCAGAAGAGAGTCTACAACTGCCCTCATTGCAGACAGACCTTCAGTCCAAGACCTGCTTTAGCTAGAAACACCATGCTGGCTGAAGTGGTGGAGAAACTGAAGAAGAGAAAACGTCCTGCTGACTGTGACGCTGGAGCTGGAGATGTGCAGTGTGACGTCTGCACTGGAAGAAAATACAGAGCTGTCAAGTCCTGTCTGGTGTGTCTGAAAAACATGAGAAGCTTCTCGAGGTTTTCTGTTGCACTGATCAGAAGTGTATATGTATGCTGTGTACGATTATTGAACATAAAAATTATGACATTGTACCAGCTGCAGACCAGAGGACAGAGAAACAGGTATTTAAAATGAATAAAGTTAATACTCAGTAGTCGTCTTTTTTTTTGTCCTTTTTTTTTTTTTTGCTGTGTAGAGCCGCAGCTTAATTACACAGAAACACTGTCAATGTGAAGCTCTGTGTCAGTTTCACTTTTATAATACTTACGCACGCAGTGTGAAACAAGCCTTTATCTTCATGTTTATTCATGTATGATTCATGTATTGTTACTGATTATCACTTCTGGAGTTTAACCCTACAGTCATTGTTTATCAGCTCCACTTTTACTGGATTCATCTGTTCACATGATGATTTAGTGGCAGAAGTTTTCTGTGAGATTCACTCTCATCTGTTTGTCCTGCAGAAGCAGCTGAAGGAGATGCTCCAGCAGAGAATCCAGCAGCGAGAGAAAGATCTTCAGCAGCTGAGAGAGACTGTGGAGTCTCATAAGGTGAGTCTGGAGAAAAAGAGAAGTTTGTCTCCGTCTCAGTTCAGACTCACTGAAGCTGAATCACTGTGTGTCCTAACAGCGCTCTGCACAGACAGCAGTGGAGGACAGTGAGAGGATCTTTACTGAGCTCATCTGTTACATTGAGAGAAGCCGCTCTGAGCTGATACGACTGATCAGAGATCAGGAAAAGACTGCAGTGAGTCGAGCTGAAGAACGACTGGAGCGACTGGAGCAGGAGATCAATGATCTGAGGAGGAGAGACGCTGAGCTGGAGCAGCTTTCACACACACAGGATCACATCCAGTTCCTGCAGGTAACACAGATCTAGAAGAACAGGATCATAGTGGACTTGAGCAGATCCTGCTGTTGCAGAGTCTCACAGAGAAACAGTTCATGAGTGTCTTATTATATAATCATCAGTCAGACTCTCATCTGATCATCTTCTTCTGAAAGAGACGCTGCTTACAAACAGCTTTCAGCTCTGGAAATCTCTTAGGAATCATTTCTCTCAGCTCTTTCTTCTTAAAGATATATTTAGCTGTCAAACACCACTAGCGCAACCAACAGTTCAAAACTTCACTAACATTTCAACTTTATCACATCAGTTTTCCTTCTGATTTACTACATAATGGTGAAATCAGTGAACTCAATAGTGCAGATTCTGAGTAACATTCATCAAAATTGGATTAGGTGATCTTCAAACTTGATAAAATTGATTTTTATTGATTTTTTATGAGACTCCATTGATGTGCTGGAGTTGTTAGATGGACATTTACGTTCTTAGCAGATGTTTTATCATCCAAACTATTTCCTAGAAAGTTCAAATGTAAGGTGCTTTGGCACCACATAGTTCTCAGGACATTCTCCTGGTTATATTCACACCAGCAGCAGGAACTCTGAAGCAGCGACAGCAATGTCTTTATTTGCAGCATTTACAAACGTTGATAACTGATGAATGGAGAACGCCGTGATTGGAGCTGTTTTTAATTTGTGTCTTGAGTTTTGTGATAATGGAGATGGAATGTAAAATAATCTGCCTCAGTTTCTGCTCTTAACTATAGTGAGCTCTTTTACTTTACTATAAGGTTACAATTAACAACAGACTCCAAACTTAAATTCAGTTACTATTTATTTTTAACTATAATAATCAACACTCAAATTAAAAAAACTGTATGCAAACATTTAAATTGTTTTTAAATTAAATTCTAAATTACATAATTTCGGTAACACTTTAGAATAACTTTAATAAATAATTAACAAACATTATATAATGTTTAACTAATCATTATTTAATATATATTCACATATCTAGAAATATGAGATAATGTGCTTGTTAACGTTAACTGATGACTTTATCAAACATTACCAAATAATTAACAGATCATTATTTAATGTAGATTGAAATGCTTACAAATGTCATTAAACTTTCAGTTCATATGTGTCACAAATCAGGGGATAGACGGGAGGTTAGTGATATGATGAGGTTTATTGAACAGACTTGAAACAGAGAGTATGGCTGGTGAGGTCATATGTGTAACGTGGACTCAGAGACGTTCGGATCCATCTGCAGTACTTTATTATCAGAATGGTCAAACAGGCAATGATCGGGGAACAGCGTCAGGTATGTACAGGGATATCCAAAATCAACAACAGAAACAAGCAGAGGTCGGGGCAGGCAGCAGAGAATCACAGTCGGTATAAACAATCCAATATCAAAACAACAAGGCTAAACAAGACTTCACCAAGACTGAGAGTCAAAACACAGTTCATATAGGGGAGTGGTAATGGGGAACACCTGGTTGTGATTAACCCTAAGCACGGGATTCTGGGAAATGGAGTTGTGAATGGAAATGGACACCAAATGCAAGAGTCCTGAGTGGAGTGCCCTCTGCTGGAGTTCATGGGCACTCCAGCTGATGATCGTGACAATATGATCATGCATTTTTTTTTTTTTTTTTTTTTAAATCTTCAAATTATTTGACAGATGGTTTACAATGATTAAAAGCTTCATTAATAAATCGTTAACAAACATTATATAATGCTTAACGGGTCATTAGTTCATGTTTACAAACGTCATTAAACTTTCAGTGCGTTTTAAAAATCGATGAGTGATTTTAACAGAAATGATTCAATATTTACAAGCTTATTTATTAATGTACTTTTAAATGCTTACAAAAACTTCAGTTCACATATTAGCTAATGCTCATTTTTACATTTACAAATGTTGTGAAAATATAGCTTATAGGCACTTCACAAACTATTCATGTTAATATATTCATTAGCTCATAATCACCGTCTGTGAAGATTATATATTTGGTCTTTGTTTGTTGTGTTGACTTCTATTTGCACATCTTAAATCATTTATTAATCATTTGTTCATGTTTGTGCAGTACCCAATCTAAAGTGGAATCTATTCATAATTTGTGAATGTTTATAAACATTTACTATTGTTTTGTGTCTTTGTTGGCACTGGACTTTTAGCTACGCTAACAATGTTTGTGTAAAGGGTGGTTAGTTAGCTAGTGGTTAGGTGGTTAACTAAATGCTTGGTAAAGACATCACACATTGTAATTTGGGTGCAAAACATGTTTTTATCACCTCAATCCTTATATTACTTTAAGTGTTGAGGTCCTAAGACCACTTATATTGATCATACATACCACATAATATTACAATAGGTACCCCTTAGTTTCAAAATAGTTTCAGTATAAATCATTTGTAATTTTCCATGTTGTAACCCTGTTATTCCCCAAACGGGGTTATGAGTGTTGGTTTGGACGTAATGATCAGTCCTGGAGTTTGATGTGCTATCCTGACAGTTACTCATTTATACACAATAACATACACACTGCTCTCTCTGTGAAGCCCATCAGCAGTAGAATAGGAGTGTATGTGGATCACAGTGCAGGAACTCTGTCCTTCTACAGCGTCTCTGACACAACGAGTCTCATCCACACAGTCCAGACCACATTCACTCAGCCGCTCTATCCTGGGTTTGGTGTTTATCTTAGTGGATCGTCAGTAAAACTGTGTTGATGAATCAGAATAGATATTATTATCATAATGGCCTTTCAATTCAAAAGATCACACAGTGAATAAATAATTGTCATTATTTACCTTATGTAGCTCTAGCCCTTTCCGACATTTATGTTCTTCTGTATTCTGACTTTTTAAACTTCATTTGTCACCCAACATTGTTAAAATGCTTATTATATAGAGCTTATAATATGATAAAACTAATCAAATTTGTATTGTGTAACTTTTAATTATAGACAGGTGTTATTAAACAAAACTGAATATTATGTGGCATTTAACATAGTTCTGAATAAGATTTTTTTGAAACAGTCATGGATCATCAGGAAACCCCACACTGTATTAAGAACCAAGGGTTCACAAACTTTTGAACAGGGTTATTTTAATAATTTCAACAATTTTTTTGTCTTGTGGACTAAATGTAAACATCTTTCATGTAAAATATCTTACTCGGGACAGTACTAAATAAAAAATAACATGCATTTTGTATGATATCTCTTATTTTGTTGAAATTATTCACATTTTCACAGATTCTGCAAACTTTCTCATGCCACTGTATATTCATTCTCATCACAGACAATAGACAAAAAGAGACGATTGTTATTTGGACAAAAACAATACTGAGACATTTCTCAAAATATTCTCTTTCAGATAATAAGATCAGATTTAGATGCTTTATCACTACAATGATAAATGAATGATGAGTGAAAGAATCATTTCATCTGCTGTGGTTTGTTTAATCTCAGTCGATCCACATCTGATGCGTCTGGTAATAACTCATCAGATCCGTCACGACTGTCATATCATAATCACACACGAGGCTTTATAAAGGCCTTCAGACGGTCGACCTTTGACCTTCGGCGTGACGGTCACATTCAAATGCGCTCAGTCACCATCAGTCTGTACTGACCCTGACCCGGGGAACTTTGACCTTTGAACTTCTTCAAGATCAGTGCTCTCTGAATATGCACTCAAACACAAGCATCCGTTACCACGCTTTTATCTCCTTCATGAACGAGGCGCTGATTCTGCAGCCAGAAGGAGAGAAAGTGATCCAGCTGTGATCGATAAATCATTGATCAGCTTTATTACGGGAAATATTGCATTTCAGGCATTAATTAACTTGATGTGTCACTACAGTTTTAACATGTTTTACTTCATATATTATGCATAAACTTCATGTTTTGCTGCATTTGTGTTCAAATTATGTAACTTATTATCTTAACCAACAAAAAAGTAAAAATGCAGAAAGTTTCCTGTGAAGGCTAGTGTTGGTGTAGGACAATAGCACATACACATTGTAGAGTATAAAAACCATTACACCTATAGAGAGTCCCCACAAGGATAGTGAACCAGACTCTCTGTGTGTGTGTGTGTGTGTGTGTGTGAGAGAGAGAGAGAGTGTGTGTGTGTGTGTGTGAGAGAGAGAGAGTGAGTGTGTGTGTGTGTTTATGTGTGTGTGTGAGAGAGTGTGTGTGTGTGTGTGTGTGTGTGTGAGAGAGAGAGAGAGAGTGAGTGTGTGTGTGTGTTTATGTGTGTGTGTGAGAGAGTGTGTGTGTGTGTGTGTGTGTGAGAGAGAGACTGTGTGTGTGTGTGTGTGTGAGAGAGAGAGAGAGTGTGTGTGTGTGTGTGTGTGTGTGTGTGTGAGAGAGAGTGAGTGAGTGAGTGAGTGTGTGTGTGTATGTGTGTGTGTGAGAGAGAGAGTGAGTGAGTGAGTGTGTGTGTGTAGCTGACACTGATAGGTCAGTTATGGGTTGTGTATGATGTATTTATAATATCAGGGTTTTTTGTTCCTTTTTGTATTTTTATAACTTTACAATTTAAATGTAATACTGTGTATGTGTGCCAATTGCATAAATTCTGATGTTCTGTTTATTTTGTGGTACTGCTAAGTTTGACTAAATTGAAGGTCATGTGACCCTTCCTGATTTGATTTAACCTGGAAGTGCTGCAAATTGAATGACGAGATTTGAATTAAGATACACCTGTTAGAGTGCCTCACCATTCTACTGCTGGTAACCAGGCCAACACGGTAAAAGTGTTAATGTTTGTATATTTCTTTATTTGCGTTGATGTCCTTTGAATTGTTTTGTGTAAAACTATATATTTTCTTTGTTTTTGTTGTATGTAGTTTTCACGGTGTTCCATATCCATAAATAAAACATATGGACATCAGTACTTGGGAAACGTGGACTGTTTAATGACCAGCGAGTAGTTACAGTGAAAACGTGGCCTAATTCCATTCTACCAAAGTCTACTGGCTGCTTCCTGCGGTGATAGAGGCTGTTGTCTTTGGCGCGCGACTCTAGTGAGGTATTCCTGGATCTTTGAGTGCTGCTATTCAACTGTATCCTGTGGCGAACTGGGTTCATCGTGCAGCCGGTGCCTCATTTCGTAGGACTGATTGTTGCAAGTTTCAGCGTGCAACTATGCATCTTCCTCCCGCGCTGGTTTGTTGCGGGTTTGGCGTGCAGTTGTGATACATCCCGATGGAGGACTTTTCTCACGCAGCCTTGATCCATCCGTGCATCAGAAGGTCAGACTATAAAATATTAAATGCTATCTTTGGTAAATAATGGATGGTTTTGGAAGTTAAAATAAAATTGTTGCAAGACAAAGTTGCCTATAATCAGAGAACAATGTAAGAAAGAAATGTCCAGGTGACAACTGGTTCTTAATTTGCTTTGGTTGAAATAGTGTTTAAAATTACAGATTCAAGTGTGATTACTCTATTTAAGGGTGTTTCACTGTTATTTACTGTTATTTCATTATATATTTTGTACTGTTGTTTAAAGTGTCACATTTTTAAGAGTGGAAATGTCAGTTCAGGGTGATTTAGCTGAGCAGAATGAATCTCCATTACAAGAGCAAGTAGTCTTAATTGGTGATATACCAGAGTATGAAGTTACTGAGCATGTCGTGAGAGATCGCCATGCATCATGTACCACATGCACTGAAAAATCTGAGGCAAGACTCAAAGAGCTTAATTCTGCTTTATTAAAGACTAATGAAATTAGAAAATCTTCCCGTGATAAACGTTTAACACCAAAGATGCAGGAGTTAAAAGCGCAAGAACTGGTTCAAAGGGAAAGGAAGTTCAAATCTGCATATGAGAATTGGAAGATCCATGTCAAGGATGTTCGTTTAAAGTTAAAACATGAGTGCTCTGAAAGTGATTTGTGTGACATGATGGATGGGGTTGAGAAGAAAGAGTCTGAATTGAAAGATTTATATGATAACATGCGACTCCAAGCAGTACCAAGTCAAGAAATTAGGAGAAAAGAACTCCAAAGATTCCTCGGCTTCTCCAATTTCTACCGCCGCTTCATCCAGAATTATAGCTCCATCACCAGTCCACTTACAAGCCTTCTCCGAAATAAGCTCAAGTCTCTGTCCTGGACCCCATCGGCCATGGAGGCCTTCGCCACCCTCAAGGAAGCCTTCACTACCGCTCCTCTCCTGGTTCATCCCGACCCCGACAGGCCTTTCATAGTAGAAGTTGACGCCTCCACCACCGGAGTAGGAGCGGCACTTTCGCAGCAGCAGGGGAACCCCAGCAGACTCCATCCATGTGCCTTCTTCTCCCGCAAGCTCAACCCGGCGGAGGTGAATTATGACATCGGCAACCGAGAACTTCTGGCCATTAAGCTAGTGCTCGAGGAGTGGAGGCATTGGCTGGAGGGAGCAAGACATCCGTTCCAGGTACTTACGGACCATAAGAACCTGGAGTATCTGAGAATGGCCAAGAGACTTAATCCCAGACAAGCCTGTTGGGCTTTATTCTTTACCTGTTTCAATTTCACAATTTCCTATCGACCCGGATCCAAGAACGTCAAGGCTGACGCCCTCTCCCGTTGTTACACACCTGAGGAAAACTCTGAAGAACCACACTCCATACTCCCTGAAAGACTCATTGTCAGCCTGATCACCTGGTCCACGGAAACCATACCCTCCTCCAATGCCTCAGCCAATACTCCGCCGGGTTGCCCGTCAGGCATGCAGTATATCAGCAGGACACGGCGCACTCCACTCATCCACTCTGCTCACACCTCACTAGGCACTGGCCAACCGGGGGTCAATGAAACCCTCTCGTTGCTAAAAGAACGCTTCTGGTGGCCCAACATGGCATCCGATGTCAGAAGGTACGTGCAAGGATGTAAGGAATGCGCCATCTCGAAGAGTCCACGTCATCTACCATCTGGCAAGCTCCTACCTCTGCCCGTTCCCAACCGACCATGGTCACACCTAGGGGTGGATTTTATAACTGACCTTCCAATTTCAAGAAACTGTACCTGTATATTTGTGGTAGTTGATAGATTCTCTAAATCCTGTTGTTTAATTCCTCTAAAGGGTCTACCGACTGCCATGGAGACCGCAGAACTCATGTTCAATCACATCTTCCGGTACTTTGGCATCCCCAAAGATATCTTATCAGACAGAGGACCTCAATTCATCTCTCGGGTCTGGAAAGCCTTCCACTCACTCTTAGGTGTGGCCGTCAGCCTATCATCGGGATACCATCCGCAGTCGAACGGGCAGACGGAAAGGAAGATCCAAGAGATCGGTCGCTTCCTCCGTACCTTCTGTCACGGCCACCAGAACTCATGGAACCAGTTCCTAGGGTGGGCCGAGTACGCACAAAACTCCCTGTGCCAACCATCTACCGGACTCACACCGTTCCAGTGCGTACTCAGCTACCAACCTCCACTATTTCCCTGGTCTGGAGAACCCTCGGACGTACCATCTGTCGACTACTGGTTCAGAGAGAGCGAGAGGGTCTGGGACTCAGCCCACCACCAGTTACAACGGGCCCTACGGAGATGCAGGATGACAGCCGACCTTCACCGCTCTGAAGCTCCAACCTATCAACGAGGACAGAAGGTCTGGCTGTCAACCAGGGACACCCGCCTGCGTCTCCCATGCCGTAAGCTGAGTCCCAGGTTCATTGGCCCATTCACCATCATGGAGCAGATCAACCCGATCACTTACAGGTTTCAACTCCCACCTGAATATTGCATCCACCCCACATTCCAATGTGTCACTCCTGAAACCTCACCATCCTTCTGTTCCTCTCTCCACAGAGCCTGGCGTAGCCGCAGCTGAAACCCCTCTTCCACTCATCCTGGACTACAGAGTGTCTTACGAGGTTCGAGAAATCTTGGATTCCCGGTGCCGTGGTGGCCAGCTCGAGTACCTAGTGGACTGGGAAGGTTATGGTCCTGAGGAACGCTCATGGGTTCCACGCAACGACATACTCGACCCGAATTTACTGGACACCTTCCACGCAACTCATCCCAACAGACCTGCCCCTCGGGGAAGAGGAAGACCACCACAACGTCGGGGACCTCAGCCCTCAGGAGTGGGCCGTGGAGGGGGGGGTACTGTCACAGACACGCCAGGCTCCAGCACCTTCCAATCACAGCACACTCCCTCACCTGAGTACTGATCACACACACCTGCCCCTCGTCAGTACCCCAATCTACTGGCACTTAAAAGACACTCACTCACACACAGTCACTGTCCGGTCTCGTTCGCATCTAGGATTTACCTACCTGCCAACTTCAAGGACTTCCATTACTATACTTACCCATCTCCAGTGATTCCCAGTTACCTCCTGTGTCGATCGTGAGTGTGTGTGTGTGTGTGTGTCTCCCGCCCTCAACGTCTCCACTCCTCTGCTACCTCTAGGACCTTCACTCTGCTTCAAGACAAGGACAGTATCAGTTTACTCACACTCCTCAGTTACCGTTATCACCACTGTTTACTCACCTGTGTACCATACCTCCTCTGCTTGTGTCATTAAAACCACCTTATCTGTGATCTTCCGTCTCCGACCCATCTGTACTGTAACACAAACATAGCCTTTTGGCCAATTAGTAGTTTTCTGGCATGAGCGTGTGGTTCAAGATCTACCTAATCATGAAACACCCAGAGGTAGCCTACGCGATTCTTAAACATTTATGGTTTATATACAGTGGTGTGAAAAAGTGTTGGCCCCCTTCCTGATTTCTTTTTTTTCTTTTCTTTTTTTTTTTTTGCATGTTTGTCACACTTTAATGTTTCAGATCATCAAGCAAATTTAAATATTAGTCAAAGATAACACAAGTAAACACAACATGCAGTTTTTAAAGGAAGGTTTTTATTATTAAGGGAAAACAAAATCCAAAACTACATGGCCCTGTGTGGAGAAGTTTTTGCCCCCCTGTTAAAACTGTGGTTTATCACACCTGAGTTCAGTTTCTCTAGCCACACCCAGATCTGATTACTGCCACACCTGTTCACAATCAAGAAATCTCTTAAATAGGACCTGCCTGACAAAGTGAAGTAGACCAAAAGATCCTCAAAAGCTAGACATCATGCCGAGATCCAAAGAAATTCAGAAACAAATGAGAAAGAAAGTACTTGAAATCTATCAGTCTGGAAAAGGTTATAAAGCTATTTCTAAAGCTTTGGGACTCCAGCGAACCACAGTGGGAGTCATTATTCACAAATGGCAAAAACATGGAGCAGTGGAGAACCTTCCCAGGAGTGGCAAGAGCACAGCGACGACTCATCCAAGAGGTCACAAAAGACCCCACAACAACATCCAAAGAACTGCAGGCCTCACTTGCCTCAGTTAAGGTCAGTGTTCATGACTCCATCATAAGAAAGAGACTGGGCAAAAAGGGTCTGCATGTCAGAGTTCCAAGACGATAACAGCTGCTGAGCAAAAAGAACAAAGGCTCATCTCAGTTTTGCCATAAAACATTTTGATGATCCCCAAGACTTTTGGGAAAATACTCTGTGTACTGACAAGACAAAAGTTGAATTTTTTGGAAGGTGTGTGTCCCATTACGTCTGGCGTAAAAGTAACACCACATTTTAGAAAAAGAACATAATACCAACAGTTAAATATGGTGGTGGTAGTGTGATGGTCTGGGGCTGTTCTGCTGCTTCAGGACCTGGAAGACTTGCTGTGATAAATGGAACTATGAATTCTGCTGTTTACCAAAAAATCCTGAAGGACAATATCCGGCTATCTGTCCGTGACCTCAAGCTGAAGCTAACTTGGGTTCTGCAGCAGGACAATGATCCAAAATATACCAGCAAGTCCACCTCTGGATGGCTGAAGAAAAACAAAATGAAGACTTTGGAGTGGCCTAGTCAAAGTCCAGACCTGAATCCTATTGAGATGCTTTGGCATGACCTTAAAAAGGTGGTTCATGCTCGAAAACCCTCCAATGTGGTTGAATTACAACAATTCTGCATCGATGAGTGGACCAACATTCCTCCACAGCGCTGTAACAGACTCATAGCAAGTTATCACAAACGCTTGATTGCAGTTGTTGCTGCTAAGGGTAGCCCAACCAGTTATTAGGTTTAGGGGGCAAACACTTCTTCACACAGGACCATGTAGTTTTGGATTTTGTTTTCCCTTAATAATAAAAACCTTCATTTAAAAACTGCATGTTGTGTTCACTTGTGTTATATTTTACTAATATTTAAATTTGTTTGATGATCTGAAACATTAAAGTGTGACAAACATGCAAAAAAATAAGAAATCAGGAAGGGGGCCAGCAATTTTTCACACCACAGTCCTTGTATGTTAAGTTAGCATTCTCAGCATGTGGAACGTGTCTAAGCCAGTGGTTCTCAACCTTTTTTACTCCAAGGCCCCCCTCCTCTCCAAATCAAGACATACTTTGCAAAAATGTCACTGCAGATATTCTTTACAATTTAAAAGTACGTAAACTTTAGTTATACAGTAAGTTATGTTCAGAAGTCTTCACCCCGGCTCTTAATGCATCGTGTTTTCTTCAGGAGCATCAGTGAATGTCTGAAACTTTTGTAATAGTTGTGTTTGAGTCCCTCAGTTGTCCTCAGTGTGAAAAGATGGATCTCAAAATCATACAGTCACTGCTGGAAAGGGATCAAATATGCAGAAGATGCTGGAAAACTGAAGAATCTGCAGGAGCTGGAGAATTTTTCTGAAGAACAGCTCAGATTAACTGTTCCGAACAAACAAGGGACTAATGAAGAATCATCACAAAACAGACGGACAGTCGTAAATCATCAGGTGACCACACACTGTATTAAGAACCAAGGGTTCACAAACTTTAGAAGGGGGTTATCTTAATAATTTCAGATATTTTTTGGTCTTGTGGACTAAAAGTAAACATCTTTTGGTAACACTTTATGGTAAGGGTACACAAATTACCATGAATTAATGCATAAATTAATGTGTGAATTATGCATTACTTCATACATTAATATCTTATGAATTATCAGGAACTAACATGAGTTTAAAGTCTTTCATTCATGACTTCATGGATGAACAACACCTTAATTAAGACATTAAGTAAGGTGAGTACATCATCGTGATTTATGATTTATTACACATGATCATGATGTTTTCTTTGTTCACAAAAAAAAAAAACAAGGTCTTTACTAAACATGGTGGATAAAGCTATGCTTATGGTACATTATTCAAAAAAACATTATTTCATGCATGTAAGACTACTTGAATTATTAAATTAATATACAATAAACACTGAATTGTTGAATTTTGTTGGTAGCAGTGGAACTTGCGGCCACAGCTAGCTAACAATGCTTTTGGGAAATGCATAGCAACTCCATAGCAACACACTAACAACCACTCAGCACACCTTAGCAATGCCTTGACAACCATCCATAACACCCTGACATCATGGCTGTAAATTTTGTATAGACCACTCACATTTTGCTCAGAAAATGTAAAAATCATACTTCTCTTGAGCATTTATTTCTTTGGGGAAATCAAAACACCTTTAATGTAAACCAGCTGACTGTCATTATGCCAAAATTGAAGAGAAGCTACAATAAATGGGCAGACATCCATATACAACATCACCATTTCGATGCATGTGTTGATTGTGGAGGATGATTTAAGTGTTAAGCTAGAAATACACATACTAGTGTGTACATGCAATAAAGGTGTAATTACACAAACTTTATTTTAATTAACAAAATCGCAAAATTTTGGAAAGATTAAAAAATTTACATTTTGAGTGATATTTCCTTATAGATTTGTAATACAGATATTTGATAGTAACATTGATTTAAATAGAAACTGCATAGATGTTGGATGGTAAAATTGTTTTACAATGTCTGAGAAACAATAGGAAACGGGTTTCTAGCGGAATCAGTCTGTTTCCTCGATCTACGGCTCTGACCAAGCTCTATTTATGTTATCATAAATCACCAACCGTTTGCTCTGTGGAAAAAAAAATAGAATCCAATTGCGTCTGATAGTAAACTTGTGTTTTATAACAATATACGGCTTAATACGGTAACTGCATGCTTTCCAGCAGCAAATCACAGCGGCTTTCGGGTAGCTTCATAATATTGGATAGAGGGGGAAGGACGGATTTGAAGCGGGAGATACGGAGCGCAGCAGGTTTGAGAGTGCAAAATATAATTAAAAAACGGACAAAAATATGGTGAAGAAAAGTTTTACATGAGAGGAGGTGATTGATTTGATCTTTGATGACACCTGGGAAGAGGCTGAGCATGACTTCGGACCCGGGGTTTGTGTGTTCAGACTACACCCCGAAGCCGCCGCCATTTGCGCCATTTAGAATTTCAGCCGCCGCCAGCCAATAATTTCCTAAGGCAAATTGAGCCGCCATCTGATAAAGTTTGGCTGAGCCAGCTAGAATTATTTGCATCAAATAATAATTCTATCACATAGAGACATACACACACGAAATATATAAACAATACACAAGATCTATTTTCCCACTGGTTTCATAACAGCACAGTCTTGTGCTCGTTGCTACGATACACAGACTCACAGTGAATTGACGACCAATTAAAATTGCTCGTTTTCCGTACAGAAGAAGCAATGCATTTTTTTCTCGCACTGAGGTGAAATGGCGGAAAGAGATGTAACTCCGTGAAATGTAACGGAGAGATTTATAGCACTGAACGTGATATTACTGCAGTAACAAACCACCGTTTCCACATTGCTAATTCACGACGCATGCTTCAGTGTACATTGAAGTGAAATGTGCAAAACTTTGTCCAAAATAATACTGATAACAGTGTGTGTTTATATTAAGACGAGACACGGCAGGCAAAAACATGTTTTTTTTTTTTGTTTTTTTTTGGTCAATTTGAGATTTTTGGATATTTGTCTTCAATAACATGTCTTCTTTCAGACATGTGGTGGAAAAAAAGTCCGAAATACACATTTAGGTCTTTATTTTACTACACTTCGTCTGTTTACGTCTGTAGATTTCTCATAAATTCAACAAAAGTTTGCGTTCTTAATCAACATACTTCTCCGCGATCTCTGCCGTCACCCTCTCATCACATGCACCATTAGGAAGCTCTCTCTCTTCTGTACAATCCTGTTGGATCCAAATATGGTCATTTCCTTTTTATCAGCAACCAATCGTGAAAGTAAAAAGACTGAATGCGCGATCTCATTGGCTGATGATAAATCTTTAAAGCCCGTTTTCTCAAAATGACCTTTCTCTCATACTCCAAGTCCGAAATCTCCACTTCAGTAGTACCTAGTTATATTATGAAGACATTTACAGAGGGATTTGTAAATATATTATTCCAAGCCTGATATATATAACATTTTATTCCAAAAAACATGGCGAAAATCATTTTTTTAAGGCTATTGACACAGTATATTCTGATTTACAGGATAACAAAAGTAGATATCCATAAATCCCTCTGTAATTTTTTTCCCATCTAATATGTGAACACAATGAAAAAATATTTTTAACCTGGCTTTATCCAATACAATCCACTATGGCCCGGTGCTACCTCTCCATTTCACCAGGTAGTGTGCCGGTGGAATGCATGTTTAGTTCCACTGGCCAACTGGTCAATGGCAAACGATCATCACTTGCTCCTTCAAGGTGTAATATGATAAGCTTCATCCATGATAATGCCAAGTTATTGTATACAACTTAGCCTACATACATTTAGCCTAAACACAACACATTGTAGGCTATTTGAAAATGTTTAGTAGCATACAGACTACAAAATAAATATTTGCATACGTTGTGAAAGTAAAATCTGGTGTTTTCTTTATTACATTGTATTGCATTTTGTAGAAATATAGTGTAAGCCATGCATTGCTTGGAAAGATTGAGATCTAGTTAATCAGTATAACATAGACATCTGTAGACATGAAGTGGCAGCTTCAGCCATTTGCAGCTATGAAAAGTTTGGCGGCTGCAGCAGCCATTTAGGTTTACGCTGAGCCAGCTAGCCAGCCAATAACTTCATCAGCCAGCCATTATTCTCAAAACAAATGGCTTCGGGCTGTAGTTGATTATGTACAATACGTGCATGTTATTGGTAAACTGCTTTGAATGTTTTATGCAATATTAAAATCCTGGCTAGGACGTGTCCCATATGAACGGCACATATGGCCACCCTACTTAATGTACTTGATTACTTTGAATATTTGGGTTTACAGTGTACCTTTAATTGAAAGGGATGGCATTTTATGATTTTTCAAGCTGTTGTGGACCACAGATTTTGGTAAGGACAGCATTTAAAAGGCCTCACTGGGGTCTCTAACCTGCAATATGCAATGTATAGAAAAATAATGTAGGAACACGATTTTCTTTAAAATTTACTTTACTCCAGAAGTGACATAACGAGAGGGACAGAGGTCAATTTAAACAATAGGAAAACAATGGATCTCAGTGACAGTTCAGACACTGATGATATTGCAGTTTCTCATCACCACAGGAGAGAGAGGGAGGGAGATAAACATGTTTTTGTTTCATTATGTGCTTGTGTGGGAAATGCAAGGCCATGGTCAGAGCTGAGGAAAGTCAGTGATGCAGGAAGTTAGATGCATACCAAGCCTTAGTGGAAAATGTGAACCCCACACTTGCTGTGCAGCATCTGACTCTGCACCCAGACTTCGAGGCTTGCTGTCTGAACCCATGTGTGCTCATCAGGTAGTCCTTACCTGCATGTGTTGTGTCAGCCATTAGAAGACGGTTTCCAAAGGAAGGAGGACAGGTTTTGAATGGCCCCATTTTGAAAAATACAATAACAAAACTTGTTTATGAAGATTAGATCAGATATATATCAAGCAGAATGCATTTATATTTATATAGCACTAAATCATAAAAGTTACAGTATCTCATAGCACTGTTAATAACTATCTCAAAACACAACATCGTAACTGTTAACCTGGCTTACACATAACACACTAATACGCTTCTACCCGGATCACTTCCCATAACACCTGATGTACTTGCTACATCATTAGAAGAATGGCATCTACGCTCATATTAGTCTGTTTCTCTCTTATTCCGAGGTCACCGTAACCACCAGATCCAGTCTGTATCCAGATCAGATGGTCACTGCAGTCACCCTGATCCAGTATGTATCCAGCCCAGATGGTGGATCAGCACCTAGAAAGGACCTCTACAGCCCTGAAAGACAGCGGAGACCAGGACAACTAAAGCGCCAGAGACAGATCCCCTGTAAAGACCTTGTCTCAGACGAATGATTGCACTGATACTATTTAAACTGAACTGAGCTGAATGATGACATTCAGTGTATTCAATTATGAACTGCCTTTAACTGTCATTTTGCATTATTAACACACTGTTTTCATAATTAATGTTGTTCAGTTGCTTTGACACAATCTGTTTTGTATAAAGCGCTATACAAATAAAGGTGACTTGACTTGACAATCTAAATTTAAAGGTGCTGTAAGTTTTTTTTACTCTACTAAAGCATAAAAATACCACAGCATGTTTCTTAAGTATCTGCAAACATATTAAGTTAACATACTTGTTTATCTAAAAATCAATGCTACAGTCAGTTGTTCTCCTTTGAAAATGTGCGTTCTGGGCCGGAATGTCGGTCTCTGTTTTGGTATGTGAAACCTGTCCACTGCCAGTTTTACCCAGTTGTATTTTGTCACCCCGGGTTGCCAGTTGGCAGAAAACAGCGTATTTCACTTTATTCATCGTCAAGTGCGCTTCTTGTTGGTGTTGCCAATCTGGTAACATGCGAGTGCGGTATGCGCTGAAGTCTGAGGATGAGGGGCTGGGTGAAAAAAACCCTCTCCAATATTTTGAATTTGGACTGCAATACCTAGTTCAACCACTCGGTTTCAATCCTACATACATCACCTTTAAAATAATAAGTCTTATTTGAGGTCAGGGTGAGATTGCTGCAGTGGTTCCTCATCAGATAGGTCACTTCTTATTTCTTCCTCTGGGATCCATGACACATCAGCAGGTTCGTCCATAAAAACAGAAGATGATTCATCATCACTGTGCACAGGACTGGGCAGTGGAAATGACGTTTGATTCTCAAACCTTTCTGTCTGAGTCCCCACACCGACCATCATGGAATCAAATAATTTATAGAATAAATATAGGTCCACCTTATATGATTGTGCAACAACATATTTCACTGCTTAGGTAACCCTGTCTAACCTACATTAATACCAGTAAACAAATCTATATGTGTTAATTCAATTTTTTTAAAAGATAGTGTTTGAGTTGTACCTGCCTGTATCACACTTAAAGATTTTACAAATGATTTCCCCTTGTACATTATGCAAACAGATGGTGGCATAGAGTACAATTAATTCTAGTTATGAGTAATGTTAATCTAACTGATGAACGTGTGAATGGTCTGATGTTACACTGTGTGTACAAAGATGAAAGTGAAAGTCGTGACATTTGCCAAGTATGGTAACCCATACTCGGAATTGGTGCTCTGCATTTAACCCATCCAAGTGCACACACACAAAACCGTGAACATACACCCGGAGCAGTGGGCAGCTATATCCAGCGCCCGGGGAGCAACTGGGGTTCAGTGTCTTGCTCAAGGGCACTTCAGCCATGGGTATTGAGGGTGGAAGAGAGCACTGTTCATTCACTCCCCACCCACCTACAACTCCTGCCAGCACCGAGACTCGAACCTGGGACCTTCTGGTTACAATTCCAATTAGGCCACAGCTGCCCCCAAGATGATTGATGGGCCAGTGGAGAAAAAGCTTTTTGCTCTATGTCCCCCCCCCCCACCCTTAATTTCTTGCAATGTCTACCAATGCCTTATAAACACACCACATGACAATAATTATGAATTAGTTGTGCGCACTCTCAGAAATAAAGGTACAAAAGCTGTCACTGGGTTGTACCTTTTCAAAAGGTACATATCTGTACCTTAAGGGACCATTTTGGTCATATTATTAATACTTAAAGTGTACATATTAGAACCCAATTCGGTTGTTAAGTCTGACGTCACGTGTGACGTTTAGACACTTCCGGGTCCAAGCGCTCCATTTGTTGTATCCGTACAGCAAAATAGCCATGGCGGTACTTGTGACTTTGTTTACTATCACGTCCTTCTTTAGTGAGGCACCCTTAGCGGTCAGAAAGGGTTTAAATTCTTTTAACTCCAACAGAGTAGTTAGTGTAGATCATCATTCAGGTGGCATAATTAATCTCCAATTGTTTTTTTCAATTTGTCATTCTCTTCCCTCAGCATGACATTCTCCACCTCAAGTGCCACAAGACTTTTAGAAGTACTAGGGGTATCTGCAGTTACCATCTCAGCATCCGTTCCCTCATCCTCACCACTGCTAGGGACCACTTGTTTCTTCCGTTTAGGGAGATGGCTGAGGAGGTCAGGGAATTGGAAAGTCTTCCCCTCGTTCCAAGCAAATCGCGATGGCCCAGCAGCTTTTCCGTTAGGGAAATGTCAACTGCACACCCTGGAGTTGCAGTTTGGGGTGAAGTTTTCATGTCTGTAAAATAATAATAATAATAATAATAATAATTAATAAATCACTGAAATATCATTACTTAAATTATTTGTCATGTGAACACACTATAATAACAGTAAAGCAATCATTGGCAATAATTGCCGTCTACAAATGTTTTGTTTCTGGTGTGTGTACTGTACACTGTAGTTTGTGTCTGTATTTATTTAGCTTGTTGTCCTGTTTGTTTTCGTGTGATCTGTGTATGCACACTGAGAACAGAGTCAAATATGCAAACATACCTGGCCTTTAAATATGATTCTGATCTTATATCTCAGGATTCCTCCAACGATGCTCAATTATTATAGAAATGAGAAACGTTAACAGATTATCATACTTAAACTGGTCTTACGTTAATGGTTTTCTATGCTATGTAACTTAGGCACTTCTTCGGCTTGTCCATAGACTGTTGCCAAAGCTAACATTAGCACCCACTGGCGCAAAAGTTTCTTTATTTGTTTAAGATTTGTAACTTATCTTATCAACTGCAGCCATTTCCTCTTCTCTTTCTCGTCACATGGAAAGCGGTAAAATGACAGTTGAATGTCACTTGTTTTTTTAAACTCTGATCTATTCAAACAACATGGGACACAGCACTGCGGCATGGTAAGTAAATAAAAAAAAACCAAGCGAAAGCGGTAGGTAAAGGGGCCGAACTTTGGACCTGGAAATAGAGTGGTTACGTCACGACTTAACCGAATAGGTACAAAAGTGTACCTTTTGAAAAGGTACAGCCCCAGTGACCGCTTTTGTACCTTTATTTCTGAGAGTGCAAATAAAGTCACTAAGCTGTAACTAGACTTGAGGGTTATAATTAGGGCTTTCAGTCGACTGAAATGTTTAATCTAATTAATTACATGATGTGTCGATTAATTATTCTAATTAATCGCAAATTACATTTGTCTTTGAAAATACCCCCAAAAGATTATTTAAAGCTATTTTTCTGTTAAATGAGAAAGTATTAAGTAAACATTATAAATAGTAGCTTTAGAAAAAAATATAATTCTATATATATATATTCAACATCAAATTTATCACACATAAATGTACATAAAGGTACATAAAAGAAGATCATTTGAAATTAACAATTTTTTAAATAAGAAACTAAAACTGCCAGCATGTGGCGGTAAATATCTTTATGATTGATTCATTTGATTCGTTCAAACGGCTGATTCATTCAGGAATTCAGTAAACGGCTCACTTTATAAATGGGGCTTTGAATCATTGGTTCTGTCATGATCCGGTCACTGCACATCCGTTTATTCACCACACAGACTTTCACACAACACAGTACACCCTGGACTTCATTTCCCATAACCCCTGCCTAGGAACTCATTATTGAACCTCACCTGTTTCCCATCAGTGGATTGTTTATACCGACTGTGATTCTCTGCTGCCTGCCCCGCCCTCTGCTTGTTTCTGTTTGTCGATTTTGGATATCCCTTGACATACCTGATGCTGTCCTTCGATCATTGCCTGTTTGACCATTCTGATAATAAACTACTGCATATGGATCCGAACATCTCTGACTCCATGTTACAGAAATAATGAGTTCCTAGGCAGGGGTTATGGGAAATGAAGTCCAGGGTGTACTGTGTCGTGTGAAAGTCTGTGTGGTGAATAAACGGATGTGCAGTGACCGGATCATGACAGGTTCACACCATTCATTCAAAACGCGGATTCATTCAGAAACTGAACACCACTGTGTTGCTCAGAGACGCACAACAGTTCTGCTGTGGCTTTATAGGTAATATTTTTGTTGGCAAAACTGAGCTAAAACAGACAATATTGTGTTTAAAATACAACACAATGTTAACTTATTAATTACAGTACTGTTGCGTAAAATCACATTTCAAACAGCACTCATGTGTTGCTCTTGCTGCTGGTGTGATATTGCTTATCATGTGATATAAATATGAGATAAAAACTCATATGAGAGCTTTTTTGCACCAATATCTAGAATTTTAGGGCATAACTGCATTTATGGAGTTGTTACCCTGCATCATATTTGTCTTAAGTCAACTGTATGAAACATAAGATGACGTACAGGTCTAGGGGCGGGGCCAGTGCTTTAACTGCATTAAAACATTTTAATCACATTATTTTTTTATAACTAATTAATTAAGTTAACGTGTTAAACTTAGGCTACGTCCACAGAAAGGCCAGAGCTTTCCCTATCCAATCTTTTTTTCCTCGTCTCAAGAGATATCTGCGTCCACACGAAACCACAAAATGATGTAGTATACATGCCAGACCAGCATGTGGCGCTGTAATTCTGCCACAGAGATGCACTAAAAACGGAGAAGAAGACTTGGACTATGCGCATAAACCTTGCACACGGTATACAAACGAACATGGAACAATACATTTATTAATCTGAACGATTGTCTTTTTATTAACTAACATTAACACAGTGGTTGTTCATGTTTTTGTTGCTGTTACGTGACGTAGCAGTGTCTGACTAGGGGCAAGACATGGGCTGATGATGTCATCGTTTCAGAAAATATACGGATTTGCTGTTCACACAAAAACGCAAGGGCGGCGTTTTCAAATTTATCCACTCTGGAACCCGGTTTTAAAAAATATCGGTTTTACTCTCCCAAAACGCTGGTTCTGTGTGGACGAAATGCCTATACGATACAAAATTTATGCGTTTACAGCTAAACAGATCTCCGTGTGGATGGGGTCTTACAGCCTTAGTTATAATATTAGCAAACTAAGGTTACAAATTGTGCCTTAACATATGGTAATATTTTTACACAGTTATATTGATTATGCATATAAGCTAGCTGCGGTTCTTTCCTACAACTTATACACATCACATTGCTTCTCATTATTGAAATCATTATGTTACAAAAAAAAAAAACTTGCGGTGCACAGTTTACAGTTTTGTCGAGCTGCATCTCTTGCCAGCGGCTGAAACACAGACTGACGCCGGACCGATGAAGGAACTACAAGGCTGGAGCTGGAACTGCAACAGCTCTGGGTCTCACTTAGATCTTGGTTTGGCATCCCATGTTGAACTCCATCATACCGTCAGGATGATAATCCTCCAGTCTAAATTGAATGTCACACACAACCATGTTTTTCGTAGCAGATGCAAAAGTGAAGTCCCGTCTCTTCACCTGCACAAAACACACCCAGGCACCGTCCTATTTCTTCTTAGGAAACCTGTGGACTCAATGTCCTGACAAGCTGGAGTTTGTGCAGCTGATAACACACTGACTCATGATTGCTCTTACTAATTACCAACCTACTCTGCACAGAGCCAACACAGAGCACAAACGACTCCCTCTCGTGAAGTAATATGACACAATGTTAAAAAAAAGCAGTTTTCAAGAACTGTCAAAGAAATGGTCATTTTTTCAACTAAATTTGTGCCCTCGTGTCTTGTAAAACATTTTCAATCCTGCATTAACTTTTCATATGGTATTTTCATACAAGGTTATATATTAATTTTGTAAAAAAAAAAAAAAAAGTAACCTGCAATATGCACTTTAAAGGTTTCTAGGGTAAAGATCTGACATAACCAGACCTTTAAGTTCTGCCCTCAGGCCGGACACTGCTGCCTGCAAGGAAATGAGGAAAGTCGGAAAATCCTGAGACTTTCCTTGTACAAGACTTGAAGCTTGAGTAGTGGCCATAGGGTATATTGTCACTCACAGTTCAATCAGGACCACTTTCGTCAAGTATATTTAATACAATTATATTGCATACAGTTAGTGTTGGCGGTATGGTTATGTTCTGGGCAACACTCCACATGCCTGTCCATGCAGCCATGCTTGGACAAAGCAGGGAGAGTAGCAAGACAAACCCCCCGGGGTACAGAACAGAACCATTACATGAATGCATAATTACAATTCACAATTACATGAGTTGTAAAACAAAACGTGATAGAGAATGCTTCCAATGAAGGGAAGAAACAAAAGTCAGATCGTATTACAGGTTCAGTTGGTGGAGTTGGGGTTGGAGGAGGGAGTTAATTGCAAGCTGCGATGCAATGGAAGATATGCTGAAGAATGGAAATTTAAATAGACCGCATGTGATAGGTGTCAAGACTGGATTGATACACGTCAGGAACAGCTGACTGTCTGGTGATGTGAGCTTCACTGACGTGGCCTGCCAGAACTAATGCGATGCTGAATTTCAATCACTTTCATCAAACATATTTACAATATATTTACAATTATATTGCATACAGTTAGTGTTGGCGTTATGGTTATGTTCTGGGCAACACTCCACACGCCTGTCCATGCAGCCATGCTTGGACAGAGCGGGAAGACCAGCAAGACATACCCCCAAAACAACCATATGCCAAAACCCCCCAACACAACTGATGCAATTTAAATGGTCAGTGATGGGAATTGTTAGCTTAATACTATATTTATGGGGGAAGCATCACCCCAACTCAATAAGGGAGCATGCAACAAGCATGTTGCTTAAGCTGCTTAGGCAAATATTTAAATGTACATGGGGAAGCATCACCCCAACTCAATAAGGGAGCATGCAACAAGCATGTAAATATTCGCTTATGCAAATATTTGAATTTACATGGGGAAGCATTCACCCCTAGCAGCAGCAGTCTAATACAATGGCAGTTTGTATATTATCAAAATTTAAGATAAGATGCTATTAAATCGCATTAAGGGGGAAGAGTTACACCAAGTTAGGCAATCGAGGATATGCAACAAGCATGTTGCTTAAAGCAAATGTGTGATTGTAAAGGGGGAAGCATACGACCCCTAGCGGCGGCATGAGGAGCATGTTATTTGCATTAATGCTGTAAATTGCATAATTGTGGGTGGCAGTCCAGCAGGGGAAGCATACACCCTGCGGGAATACTTTGAATTACTGTCGCAATAGCATTCAGTAAAAGGTACGATGCACCAATACACAATGACATATTTGAAGAGAGGAGAAAAACACAACAACAACAACAACAACAACAAATTCATAGCGAGGAGAAGCCTTACTAGATTAGATAGATGCCACAGATTTTTTTCATAACGTTCATATGCGGAAGAAGACCATTTTCCCATCGCTTTAAGTGTGGGAATTGTTGTGACAGAGGCCACTGATGTAGCTGCTCCAATGCGAAAGGAGTGAGTTGTGTTCTGGTCTGGTGTAAGTCCACATGATTGGCAGACCAAATGGAGACGAGCGGCAAACCAGGATCTGGACATGGCTTTTTTCTCCTCAGTGACGAATAAAGGTTCATCAGGATGAGCATGAGGGCGAATGGTCATATACCGGGACATGAAATGAAAAGGGCAAAAAACTGTTAGTACAAGCAATGAAAACTGAAATAGCTTTAGGATCTATGTCAGACTAGGAAGATGCGGGCAAAAAATGGTCAAAAGTGACGTCAGACACCGTGAGATGAAGTGAAGTGAAGTGACGTGACATACAGCCAAGTATGGTGACCCATACTCAGAATTCGTGCTCTGCATTTAACCCATCCAAAGTGCACACACACACCGTGAACACACACCCGGAGCAGTGGGCAGCCATTTATGCTGCGGCGCCCGGGGAGCAGTTGGGGGTTCAGTGCCTTGCTCAAGAGCACCTCAGTCATGGTATTGTCTGCCCGAGACTCAAACCCACAAGCTTAGGGTTAGGAGTTAAACTCTCTAACCATTAGGCCATGACTTCCCTGTAAGAGGGATCAAAATTATTATTGCGTGTAGTGAATTCACCAACCCTGAAAAAACCATGAAAAGCACACAGAAAAACGGCCTCTAGAAGAGAATCCACATAAAGACTCAAGCACCCTTCTCTCAGTTTAACAACCAGTTTTTTTAAGAGATAGAAAGTAAGAGAAAGGCATTTATCTTTGCCTTTTGGTCCTTCTTTTTTGATGCCATCGAGGAGCATACAAATAGATGGATGACCCAACAGACTGCAGACGGAGGGATCCAAGTATCTTAGATGAAACTGAATGCCTGAAACCTGACTTTTAATGGAGGAGGGCTGCATTTTTTGTGCTAAATATGTAAATGTAAACAGGTAAGACAGAAACTGAAAAGGTGGAGCAAAAGGTCGAATCCAAGCAGAATCATACACTTTTAATGTAGATTTGGCTAGACTTGATCTCATGAACATGGAAGCTGTGGAAATATAAAACTGCAGAGTGGTGTTTAGTCGAGAACAGTCAGGGCGAATGCTCGGCAAGGCAGGCTCGAAGGAGTGGCATCAGGGCACATGGTTTTGAACTCCTGAAATTTGAAACGAGACAGACAGTCAGCTATTTGGTTATCGAGGCCAGGTATGTGGGCAGCACGGAGTGTAAAATTGCCGGTAATGCATATCCACATAAGACGCCTCAAAAATGTATTAATAAATGGAACTGAGGAGCGCCTTTTATTAATAATGTGGACTGTTGCTGCGTTACCGCAGTAAACGAGAATTTGTTTTCTGGACCACTGTTTACCCCAAAGAATGCAGGCTTCGATGACAGGATATAATTCTAACAGCGCTGTTGATAGTGTATTTGTAGGAAGAGTCGACAACAGTGTTAGGCAAGTTACTCTGAAAATGTAATCAAATTACTGATTACTGATTACTCCTTTCAAAAGTAATCAAGTTACTGTTCTGATTACTTTATTTCAAAAGTAATTAGTAACAATACTAGTTACGTTACTTTTTTTCTCCATGAAATTTATGAAATCCCAGCTTTCTCACTCACGATAAATATTTGTTTTTAAAGCATCAACATTCACAGAACACTGTTAAAGCAAGTGGCTGCTGCATCCATGGTTTGAGTGGGTGAATGCCAGCAAAGAGCACTGCATTTCTAATCTCTAAAAGACATCTCAGTTCATGGCATCTCACAGATCTCTGTTATAACACAATAAATATATGCATAATGAATCTCTCATAATGTCTACAATTTGTGTGTTATAATGAGAGGATTTGTGAGCACGCAAATTTCACCACTGCATTGCTCAATGCAGCAAACACATGTTATAGCCTAAATAGAAACTATGGATATGCTTGCACCCGTTAATCGTTTTTTTTATATATATATATTAGTTCATGTTGCTTTTGTGCAATAGATGAATAACAATTTATTTGTTTTAAATATTTTATCTTTAGATATTTCTATTTTGCTGGAGTCCCGTGAATCATTTTACTCTCCCGGATCCCGCACACACACAAGTATCTGCACTATCAAGTCTTCGACCCGCACTGTTCTCTGTTTGCGTGGGGGTCTCACGGGAGCAGGTCTCTAATCCACCGGCACTTGCACTCGTCAGTGCATGTGCTACATCCTTTTTAAAATCTCTAGATTATAAAACACTGCATTCTGTCAGCAATGTAACGTATAGAGGCCTCTGCTTGTAACTATACTCTAATTACTGTTTTGAAAATTATAACGCGTTAGATTACTCCGTTACTAAAAATGTAATCAAATTACAGTAACTCGTTACTAAGTAATGTGTTACTGCCCAACACTGCTCGACAATTCCTTTGACCAAGCGTTAGCAAACCAGTGATTATTGAAAACCCCTAAAAATCCGATAGAAGGAGAGGCGTCAGTAAAGAATTTGAGGTCGACAGAAGTCTCTACTAAATCGTTATAAAAAAAGAAATTCCGTTCCACCCTTTACATAGAAGAGACCAAAAATGCAGCTCGGATTTGCAGCCTGAATCTAATTAAATAGAATCGTGCAAATTCTAAACTGTTTTTGATGTATCAATTAGTCTAGAAATGAAAGAGTGACCTTGCGGAATGATCCGCATCGTGAAATTTAAATGCCCTAATAGAGAGAGAAGTTCTTTCTTAGTGATGGAATCGCGTTTTAAAACATCTATCATAGCCTCCCTGATACGATCGAGTTTATCAAGAGGTAAGGAAGCTTGCATGAGCTGTCTAGATAAACACAGAGGAATTCGATTGTATTTAATTGTCCCACAGTTTTTTCTTCTGAGAGAGGTATGCCTAGTTTATTAAAAGTTTCTTTCAGAATATTAATACATCGGTTGTGTTTAGAGCTTGGATATTCCACAACCAGAAAGTTGTCTAACAAATGAAGCACAAAAGACAGCTTGCAGTAGGCTAGTTTAAAAGAATCCAACAGAGTACTTCCAATAATGTATCGAAAATACGAGGGCTGCTGCGACAGAATTTTTTTTTTATGCCATTGGACTCCAAGACGGGTGAAGTGGCATGATTTTAAAAGCATCGACAATGTCGGCTTTGCCTAGCCATGTGCCCTTACCAGCTATTTTAATAAACTGAATGGCATTATCCACTGAAGAACATTGTCATGGGGGGCTGACAGATCTATTATTAACTGATTCTTACCAGAATATTTCCTTGTAGCTACGCCTAAAGGGTTAATACGCAATATTGGAAAAGGGGGACTATCAAATGGAGCAATCAAATATTTTTTTACCTCTTTTGCCAAAAGACTGTCTAGTACTATATATATATATATATATATACACATATATATATATATATATATATATATATATATATATATATATAAGAATAAAAAACTTACTTGACTTAAGGATATCAGTATATTCATTCTTACCACTGGAGTGCAACGTTACAGTTTGTGCAGCGGGACTTCTTTTGATCCATAAACAAAAACCTCTCACTTGACATCATGTTCTCTTCAGTAAGGCATTTTAAATCCATCCAAAGTCATATTTACTCCCATAAATGTATTAATTTTCAGTAATCATTCAATAAAGAGATCGATGAACGAGCGGGTCAGCCAGTAAAACGAAAAATGACCTTTAATTTTTAAATTCTGCGAGCGTGTGACTCTCTGTGGAAGACAGGTGAAAGCGTGTGCTGGAGAAGCGCGTGTAGATCAGATCTAATTTCTGTATTTTAATAAATTCTGCATTAAACGAATTTCAGGGCTCTGTATAGGTTATTACACATTAACATCTGCGACGTTTTCATTGGAAAGATAGTTTTATAGGGTTTTAAAAATAACCTGAGAATAACCATAAGGGAACACATTTATTTAAAAATAACCACCCTGCACCGTTCTGGGAACTTTATTTTCTGGTTGCAAAAAAAAAAAAAACCCTAAATATCCATTAGGGAGTGTTCTCTGTAAGTTATTTTTAGGTTATTTTAAAAATAACCACCCTGCAACGTTCTGGGAACATTATTTTATGGTTTAAAAAAAAATCCCTAAAAATAACCATTAGGGAACATTCTCTATAAGTACAAATTTTTAGGTTATTTAAAAATAACCACCATGCAACGTTATGGGAACGTTATTTTATGGCTACAAAAAAATATAACCTAAAAAGAATGTTCCCCTAACGAATGGTCCCCCCCCCCAAAAAAAAACAAAAAAAAAACATGAACCAAAAACTAACGTTAGGGGAACGTTCTGAGTTTGCTGGGATAGTCTGAAGCGGGATTTATACTTTCGTCTGGCTCCGCTTCATGAGCCTCCGCTGACTGCGTGCGCACCTTCCCAAATGTACGAGGCTTTTATACTTGTCTCGTTCACCACTGTACTATTCTTTAAAATAATGGGGTGACAATGAGTAATGCTGCGTTCCAGGCAGGTTTTTGAGCCCGTAAGTCACGACTTCAAACCACGACTCACGTTCCAGTCAAGTCACGATAAACTGCCTGAGCGCAAGGAATTGTAGCTTGATCATCAATTTTATTGCAACGTTATATTGTCCTAAAATATATTTTTCAACGTGTACCACTTGCATAAACACTGCATCCGTAGGCAATATTATCCGTAGGGGCTGTCATTGTTGTTTCCCGGGTGGGAAGTCACGGGTTTCACTCCCGTTCCAGTGCAATTTCACACACATCCTGATTTTGCCAAGTCCTCGTTGTCCTGAGACCAATATTTTTTTATGATGACCCTGGGACAATAACTGCCTCAACCAATCAAAGTTTATGACGTCATCACTATGTACCCCCTGCAGAGTCTGCCAAAAAAACAGTAACGCCCCTTTTACAAATTAAAAAAAACTGCAGCTGCAAGCACCGTGATACCAGTGAAGATCGCAAGTAAAAAGGTAAGACCACAACTTTTAATTTGTCCTATCAATTTATATCAGTATATTAATGATAGTAAAATTCATATTTGTTTTTAGATTTGTGTTATTTTCACCACCGAAGTTTTAATGTTAGTTTGCATTGGAAAGTTAGCTAAATAGCCGTTCCTACTAGTCTAGACTGATGTAACTTACTGTTAACTTTCTGGCTCCGGTTAAAACAATCTAATAAATATTGTTTTTACATTTTTTTTTTATTTTACTAATTTTCTTGTAGTGTGCCAAGCTATAAAAGGGCTGCGATTAAATAGTGGCCGTATTGTGAGCTTATTTATTGCCGGTTTATTAGCACTTGCACTGCTGCCACCAAAAATTTTCCTAATATTTCTGTCATTAGCATATAAATCACTGTGCCAATGCCCAATGAGGCTGACTCCAGCTCCTTATTCGCCGAACTATCCATTCCACCTTAAAAATGTCGGGTGGTTGTTAACCCTTCCCCCTCAGTGCTATTGGTTGTATTTTTTTTAAAGGAACAGTTGCACCAAAAATGGCATGCTTCAAACAGCAGTTAACACTGAACAGTAAAAATATATAGTTCTGTAAAAATGTATTGTTTGTTTAGGCAGTGTTCTTTTCTTTAAGCTCTATGCCTTACTCAATGTCTTTTTCAACATACCCTGTATGAATGGAAAAAGCAAATATTGTTTGCAGCTGTGATGTAATGGTTTTGTCATTTTAGATCTTTCTTGGAATTTATCCATATGCTGTTGAAGAAACGTGCCCTAGTCAACTGTATTCTGACAAAGCATATTGGGCATGTCATAATTTTGTTATTTCAAAGGTTCTCAAAGAAAGGAGCATGTAGAGGGCAACAGTAATTCACTCTCTAACGGAATCCTGCATTAGAACATTTTCTGATGTTTTATTATGGAAATATGACCCACAGAAAATGCCCTCCAAAGCATCTGTATGTGCCGACACAGCGTAGTGGGCATCACAACTTAAATATTTTACAAGTTCTCAAAAAATAATAATAATAATAACTCACAATTCATTATCTAATGAAATCCTGCATAAAACATTTTATAATGTTTTGTTATAAAAATATGAAGCTCAGAACCCGGCCCACCTAGGTAACTGTATATGTTAACATTGTATTAATGGAGTGCTAACTTACATTATTTGAAAGTTGAAAAAAAAAAAGCCAGTGTAGAGTATAACATGAAATTATTCTCAAAGGAAATCTCTAATTACAACATTTTTGTATGTGTTGTTATGAAAATATGATGTTCAGAACCCCGCCCACGTAGGTAAAATAATAGTAATTTAGTTACCAGCCACAGCTGATCTGGACATATGGAGTCTGCTGTCTTTACAGTAAAACAGTCACACACACTAAAACACACATGCAAACATAAATATGTGTGTGTGTGTGTGTGTATGTGTGTGTATGTATATATATATATATATATATATATATATGTGTGTGTGTGTGTGTGTGTGTAATTGTTTAAAAGAGCTGTTATTCAGTTAATTAAATAATGAGACAAGTAACAGCTGTTTTTCACTTTCATTTATCCTTTTCAGGGAACTATATGCAACAGTCTGATCTTCAAGGATGAATCATTTTTCTTCAAATCTTGCAAAACTTTTGTACTTCTTTTTATCCACAATTTCTGTGCAAAAAATCTGATAGTCTGTTCTCTTCTGAAACACAAAAGTGAACAGTTCGGCTGGAGAACTTTCATCAAATTTTAGGGTCCATCTCTATTTCACTCCTGCCACTTAACGAAAAATACCCTCCAGTTTCAAAAAAAAAAAAAAAAAGTTAAAAACGTTTTTAAAAGTTTACATTACCTTTTTGCCTGCATCACCATCACAATCAGATCTCGCCTTTAAATGAAACAAATCATTGTAATTATGCATCATCATACAGTTTACATGTGATTTTTTAACTACATTATAATGGTGTCAGCATTTTTCTTTTCCAGAGTTGTCTTTGAAAAGAATAATTATTATATTGTATCAAAATATTAAACAAAATAGCAAAATATTAAGTTGTAGATTTAATTAGGGAACTCAACTGTTGATTTTTTTGATCGGCTAATTAACATTTCTTTTACCTTTTTGTCAGCTTCATTTTGTTCCTTTTCCACCTGAAAGTTACACTTCATTCATTATCTCACAACATTATACATTTTCATAACAGTTGACTAACCCTTATGATTACAATGATTATCAGAACTGTAGAACATTGGCAGTACAAATGTGTAGCCATTTCTGTAATTTGTTTTAATTAAGTGTGTGGCTTACCCTTAATAGAAGAACATGACCCACAGTACATTCTGTTGAGAACACAGCACTCATAACTTGCACTGTTGCAATCTGATCACCAGAGCCTGGTTGCATTTTTTCATTTATTCCATCATAGAACCTCCACTGATCACCAGTGAGTCGATGGAATCCAACAAAATGTTTTTTTTTCTGTGCATGCCTATCTATCTATCTATCTTAAATGTAAGGTACAATAATAAACCTTTTGAGCCAATCTTGGTAGGCTCAGTTGTGTTTCAGAACTTTAAAAACTTTAAGAACTTTAAGAAATGCTTAGTGAAAATGTTACTACCGATTAGAAGTAATTGTAAATCAAGATACACAAAGACTAAGTCTTACCTTTTGTCATCGATGACCACGGTTGATGGTATCGCTGTTGGCTGCATTTCGGTATGATCATGACAGAACACGGTACAATCTCTTGCCACAATCATAAAAGGATGACTTCCATTTGTAAATTTGCGCTGAGTGTATGTCCTTTTACCTGGACATAATGAGTCTTGCCTGTGAAAACAATTTTTTTGTTTTTTTTAAACAGTTTTGTTTCAGATATTAATTTCACCACATTTATGTTGAAAGCAATTATTTAAAGTTTCTTAAACAATAAATACATTATATTTTCTTTCAAATTGTAGAGCTAAATTTCAGTTTATATTACCTCAGTTCTGTGCATGGAAATCTGTGACTTCTCCAACACCACTTTTCGATTGACTCTTGGAATTTTGAGAAGTCACTGCATCTGTAATAATAAATTAAATGATTAAATGAGAAATGTTGATACAGTGATGTAGACAGTACATTTGCAATTCATTTTAAGTAGACACTTTACAGGACAGCAATGGTGTCATCTGGGTACTCCTTTACTGGGTTTTGGGACAGTCATGGTCATCACATATAAACTGTCTTGTGGTACTGTGCAAGTACTGGGATGGGATGTCATGAACTCGGCTTCGGTTCCATATAGATCCCACTGCTGCTGTTTTTCACGGAAACATTTAGATGTTTCCCACAGCCAATACATTTTTCCCTGGGACCACTGTCGTAGCAGGAAATGCTGATGCACCCTAAGTAATGCCTTGAAGCATTTATCAAGGGCCTGCTTGTTCTCAATTTCACTCAAAAGTGAAGGTCTGTTCTTCATAGCTAGAAAAATGAAATATAGCAGGTTGTCAATTGTGCACGTGTTTGATAGTGCTATTGTTCTTCTCGCTATCTGTCCCTTCCCAGACCATGGAGGGGCAATGTAAATGCTTTCTAGGCCAGACATGTTTGATGGTGGGTTGTAGTATTTTGCTTTCTTCCATTTCTCCTCCTGGCTCAGGGGTAGTTCAGAGTTGCAGGTCTCAGTTTCATTTTCAATGACTCTCTTTTGGCGAGCTGCAGAAACACTCACACCACGCATTCTACCATATATGAATTTATACATAATTTGTACAAAATCTCCAGGTCTTCTGTGGAGTTTGTTTCTGAGAATAATTCTCTTTGTGGTTCGGAACCAATTTTCAACCTGAGAATTTGTATCTCTTGTTTTCCCTAGATGTTTTAACGTAATGCCAGTCCATAATGGCAGTGTTGCCAAGTATGGCTTCAAAATGTCAATCAAGGTTGGACAGTAATAGTGATTCACTGCCTCAGTGTCTTGTCCATTCTGTGCCTCCAGTAATGTTTTCTCAAATAGTTTAGCAAACGGGGAGTCATGAATGATTGTCTTTGGAGTTGTTTCTGGAATTAGGTCTTTCAGAGGGGTTTCACTCCAATCAGCATCAACATCAGCAAAGACAGTCTGTTTTTGTATTTTTGTCTGCAGTGCCTTCAGACCATCAAGTATGGACAAAGCATCTCTTTGAGTAAATACTGTGCACATGTCTTTCAACAAAGATTGGATTTCAACCAGTGTGGTGGCATTTTGCAGACGACGAATGCAGAAAAAAGGCTTTTGTTTCTTTGGTGCACTTAGCCTTTGCAATTTTGCTGCTCAACAACTTAATCATGTGGGCAGCACATACATGCACCACAGTAAATGTACTTGGTTTTGCTTCCAGACAAACCTCAAGACATTTCTGCAGGTACGTGTGTATGTTACACTGACAGAACGTATGCAAGGTTGCATGGATGATTGCCCAGCTGAAATCAGTTTCTACTTTCTGGGGTTGGAAGTTATGTTTGTACATGTACATGAAATCCCGGGAAAGGCAGGTTAACCAGTTCTGAATTGTTGCTGTGCTCTGATCGGATGACATCATCTCTGCTACAGGAATAGTTGTTGCAGAAGTTGACAGAACTGGGCAGCAAAGTGCATAATATAATTTTTTTTTACAACTTGCGGGTTTTGTAACAACGCTTCCAGTGGCATCTAGGTACAAAAAAAGGTTTGTGTCCTTTTGTAAATTTCTTATGAGTTGGAGCTGTTCAATGGTAAACATATGTAATGTAAAGGGAGAAATTGCTATGTACTGCAGGTATTGGTGTTTCAGAGGTTTAAACTTTTGGTCTATGTCCTGTGATTCTTGAATTTTTAGACAATCCAGGAATGGATTGATATCCATTCTATTTTCCAAGTTTTTTTTGCTTGATAATTTCTGTAGAACTGAAAGGGGGGGGGGGGGGGGGGGGGGGGGGGGGGGGGGGGGGGGGGGGGGTGCTGATTTGAATTGCCCTTCAGCAGCTTTTCCTCATCTGCAGCTGCCAGTTTTTTAGTGTGTAAATGCATAGGTGTGTGTTCACCAAGCATCTGTTTGAGGGTTTCCCTCTCCAAGTTACTTGTGCGCCTCCTTAAAAATGCTGTTCCCGAATGATCCGTTGTTCCAGACACACTTACAGAAACTGATACTGTGGATTTATCTGTTGTTGGTTTCTTATATATGTCAAATTGGAAGGATGCACAACCATGGAACTTGCAATGCGCCTTTCCGTGCCAAAATGTTCACCACTGCTTTCTAGATGTTTCTGGCCTTACCCTGTTGTATTTAAATGACAAAATACAGTGCATTTTTTCACCTACTTTTTCAGAAATTATGTCTGTCCATCCTTGACTAAGATGCCTAAACCCTTGTCTTACATTAGGCTTTATCATTTCCCACTCCTCTCTTGTTAGTGTTATTGTAAACTGAGATTGGGAGGGATTGTGTTCAGGCTCATCACATTGTTTTGTTTGGTGAGTGTCTTCATTGTCATTATTTTGTTTTGTCATGTCAACATTGTCTCGTCCTGTTTGTTCGCAATCATTGTTCCTTAGTGTAAATGACAGTTTAGTCTTTTTCAGTGTTGTTTTTTCTGTCTGTCGTGTTGCGCAGTTTGGACAGAGCCAGGGTGAAATAACAGCAATATCCTCAATGTCTTTACATCCAACACATGTTGGGTGAAACCAGTCTTTGCATTGACTGCACTGTGCCATGGGCTTTTCTGGGCTATTAGGCCGTCTGCAGACACAATAAAGCTGCTCATCATTGTCATCACTGGAGCCAGTGGATGGTGGACCCTGTATTTTCATGTATGACATATCCAAAATTATTTTCAAATGTAACCATTAACTTTTTAATTTGATATTTTATAGAAATACTTGTATCCTCAATGTTTATAGACTCACAGGTATCTCACTTACCTTTGCTTGTGTTGTGTCTTTATCTTTTTCTTCAGTGTCATGGTTGTCTTGTGCAAATGTTTTTGTTTTGTCAACATTGTCTCGTCCTGTTTTTGGAGGGCATTTTCTGTGGGTCATATTTCTAAAATAAAACATCAGAAAATGTTCTAATGCAGGATTTCGTTAGAGAGTGAATTACTGTTGCCCTCTACGTGCTCCTTTTTTTGAGAACCTTTGAAATAACAAAATTATGACATGCCCAGTATGCTTTATATGCACACAAAAGTTAATTTAGAGGGCATTTTCTCTGGGTCATATTTCCATAATAAAACATCAGAAAATGTTCTAATGCAGGATTTCATTAGAGAGTGAATTACTGTTGCCATCTATGTGCTCCTTTTTTGAAGAACCTTTGAAATAACAAAATTATGACATGCCCAATATGCTTTGTCAGAATACAGTTGACTAGGGCACATTTCTTCAACAGCACATCAGAAATTGTGGTAATACAAGATTTGATGCGAAAGTTAAATAATGTATATATCTCTTTAATCTTTTACAGTAATGGATAAATTCCAAGAAAGATCTAAAATGACAAAACCATTACATCACAGCTGCAAACAATATTTGCTTTTTCCATTCATACAGGGTATGTTGAAAAAGACATTGAGTAAGGCATAGAGCTTAAAGAAAAGAACTCTGCCTGAATTAGTCACATGCATCATTTATTGAAACAAACAATACAGAACTATATATTTTTACTGTTCAGTGTTAACTGCTGTCTGAAACATGCCATTTTTGGTGCAACTGTTCTTTTAAAAAAATACAACCAATAGCACTGAGGGGGAAGGGTTAACAACCACCCGACATTTTTAAGGTGGAACGGATAGTTCGGCGAATAAGGAGCTGGAGTCAGCCTCGTCAATGCCCATTTGTGTTTCGTTGCGTCCCGTTGCATTCAAAGACAAACGCCCGAAATGTGGAACTAAACAGCGCTAACGTTAGTTTGTTGACCATTCACCATCAGACAGTACTGCGATTTGCTGCGAGATCCAGGTAGAAGTGATTGAATTAGATTATTTATTCTGTTACACTACATATGAATATGATGACCTCAAGTCATCACTGATTTATTCTGTCACATATGAATATGATAACCTCAAGTCATCACTGATTTATTCTGTCACATATGAATATGATGATAACCTCAAGTCATCACTGATTTATTCTGTTACATATGAATATGATGACCTCAAGTCATCACTGATTTATTCTGTAACATATGAATATGATGACCTCAAATCATCACTGATTTATTGTTACATGATGTTGTCTTTAGACATGTATTACCCCAAACTGCTTTGATGTCTTTTGTTTTGCTTTGTTGTTGATCTCAAACTATTTTACAATATGCTGTCTCCAATCTGCAGAGTTGTCTGCAGCCTTTGTCATGTAATGAGGTGGAAGGATGTGGCAGCACCTACTCACTGCAATTAATGAAAATGCTTTATAATATTAATTCTACAAGAGTAAAAAAAAATAAAAAAAAATAATCAAGTTTATAGGCAGTATCATAATAACAAACTCATGCTGTACCTAACTTAGAATCAGACTTTTAAATGTTGTTGTGTTTGTAAATGCATTAATAAAGGATCTGTTCTGTTAAAGGTGTTGATTGTAACAAAAGGGTAATGTGATTAACGAATGAGGAAAAATACTGCTTCCAAAATGTATTCAGTCATGTATATTAACATTTAAGTGTTCCAGATTACTGACATTTATGTTAGGAAATTGGAAGAAAATCAAAACATGAATGTCAGTTATCTGGAACACTTAAATGTATTCCAACTTTCAGTTCACTGTAACATCTTGGAATCCAAAATTCCAGATGGATCTAAGATAATACAGTTTGCTCAAAGATGCTTTTCCTCATGGTTATATAATGACCTCAGAGTAGATCTATCAGTAAAAACTGTCTGTTACTTCTGTATTTAAAGGGCACCAAGTGACCAAGAGCACACAATGGAAGGTATGATTTCACTTAATTTAATGTAATTTAATGATGTTTAATTTCCTCAGTTTATACCTTGCTGATGGTTGGGGGGAGGGGTTGCTTCTCCATAACCTACATGATAAGCAACTTATTTGACACCATGTTGTTAAAAACATACCTTTATAATGTGCTGCAGCAGCCTAGAAAGGCAAAGACAAAGGTGACGATATTCAGCACTTTAACGGAGGGAGAGGTGGAAGACCTTGCCAAGGGGTTTGGAATGGCACTGACCAAACGTGCCAAAAGACAAACTACTTTCTGGGATACCTGAAGAGGACATCCCAGCAACACTGTAAGTATGTCCGTGTAAGCTCTCTTTCTCCCTCTGTTTGGTATCATGTCTAATATATTGGTGGCTGCACCTTTATTTATTTTCTTTGAGAAAAACATCCAGGAGTGAGTTAAGATGTGACACTGTATATCAGTATTTATTTTCCCAAAAAATAAGAATTATTGTGTTTAGACTGACATCCTTATCTTTTTGAAAAATAATGAGTTTTAAACTCATGTCTGCTTTGCTGAACATTTAAATAAATTTTAAGGACTGGGCATCTTTAATGTTGTTTTTGTGTAAGACCACTGGCAAAAGTTCCTTGCTTTTAAGGGCCAGATTTACTAACAGTGCCTTGCACAAACCCTCTTTTGGCATTGAAATCTTACAGAATTTAAGTTTTTATTTGCACACAGTGAAAAATTAGCACTTTTTGAAGATGTTTTAGTTCTTTGTTAAACTTAAATGGCCTAATGTACATTTTATTCTAGCATTACCATAGTACAAACCTTTTCAGCCTGTTAACTAGTCCCTGTATCAATAAGTCAATTAATCAACTAGAGAGCAAAAATGTAATGTCTTTTGTGATTTATAACAGAAAACTGATGATTGCAGCTCAAGTAACATGAACATTTAAAAAATGTTTTGCAGGAGGAGCATTGAACAAATGAAGTTTAATGTGCAAAACCTTGGGCCTGAATCAGAGCTGGATTTGGCCACTCACCGCTTTGGGCCTACAGCAGCTGATTTTTTCTTTTCCTTTTTAGAGGACTGTATGAAATAAACTCAGCACAAATAAGGGGCACACATATACTAACGTGGAAGCTATCAGCTCAGATTTGTAAACAAAAACAGGAAAGTTCCGATTACTTGATCACAATTCAATCTTTATTTCATTTTAGACAAATACAAAATACAAAGTTTTATTTTTGTGGTCAGTTGTTTTATAGTAAATATTTGTTGGATTACTGAAGGACAAAGAGATGTATTAGATAACAAATAGAAAGTTTGATAAAATGGCAAAAATATGCACTTGAATAAAACATTTCTTTTAAACCTTATTTGAATAATTTTTTTTGGCCCACTGTTTGCTCTGCATTTTCTTCTTGACTTAACAGGAAAACTTGATGTGACATATGTCTTTGTTTTTGAGTTTGTTTGTCTGTCTTTCTTTTTCTTGTTGCAAACAATGGACGTATTTCACGTGACATGTCCGCATCACAAAGTCTTCCAAATCCTTTAATGTTTATACTTTTTCTTTTGTTTGCACTTCTAGTTCATTCACTTTATGGGCAATATCCTCTGGAATTTTCTCCCATGTCTGTAGAATCTTCAGTACGCTTTCCAGTTTCCTGATAGTTGTACGACGCATATCTTCATATGCACTTTCATCCTTGTGACAAGTGGGGCGGGGCCGAGAGCCGTGGGAACGGAGCGAGGCCGGTGGAGTGATTGGGAAATGAGCGACACCTGCTCCACTCACCGGTCTCGAGTCCTACGGAGGAGATCGGAAGGATACAAAAGAGGAGCGACGACAGTGAAGGACGAGAGAGGACCAGGCCTGGGCTTTATTTTGTGGTTTGGTTTTTGTTTGTGCGCGGCAGTCGCCCGTGAGGGGCTGTCGCGCTGTTTTGGGTTTATTTTATTATTAAAGTTTTATTTGAGTGTTCGCCGGTTCCCGCCTCCTTCTTCCCGTGATTATGAAGTTTTTATATTATCACACTGGTGCCGAAACCCGGGAAGGAAGGAGAATGACACCGCCATGCAAACTCTGTCAGGACCATCGGGAACGCCGTTTGTGGAGATCATCACATTGCTCGCGGGCCTGCATCAGGAACACCATCAAGCCGACTTGCGGGCAGACCAAGAACATCGGTTTCAGGCAATGATGCAGGTCCAGCAGGAGGACCGCGAGCTGTTCTGGAGCTTGCTGGACCGGGAGGTTCGGATGAGGTCGGCTTCCCCCAGTTCCAGCCCCGCCGCTCACATGCCCCTTACGAAGATGGGGCCAACAGACGATCCAGAAGCATTTCTCGACCTGTTTGAGAGGATGGCCGAGGCGTGTGGGTGGCCGACAGACAGCTGGCCGGTGTGGGTGATCCCGCTGCTGTCGGGGGAGGCCCAGAAGGCTGCTCAACAACTGCCCGTCCAGAACCTCCTGGTATATGCAGACTTAAAAAGAGCAGTGCTCCAAAGGGTCGGCCTCAGCCCCGAGCAACACCGTCAGCGCTTCCGGTCGTTCGAACTGACTGAAGCGGGCCGGCCCTTTGTCTTAGCCCAGCAGCTCCGGGACTTGTGCCGCAAATGGCTGTTGGCCGGAGGAAGCGACGCCGAGACCATCATCAACAAAGTGGTACTGGAGCAGTTCATCTCGCGACTCCCAAAGAGAACCACCCAGTGGGTCCAGTGCCACCGGCCGGCGTCGCTGGATCTGGCCATCCAACTGGCGGAGGATCAGCTGGCGGCGTGTTCCGGGGTCGGCGAACCCCTTCCATCTATCAGCTCTCTCTCTCTCTTCCCCCCCTCTCTCTCTCTTCCCCTTCCTCAAAACCTGTCCCTTATCCCAGGACCCAATTCGCGGGGCCACCGAGGGCCGCCCCCCCCCGCCGGAGGATGGGGACAGAGCCGGCTGCCATGTCTCGAGGCCCTGCCAGGGGAATAGCGTCACCGCACCAGGAGGGACTCAACGAGCCACCTGCCGCTTCCCCACATCAATCACCTGACCCACTTCTGGCCACTAAGGCGGCGGGGAGGCCTGGGCCGGCCTGCTGGCATTGCGGGGATCCGGGCCATTTCGTGGATCGGTGCCCGGTCATGGAGGTTGGAACATTGGTCCGGATCCCGGACGACCCACAGGCTGCCCCCGATCAAGCCGGGTTGTACCAAATAGCCGTGAGGATTAAGGGGGGTACCTATCAGGCTTTGGTGGACTCAGGTTGTAACCAGACCTCCATCCATCAAAGCCTGATACAATCCAGGGCACTGGATACGGGCCGCATGGTTAAGGTGAGGTGTGAGCACGGGGATATTGTAGAATACCCCGTAAAAGCCATAGCCATCAAATTTAGGGGACAAAAGCATTATGTGGAGGTGGCCGTTAGTCCACGCCTCAGGCATCCACTAATCTTGGGAATCAATTGGCCAGCTTTCGAACAATTATTGGGGTGTTTTACAGTGGATGCCTCTAGGAAGAAGAGATGGCCGGAGGGCGGGGCGAGCGCTCAGGTGGGAGAATCTGTGCCAGGACCCAGTGGGGAGGTTTCAGGGGAACCTAGTGACTTGTGAGGCTAAACCTTTCCAGTCGCGATGACTTTCCCCTTGAGCAGTCCCAGGATGAGACCCTCAAACACGCATTCGAGCAGGTCCTTCCATCTATGGGCAGGTCCTCCATCCTGACCGCGCGCTCTCTTATCCATATTTTGCCGTTATTAAGGACCGGTTGTATCGAGTGACCCATGACACTCAGACAAAGGAAGATACAACCCAATTATTAGTACCTCGGAGCCGTCAGGAAATGCTTTTCCAGACGGCGCATTGTAATCCAATGGCAGGGCATTTAGGTATGACAGCGACATTAAATCGCCTAATGACCCGATTTTTGACCCGGGCATTCACAAGAACGTGCGCAGATGGTGCGCGTCTTGTCGGGAATGTCAGTTGGTGAACCCACCAGCCACCCCAAAAGCGCCATTGCGCCCTCTTCCTCTAGTGCAGGTCCCCTTCGAACAAATTGGTATGGACCTCATCGGGCCATTAGAACGATCAGCACGGGGACATTGTTTTGCGTTAGTCATAGTGGATTATGCAACACGATATCCAGAGGCAGTGGCGCTCCGCAACATCTCAGCAAAGAGTGTGGCGGACGCCCTGTTTCGTTTAATCTCCCGTGTGGGAATCCCAAAAGAGATTCTCACGGACCAGGGCACCGCGTTTATGTCACGCACATTACGCGAATTATACGAATTGTTGGGCATTAAACCGGTACGTACCAGCGTCTATCACCCACAAATGGAAGGACTGGTCGAAAGATTTAATCGCACGTTGAAAACAATGATTCATAAATTCGTACAAGAAAACGCGAAAAATTGGGACAGATGGCTAGAACCCCTCTTATTCGCTGTGCGCGAGGTCCCCCAAGCCTCCACGGGGTTTTCCCCCTTCGAGCTTCTTTACAGACGCCAGCCCCGCGGGGTGCTAGACGAAGGAGGGGATCACCTCTCGCCCTTGCAGCTCACTGACATTGGGCATTTACAGTCCAAATTTGCAGACGTGTTTTCACCCCTACCTGGTCGTACTAATCTGATTCCGCACCAGTGTGATAATGTTCGTTTGTAGGAGAAGGAAGGAGACCAGGCTCTGCGTTTCTGAGGCTCGTGGGAATTTATTAGTCAACAAAAGTAAAACAAAGTTGCGTCACCTGTGCATACGTTTAATTCAAACCACTGTTTGGCATTTCACAGTCTTGCTTTTCGCTTGCTTGGTTGCTTGCTTGCTTGAGTCCCCACGAGTCCTCAGCTCTCTCTCCCCTCGCTGGTTTACGGCTGGCTTAAATACCGCTTCCCCATGCCAATCACTGCAATGAGAACCAGGTGTTACTCGTTTTTCACTTGACCCGCTTACCACCGCTCGTCTCTTCACTCTCTCTCCAGTCACAGACCTCGCTGAACCACCCCTCCCCTGCCACAATCCTCAATTTCATTTTGTATCGGCTCTACTGAATTGTTCATAGAACTTTTTGATTTTGTCTCAATCACCTCACTGAGAAGTCCCTTCGCAAGCAGTAGACAAGCACATTTTATGGTATGAGAAAGTACAGTCACATATACTTGTCACAATACATGGTTTTGATGCTGCTCTTCCAAATAGGCTTTCAACCTCTATTGGTTTTTGAGGCTTTGCAGAAATGCTATACTTATTCCTCCGAATCAAGTTATTGGCATGGGCCTGCAGTTGTGTGTCCATGTCTGGAAAAGTCTCAGGACCACTACAAGTGAGAAGACTTAATACAAAGAGATGCTTACACGTATGTGCCCTTTACCAGCTTCACAACTGCAGAACTGTTCTGCAGGACACACACAGTAAACTACATGTGGATTATTCTCAGATGGAACATTGTATACATATGTTTCTTTTGAAGCTATGGTCATTTTCATGGCCCATCCATTCTCTAGCATCTTCTCAGCAGATTGCTTTATTTCTTCCATTTTGCATTCCAGAGGGTTATTGACCCTCCCAACAAACTGCAAATCCTGTATTATATTGAAGTACTTGTCAGTCTTGTTCAGCAGAACAGCAATCAAATGATCCAATCTACGATTTCGGATGCCACAGAGGAATTGGTATTTTAAACGGTGGAAGAAACTATAAGGGGGAAAAAATTGATCAGAATGAAGTGCACCAACAGGTTGGAATTATTACAATGTACACTTTTAAACAAATTAATAAATACTCAAAACACTACACTAGCTTCCAGCAAGCCCACAAATACATAATGCAGTAAACATGCATAAAAATGATATATACCGTTCTATTAGATTGTTTGTGTCAGAGTCTCTATGCTTAAAGCATCTTCTGAAGTTAGACCACAGATGACCAATAGTCTCCCAGTGGTTCCTGAAGTACTTGCAGACATCTTTTAAGTTCTTAAACTGGCAGTGAAACATCTCAGATTTTTTTCTTAAATTCATGTTCCTATACAAATGGACAAGGAAAATCATGTTTGATGTTATTAGTATAAGAACTGCAGACCTATACCCAAGTGTGTGCAGTTAGTGTACTGAGAATCTGTAATGTTCTTAATTGATTATACTGTCACAATCCATTTAGGCCTATATTAAACATGATAGAATAAACAAATATAATAACACTTTTTGCAGTTACTAAAACAGTGACCCACCTGAAATAATCCATGTTTATACACCCAAGACATGCAAGGCTATGTACACTTTCTGAACTTCCATCAGCCATTACTCCAGTATAAAGTGTCACATGTTGCAATATGCTGATTTATTATTAGAATTATCAATGTTGGCAACAGCTGTGCTGCCAAATATTTTTTTGGAAACTGCGTTACTTTTTTCAGGATTCTTTGATTTATAAAAAGTTAAAAGGAACAGCATTTATTCAAACTATAAATATTTGCGAATAATATAAATCTTTGCTATCACTTCTTATCAATTTAACACATCCTTGCTGAATTAAAGTTTTAATTTCTTAAAAAAAAAAAAAAGAATACAATTTTACTGACCCAAAATTTTGAACGGTAGTGTATATTGTTAGAAAATATTTCTATTTTAAATAAATAATGCTTTTCTATTAAAATAGAAAAAAATTATTTTGCATAGTAATACATATATATATATATATATATATATAAATGTTTCCAACATTGATAATAAAGCATCATATTAGAATGATCTCTGAAGGACTGTGACACTAAAGGCTGAAGTAATTGGCTGCTGAAAATTCAGCTTTGCATCTAAAATTAAATTATATTTTTAAGTATATTCAAATAGAATATCATTACTTTAAAATGTAATAATATTTTACAATATTATATATTTTTTCTGTATTTTTGCCAAAGAAACACAAACATATAACAAGTGTGTGTGTGTGTGTGTATGTATGTATGTGTGTGTATATATATATATATATATATATATATATATATATATATATATATATATATATATATATATATATATACACACACAAACACATATACACATGTGGGTTAACATTTTATAATAACTTTCTTTACTAAAAAATTTAAACATTATAAAACTGCATGTTGTTACAAGCTTGTTACCAAAGTTTCATGAATGTCACACTACAAGATAAAATCTTACTATAAAACAATTGAAATAGAAACACACCATTGAACTGATGAGAACTTCCATTGGCCTGACACATTTGGCTAGAATTATTACGATCAATTGATGGCAAAAAAATTTTATAGTTAAGGGTTACTCAAAATAAATAAAAATGTTATTGCTATAGATTAGGAAAATTTAGCCCCACAAATTTCTTTCTCCAAAATATATATATAAAAAAATAAAAATAGAATTAAGAGACAAATTGTAATGTCATCAGGAATTTTAATTTAAACTGTGTTGATGATTGGCAGGCTGACATGAACCCACTTTGAACATTAAGTCATTTTATAGGCTAGCTGTATTCTCAGTTGTATCTACATTATGTTGCAATGCGAAATGAAGCTATTTTCTATCCACTGATAAATTAGCCATTGAAAGGTAAATAACTAAAGAATAACAGCAGTAAATACTAAAACTGTTGGTAATATAAATTTCAACTCATATTAATATGATAACAATAAATTAATATTAATAAAAAAAAAAACCAGCAAATATCAAAGCCATTCTATCTTAACTTAGTACTTACTTGTGTTACATGGTACCAACAAAGGAGAACGTATGACTCGCTGAATACCTTACGGATGGAATTGATTTCAGCCTGGTCTTTATCAACCATAAAGCACCTAATAAAAATAAAAACATATTAAGCTTCAAGGCAGAGAAAAATATAACATATTACAGATATTTGCTGCTAAAAAATGCCTTATGTTTTATCTTTGTTGTTTACCATCTTTAGAAGTTACTAACAAAACCAATTTGTACATTGTACAGAGATCAACATCTACCAAGTACCAAGTTTGGTTTGAATATGCTAAACCGTTGCAGAAATATAGCCTTGGTCCAATTTTGCATGCTCTTCTTTGAATTTGTTTGCACGTTATTTAAGAATGGTTGGGTTTATCAAAAAGCTTCTGATAACTTTTTTTACCAGCATAATCTTAAGATTATCTGATTTGATTTTCATGAAAATTGGAGCAACCATCTAAGGGGAGGTTAGGTTTTTTTGGTGGGAAAAACTAGCGGGAAAATGTTTATTTTACGGAGGTACAGAAAATGTTGGTTTCAGCTCTTCCAGTGCCAACTGAAGTGTGTCCTGCTTTTCAATCCCCAAGATGATAAAGGCAACAGGGATTCCATGACCATGACTGTCCCTGACAAGTAATGTAAATAAAGGAAAACCATACCGGTTGAAACCATGTGTCGCATCCATAAAAACGATATCTCTTCCGTATTCTTGAAGGTTGTCTTTCATGGATGGTGTTTGCAGAACTATGACAAGATCTGTTTGAGGACTATAAGGCTGATAAAAAAAATAACAAAGTCTTTAAAAGGGCCCTCCAGAAGGCGTGAGGTACTAGTGGCATCATCTTTGTGTTGCTGATTTTTTCGCATCATACATGTCCAAATATTTTCAATGTCTTTTGGGGTAACAAAATAAGCTCGGTTGTTGAGATCAGAATGTCCTTGTTCTTTTGACCACTTATGTGATTTTAGGAGAATTGTATCTGGTTTAACACCAAGAGATATTAAATCCTGAATATGCTTGACTAGCTCTTGACTAATGTTTTCTAAGTGGCCCTCAGAAGAACTCCATGGGTCATGTCCTGAATGAATGGTGTAAAGCCTTTCGACTATAACCAGTTTGTTGAGCCAGTCTGTCCTCTTTTTAAAGGAAACATAGGCCTTGCATCCTTTGGCATGTCGACTTCGTTGCGTGCATGCTCCAGACCGTTTGCATGAAAACAAGAAATACCCATTTTTTTTTATTTTGCAGACTTGCAGAATTCACAGTCCTGAAGTTGACATCTTTGGAGGTGTTTATGGTAGTGAGTCTTTGCTGAATAAAATCACAGGCATCTAAATCCTTTTCTAAGACATGGACTGTTATATCTGTCTCTTTTTTGTTTCCTTTAAAGCTCTCCTCTTTGTAGACCGTTGTTTTTATGAATTCCTCCATCTCTGATGTCGAAATCTAAAAAGCAAAAGGACACAAACAATTAGACTAAAACATCAAAAATGTAAAGTTAAAATCCATGATAATCTCAAGAAAACAATGCAATGTTTACTGTAACTTCTTCTAAACAGATTTAAAACAGTAATAATACATCAACATTCATATGATGACTTGAGGTCATCATATTCATGTGACAATAAATCAGTGATGATTTGAGGTCATTATATTCATATGTAACGTAACAGAATAAATCAGTGATGACTTGGGGTCATCATATTCATATGTGACAGAATAAATCAGTGATGACTTGAGGTCATCATATTCATGTGTAATGTAACAGAATAAGTCAGTGATGACTTGAGCTCATCATATTCATATGTAACAGAATAAATCAGTGATGACTTGAGGTCATCATATTCATATTCATACATTTACGGCGTTTTGCTTATAGTATAATGAGCCACGCCCACTGATTTCCACAGCCAGTACATTTGAAAGGTTTTCACCCAATCAATGGTAAACTGAGTCAGACCAGACCAGACCAATTCAGCACAGATAATTTTAGCCAAATGAATTGGTAGAATATATTTATGTACAATAGCCTGTAACTTTTTTGGATATTTTCATCTCTACTAACATTACACATATTAATTAAAGATCGCACCTCTTCATCATAGTTTAATGTAGGCTAATTTCTAAGATTTCATGTTCAGCAATTGTCCTATGTACCCCATTTTATGTATTCAACTTATTACACTGATACTTTTTACTACTGCGTTAGTAAATAACTGGACACTAGCTTTGAGTTAGGGCTGAATAATTTTGGAAAATAATCTAATTGCGATTTTTTTTAAACTAATATTGCGATTGCAATTTAATATGCGATTATTTTTTAAAGCTCTTTATGTTCTGTATTATTCAACAAAGACGAGCTAAAAATCATTGTATAGTATGACCAACACAGTATTAGATAGATTAAACAGATATGTTTATTTCTGTAGGCCAGGCCTATGTTACGATGAAATTAGGTGATGCATGAATTGATGAATGACATTTTTATTAAACAACTACAATCACAGTATATTGACTGATTTGTTGAACTTCCAACCTTGTAAGCATGTAATAATTATGACAATATAAAGCATCGACAAATAAGCCTGGTGTAAACATGAATATACAAATCACACAAACTAAAGTAGATTGCAGAAATATAAAAACAAATCTGTTGCTTTAACACACTACTTTAGGTAATTCAATTCAGTCACTGTAATAAACATATGTAAACATGTGGACTGCACTCTTTAAACACTGTCTGTTAACTTTAGACCAACTTGGCATCAGGGGCCCGTTCCAATAAGGAGGTTCAACCAACTCTGAGTTAAAACTTGAACTCTTAGAGTTGACTTACTCTGAGATGGGAAACTCTTGTGTTTTCAGTTTCAGAACAGCTGAATTGAGTTAGTTCAGTTAACTCTGAGTAGGTTGACTCTGAGTTTAGTGTGTGCACCATGACTATGAAAAGCCATGATCAATGGAGCTCCGATATTATCAGACTCAATACACATTTAATTCTTATCACTGTTAAATATAACTGGCAGAATGTTAAGTTATTGAACTAATAGGCTTTTTATTTTCATGGTATCCCACGGGCAAAAAAATAAATAAATATATATATATATATATATATATATATATATATATATATATATATATATATATATATACAGGTCCTTCTCAAAAAATTAGCATATTGTGAAAAAGTTCATTATTTTCCACAATGTAATGATAAAAATTAAACTTTCATATATTTTAGATTCATTGCACACCAACTGAAATATTTCAGGTCTTTTATTGTTTTAATACTGATGATTTTGGCATACAGCTCATGAAAACCCAAAATTCCTATCTCAAAAAATTAGCATATCATGAAAAGGTTCTCTAAACGAGCTATTAACCTAATCATCTGAATCAACTAATTAACTCTAAACACCTGCAAAAGATTCCTGAGACTTTTAAAAACTCCCAGCCTGGTTCATTACTCAAAACCGCAATCATGGGTAAGACTGCCGACCTGACTGCTGTCCAGAAGGCCATCATTGACACCCTCAAGCGAGAGGGTAAGACACAGAAAGAAATTTCTGAACGAATAGGCTGTTCCCAGAGTGCTGTATCAAGGCACCTCAGTGGGAAGTCTGTGGGAAGGAAAAAGTGTGGCAAAAAACGCTGCACAACGAGAAGAGGTGACCGGACCCTGAGGAAGATTGTGGAGAAGGACCGATTCCAGACCTTGGGGGACCTGCGGAAGCAGTGGACTGAGTCTGGAGTAGAAACATCCAGAGCCACCGTGCACAGGCGTGTGCTTTTGAACCAGAAACAGCGGCAGAAGCGCCTGACCTGGGCTACAGAGAAGCAGCACTGGACTGTTGCTCAGTGGTCCAAAGTACTTTTTTCGGATGAAAGCAAATTTTGCATGTCATTCGGAAATCAAGGTGCCAAAGTCTGGAGGAAGACTGGGGAGAAGGAAATGCCAAAATGCCTGAAGTCCAGTGTCAAGTACCCACAGTCAGTGATGGTCTGGGGTGCCATGTCAGCTGCTGGTGTTGGTCCACTGTGTTTTATCAAGGGCAGGGTCAATGCAGCTAGCTATCAGGAGATTTTAGAGCACTTCATGCTTCCATCTGCTGAAAAGCTTTATTAAAAATTAAAAACACTTTTCTTTTATTGGTCGGATGAAATATGCTAATTTTTTGAGATAGGAATTTTGGGTTTTCATGAGCTGTATGCCAAAATCATCAGTATTAAAACAATAAAAGACCTGAAATATTTCAGTTGGTGTGCAATGAATCTAAAATATATGAAAGTTTAATTTTTATCATTACATTATGGAAAATAATGAACTTTTTCACAATATGCTAATTTTTTGAGAAGGACCTGTATATATATATATATAGATAGATAAATAGATAGATAGATAGATAGATATAGATATATAGATAAATTAATAATTTAAGTGCACTTTTCTTATTTTACAAATGATCTGCCAATAGGGTAAGAAAATACGTCAGAGGCTATTTACATTAAGTGTAACTAAGTGGCACTTTACTTCCACTTTTAGAACATTTTCTTCATTTTTATTGCAAATAAATTCTAATGTGATATGTGATGGGAAAAGTGAGAAGAGCGAGCTCAGCAAAAGTCAGAGTCAGTTCTTTATATTATGCTTTACTACTGGATAAGGTGAATGTAAACACTGATCATATTAGGCAAGAATGGGAAAAGGAACTTGGTATAGAATTGTCTAGTGAGTCATGGAAAGAGTGTCTTAATGAAATTCATGAATGCTCTATTAACGCAAGGCACAGTGTGATTCAATTCAAAGTTATTCACAGACTTCATTATTTGAAGACCAAACTACATAAGATTTTCCCAAATGTATCATCAATATGTAACTAATGTAAAATCTCGGAAGGCACGTTGTCTCATTTATTTTGGACATGTCATAATATTAGACCATTCTGGCAAAGTATATTCAGATTTATTTCAGAGGCATTTAAATTTAATTTGACACCTGAGCCAAAATTTTGTGTTTTTGGAGATACCTCAGATATAGGAAGTAAATATGTGTCACAAGCTGTTTCTTTATCCATGATCTTAGCAAAAAAGGCAATTTTACTGAAATGGAAGTCTGAATCTGTGCCTGTATTTGAAGTTTGGCTAAGAGACCTAAGCTATGTGTTATCCCTAGAAGAGCTGAGATATAGACAAAAAACATTTTCAAGAATATGGAACCCAATAAAATCCTTAATTAACAATTTTGATTTATAACTTATTATTGGCATAGGGGTCAAATAATTTTATATTTTGTTTAATTTTTCAACAAAGAATAATAAGATATACGACAATTAGGTTATTGTACTACTATTGTACTACAGGCTATAATGTTACCTGTTTGTTTAAAGCAAATAAAATAATAATAAATAAATAAACAAAGTGGGAGTCAAACCCAGTCAATCTAGTCACAAGCCAGTTCTCCGCACCCAACACATTACTGCCTACACCACTGAAGCCATTATTCACACGCGTCGTATTTAACCTTGTGTGACATTGAAATATTTTTATTACACTGGCAGATAATTTTACAGGTAAAATGCACTTAATTTAAATCCCCCCAGGAAACAAGACTAAATATCTTATATCATTTTCTTATATAGAAAATCCATCTTGATTTAAAAATTTATATATTTGTACTTGAAATAAGAAAAAAAAACATGGTAAAAAAAGCATTTTTGTAGCATGCATGAATGAATTAAGTATTTAAACATCACTTGCGCTTTAAAAAGGAGGAGGAGGCCGAAAGAAACTCTGGATTTACCAAAGAAAACCTTCTCCTGACCAGGTTAGCTTCACAGAGTAAGTTACCATGGTAACTGACTGAGAATAAGTTACCTCTCTTTCAGAAATGGGCTTGACTTACCCTGCTTTATCGGGTTTGACAAACCTCCCATTCTGGAAAACCCAGAGTTTCCCTCATTTTAGGTTTAACATACTCAGAGTTGTCACTTAACCTCCTTTCTGAAATGGGCCCCAGGTATGCAAGCTAAAAGCAATAATACACCTTTTCTTTTGTTTATACTACAAATTTTAAGGTAGATGTATTTACATTTTGAATAATGTGCTTGAGCTAGCTTGAAATTCTAGTTCTATATTGTGGCAAGTCTACTTACAACAGACATACTTTTTAATTGATTATGTGTGTATGTGTGTTATATCTGGTTATATATCTATGTAATTTTTTTAAAGATATTTTTATTTTATGAATCCTGTAGCTCCACAGTTCTCAATCCAGTCCTTGCCACCCCCTGCTCTGCACATTTTGTATGTTTCTCTTATCGCTTCAGACATTTGTTCTATTCGAACGCAAGTGCCCTGCGAAGTGGACATCACAGGATTTTCTGCCATGATTCCAGCTCGAAACAAATATGTTCCATTCTAAGTGCATTGAAGTGTGCGAGACATGAATTTAAATTGTATTTATTTACAGAGATATATGGTGTCACACTTGTCCGTGTGTGAAGATGTTGCGCAGTGCAAATCCGTAAATGTTCCGAAGTGAGGTAAACTTCAACAGATTTCTCCTGCTCAGGGAGTAGGTAGCAATGAACACAGTGTAGGGACGATGTCAATCGGAGCACAGTTCATGCATGGAGCTCACTTCTAATGAGCTGATTATATGAATCAGGTGTGTTAACCAAGAGAGACATAGAAAATATGCAGAGCTGGGGGTCACGAGGACTGAAATTGAGAACTGACAATAACTGACATGAAAGAATCCAACATGTGTTCTTAGAAGTAATTTTTTTGTATTTCAGGGCCCTGACTCAGTGGAACAGTGGCAGCAAGTAGCACATGGATTTGAGACTCAGTGGAACTTCCCAAACTGCCTGGGTGCTCTGGATGGAAAACATTCAACATTCTACAATTACAAGCATTTATTTTCAATAGTTCTAATGGCTCTGGTTGACAGCAGTTACAGGTTCCTGTATGTAGATGTTGGGTTCAATGGACAGATTTCTGATGGCGGAGTGTTTGAGGGGTGTTCACTGCAGAATGCCCTAGAAAACAGAACTGTCAACATCCCTGCCTCTGCACCACTTCCTGGTTCTAATCAGCTTACTCCTTATTGTATTGTGGCAGATGAGGCATTTCCCTTGAAGGAGTATCTCATGAAGCCATATCCAAACCGCAGACTATCAGTTCAGCAACACATCTTCAATTATAGACTTTCACGAGCTCGGAGGGTGGTAGAAAACGCTTTTGGCATCCTGGCAAATCGTTTTTGAGTCTTTCTAACCACCATTAACATTCAAGATACTACCAAAGTGGAGGACATTGTTTAAGCTTGTTGTGCTCTGCACAACTTTCTGCAGACAGAATGCGGTGAGGTATACATGGAAGGAATCGACCAGGAAGGGCCAGATCATGACACTGTTCCAGGAAGATGGAGACAAGACCCAGACTTACTGCAGGCCCCCCTGCCAAACATCACCAATACAACAACACAAGCCAAGCGGAGCAGGGACAAAGCCAGTACTTTATTTCAGAAATTGGTGCAGTGCCTTTCCAGTGGAGCAAAATATAGCTAGTGTGTATATGTATACAACGTTTAGTAAATGAGTAGATATTGTACACCAGGGATAGGCAACTTCGATCCTGGAGGGCCACTGTCCTGGAGAGTTTAGCTCCAACCCTAATTAAACACACCTGAACAAGGCAATCAGTGTTTTCGGGATTACTAGATAGATACAGGCAGGTGAGTTTTTATCAGGGCTGAAGCTAAACTCTGCAGGATAGTGGCCCTCCAGGACCGGAGTTGCCTATCCCTGTTGTACACTGACATACTTGTTTACAGTACTAGATCTTGTTTTCAGTTTTATGACTATAGTGTGACATTACTAAATAAAACTTTTTTTATCAAATTGTTCTCGTTCTTTTGAGAGAAAAAAAAATTCTTTACCCAGTCTTATACATACACAGTATGTATAAGTATATATATGTATGTGTGTGTGTGTGTGTGTGTGTGTGTGTGTGTGTGTGTGAAAATAGTTCATATGCAAAAGCCTCTGAGTGCCGTTTGAAAATTCCCTTGTAAAATGAGCATTTCTATCGGGCTCCTATGTTTCTTCAGTTATTTCATTTTAATGGCAATGAAAATAACCTATTCATTGCCATTGACGTGAAGCCAGACAAAAAAAATAAAACCATTTTCACATAGACAAATATTTCAGACATTACTTTGAGGATTTTGCATATTAACTTTATATAATGATGTTTGTAGGTAGGTCCTTAAAGTGTGCAGAAATTATTTATAACATGTTCATAAGTTTCAATTAGTTATTGGTTGCCACAACACATTACAGATTTGTTCATATGCTTTGTTGGTTTAAAATGTATGCAAAGTATAGTAAATGGGTAAATATACTACACTCACAAACTAACTTTATCACCAAGAAGTGCCCTTGGTTTCAGCTCTAGGACTATTGTCTGAATTTGTTTTGTGTTCTTTTTTGACCAAAAAAAAAGGTAAGAAAGAAAGAAATCAAAGTATCCTGTAAGTATTTTATTTTCAAATGTGCAGTGCACTGGGCAGTCCAACTCTTATAAGACAAAGATAGAAAATGTATACATTAAAAAAAAAAACTAAACAAAAAAAAAAAACTAGGTACTTAAAGTAAAAAATAATTTGAATACAATTTTCAATATGTACATACACTGTAAAAAATTTCTGTAAATTTACATGGAAATTTAACAGCAAAATGCTGTTTTCATGTAATACCAGTAAATTGCCGTTTTTTACAATGCATTATGGGAAGACTTGTTCACTTCAGGTTGTGTGGTCGAACAACAGCAGTACAGCGCTGTAATTTAACAGTATTATAACATATTTTTTCAACGCGCACAAAACAACATTTTGGATTATCTGCACGAGGTAAATTTGCAGGTGTATCTATGATTGAAATTACCTATTAACTTTAAATATTACATCTTGAACATCTAATGCTCCTTTTTTATTTAAATCACATGATTCGTCTGTGTGTTTTATTCAGGCCAAACAGTAACGTTCATTGAGCGAGCAAATGATCGTAAGATTCGGATTATACTCACATCCCACACACATAGGCTACAGGTAAGAACTTTAAAATTTCATCCAGACTGGTTATGCTTTCTAAAATGCGCATTCCGTCTATGTAATGAGAGACATTATTATTAACGTTACGTGTCGTTGTTATTTGCGTCTTCGTTACCAATAACTTTTCAAAATCATCAGTGAGACCTTTGTAATTTTATAATCCGGTTAGCGTATTTAATAATCGAAAAGTATTACGGTCATAATCCATGCCCGCGAGCTAAAGTTGCCGGTGTTATAAAACGTGCACAGCTAACTTTATGTCAGTAAAAGGTAAGTGAGGTTTGAACAAAATTCATATTGTCTGATTACTGTGAACGTGCTTATTCAAACTGCTTCTGTCTTTATCGCAAAACTATTAGCGGCATGACAAGATGTCTTGCACCACATGTCGACCATTTTATGAAAACTTTATAGTGACATTCGATGGCATCGTTGGTTAGTTTACTACAGACAACTGTTCTTTACATTATGTTTCCTTGTCAGAATTGCGGGAAAACCACTGCGACCTATGTGACACATATGAAAATACACAGCAATGTTTCAAATGTTGTGTTTCGTTGCTGCATACCTAACTGTAAAAGGAAGTTTAAAAAGCATGCAGCTTTAAAATCGCATGTGTACAGGCACCATAAAGGATATAAGGCAGAAACCACAATGTGCACTACACTTCCTCTGGAATGCCATGTTGATTTTTGCCATGCCAAAAGTTCTTCTTTCCCTGAATTTATTTCTCATATCAAAATGCACATTAAAGAGGGACGAAAAGTGACATGCCCTTTCAGGCAGTGTGGTAAAGTATTCACTGTTATATCAACATTTACCTCTCATTTGACCAGAAAACATAAAGAAAACACAGGAGACCTAATTGACTCTATTACAGCAACCCCTGAAGCCAGTTGTTCCCAGATTCAGGACCTTGATTTTCAGTATGATTCACAGGTTGATGCTGGTGAGAACTATGAGGAACCTGATGTTAATCCTGAAAATGTTGATGAAACTTTGTTTTTAAAGAATCTTGCTCTTTTCTATTTGAAATTGCAAGCCAAACTATTACTTCCAGCCTCAGTCATCCAGGCAGTTATTGAAGACCTGCAGTTAATACATGAAATCAATCAGTCCCATTTGCTCTTCAGACTTAAGGAAAAGCTGCTATCACTTGATGTTCCAGAGGCAACAATAACAATGGTACTGGATGATCTGAAAGGTGAAGACCTTTTTACATCATGTAATAGTCATACATTAAGATCAGATCAGCGTAGAAAAACATTTTTCAAGAAAAATTTTCATTACGTTGAGCCAGTACCTATTCGTCTTGGACAAAATGAAGCAGGAAAAGAGTGTTTTGCACAGTACGTACCTGTAAAGCAAACAGTTGACTCTCTTCTTCACTGCAAGTCTGTAAGGGAACAGTACAGTGATATGCATAGTCGTGTCCAGGTTAAGGACATTTTAAAAGATATGTGGGATGGCGAAAACATCACTGCAAACTTGCAACATGCAGATGTATCTGCGTTAGGCTTGATCCTATATCAAGACTCTTATGAGGTTGTGAACCCTCTAGGGTCTGGGAAAAAAAACACAAAATTCTGGCAATGTATCTTACATTAGCAGATCTGTTTCCCCATAATAGGTTAAGTACTGACCAAATGCAATTGGTGTTTCTCTGCAGGGAACAAGACTTTAAGTACTTTGGTCAAGAATTGGTCATGAGGTGCTTAGTCAATGACCTTAAAGACCTTGAGAGTACAGGCATAGATTTTCCAGATGGACAGAATGTAAAAGGAATCTTACGGGCAATAGCTGGTGACAATTTAGGCTCACATAGTATTGGTGGGTTTCTGGAGAACTTTAGTGCAAGCACATATTTTTGCAGATATTGTGAAATTGACAAATATGCATTTCAAGATGATCCACTTTCCAGGGCCTCATTTCGCACAGTCCAGTCTTACAAAGATCATGTTAAGAATCTTGATGAGGGTTTAATCCAGAGTGGAGGCATCAAGTTTGACTCATTATTCAACGAGCTCTCCTGCTATCATGTATGTCAGCCAGGGTTGCCACCATGCCTTGGACATGATTTGTTCGAAGGTGTTGTGTCGTATGACCTTGCTTTATATATACAACATTTTGTACAGGTTGACAGACAATTTACTTACCTAGAATTGAATAGAAGAATCAGTCAGTTCAAGTTTCTAGGTAATGACAACAGTGACAGACCTTGTGAGATTAACCCAGGAAGTGAGAAGCTAGGTGGGCATGCTGTACAGAACTGGTGTTTTTTGAGGATGTTACCAATGCTGATTGGTGACAAAATTGAATCACCTGGTACGAATGAAGTTTGGCAACTAATTTTACTATTAAGGGAAATTGTTGCACTTGTTTGTGCACCAGCCATTTCCAGTGGTCAGATTGGGTATTTGAGAGTTTTGATTGATGAGTACCTACATTTTAGGAAACACATTTTTCCTACTCGCAGTCTGAGACCTAAACATCACTTTCTTAGCCACTACCCAGAGCTCATTGTTCATTTTGGACCACTCATCCGTTTGTGGACGTTACGCTTCGAGAGTAAGCATGTGTATTTCAAACAGTGTGTAAGAAAACTACACAACTTTAAAAATCTTTGCTTAACTCTTGCAGAAAGGCATCAGCTTCTACAGGCATTTCTTGGTGCTGGTGAGCTCTTCTCTCCTGCTGTTGCTGCTGAAAAGGCATCGGAGTTTGTGGTGAGTAACTACAATGATGCCATAAAGGAATCTGTATCTGGATTGGATTTTCAGCCTGAAAATACTTTAGTTACACATGAGGCAACTATGAAAGGCACAACATACAAGAAAAACATGTTTGTTGTCATTCAAGAATCTGATGAGGGGCTTATTGTGGGGAGGATTGTCATGACAGTCATATACAACAGTTCTGTTTATTTCATCACAGAACTTTTCCAAACCTGTAGAATCCATGACTTGGGGGTTCACAGCTTGACACCACTGAATAGATCCTACTTGTGTGTAAATCAAAATGATCTTCTGGATTATTATCCCTTGTCAAAATACACAGTGTTTGATATGTCTGTAATTGTTCTTCATCATTCTGTCATCTCAATTTAGAGCAATGTCTACCTTGGTAGGAGAACTGAGAAAAATCATCCTCAAGGCTTTGCCCTCTAATGATGAAAACATCACACAGCATTTGATCGACCGAATTTTGGACTCTGGATTGGAATCCACAGATGACCTAAAGTTTGTTCAACAAGAAGACATCAGTGACATACTTCCGACTATAAAACTGCGAAAACTACTCAATGCTTTTAAAATGGGTAATTATAATCTTACATATCATCTATGCTTATTCATAAAAACAAGAGCATACATTTTAATAATTTTTGAATGGATGTATAAGTGCATGATACATGATTGATTTTCACTCGAATTGTTAAACACTGCTTTTTTTCCCTCACTCCAGTAGTAAAAATTAACAATGTGAATAGTTTTATATGTAAATTACTTTATTTTAAGATATTGGAGTTGTGACAATTTCTGATGCCTACATTTGTATAAAAAAGGCAATATTACAATGTATAAGATTGAATACATTATATTCTGTATAAATTAAATTGTGTTTGTATAGTTCATGTGGATTTTAACTGCCTGTTCAATATTTTTGTGAGGTACAGAGACAGAAACTGTCACCTTGGATCTCACCATCATGCAGCACACGCCTTCCTTATCAGCTGGGAGCTCCTCACCACCACAGTGCTCTTCTAATATGTTGTCGGTCTTTACTGATGGAGAATCAAGCAGTCTTGAAGACAATATGCCATCTACATCCCATGTCAAGAAATCATGGTCCGACACCTTTCAGGTACCGTGGCAGCTTATGCCAGGAGAAATTCAGTCTGCTATCTCCACTGGGAAGAGACCTTCACCACAAGCAAGATGACAGATGGTTAGGGTGCTTGCAGATGAAATAAGAAAATTTGAGCCAACTCCAACACGTGCACAGTGTCTTTCCATTTGTAAAGCAATTGTTCGTCAATATCCCCAGAGCTTTGCAGATCAGCTTCATGATGGCCGAATTGTAGGTGAAGGTTACAGCTCACTTTTGGCCCAGATCAAGACAAGAATAGAGAACCTCAGTCGAACCGCCAGCTTCCGACAGCACAGGTCATCAGGCAGTGGTGTTAAAAGAGGACCTACCGACACCTACGGTTGCACACGGTTTCAGCCTGATCTTCCTTTAGAGGAAACGGATTCCTCTGTTGAGAATAAACGTCAGAAGCTGGAGAATATCTACCTTCGAGAAGGCGCAAAGGGAGCTGAGAAAGCTGAAGTAAACCAGCTGATGAAAACAACTTACTGGCTGCAACGAAGCCAAATAAATAGTGTACCATCTCCGTCTGTTGCAGAGTTAATGGAAAAGTGGCCATACCTCTTTTTGCAAAAAGGCCTGTTCACACATTTTGAACTTCTCACTGACATCAATGTCCTACGTGCACTTGAACTTTCAATGCAGGAGTGTGGAAAGAGCATTGTGGAGTTTTTTAAAACCAAGCCTACGAACGACAAAGTGAAGTCAGTCCTTTCCAAAGACGGAGCCACTGATTCATCATACCTCGTTGTTCAACTCCTAATGGCTCACTTCATCGAGAACCAAGAAGGACTCATTCTTCAACAAAATGTAAGTTTTTTTTTTTTTTTTTTTTTATATTCATTATGTTTGTTAGTTTTTGAAAGAATACCTGTATTGAAATTCTCATGTACTCATTCTTATGCGGTCTCAGACTTGTGTGACCTTCGTTTGTGGAGCAAAAGATATTGTAATGGAAAATTATGTGTTTGTCCATATAAGGCAAACGCATGGGGAGCTTCAAGCTCCAAAGGATATAAAGGCACCATTAAGGTAATGCATAAGACTCCAGTGATTTAATCCATGTCTTTTAAACCAATCCAAATGTTTTGGGTGAAGACAGATCAAATGTAACTAATTTTTCACTGTGCTTCTTGAAATTTCTACCTACATTCTACCTTGGCAGATATGATTTTAAGCTTGATAACTCATTCTCACCTCTGCATATGCATCAAGTGCAAAGAAGTGTAATCAAGGTTAGATTCATGATTATGCCTAGAAATTGATGGTTAGAAGCGTTACAGTTTGAGCTGTTCTAACCCCAAACCAATGGAATCACATCCAAAGGCTGGCTACTGTAAATCACTTGACTCATCTGAATTACCTTTATCCTTCATTTATGGTTATTTTGGTGTTTAAAGGTTTGGTCCCCATTATCTTCTTTGCATTGAATTGGCAAACAAGTCACACAGGTTTATTTATTTTATTTATTTGTAGATACTATCAATTATATAAAATTATTATCTTTACCAATAGATGTCTGCCACTCCTGCTGATCTTGAAAAGGCGGGTAACCTGCCTGTGACTCCTCGTTTGATCCTGCTTGGTAAGTATATCATATGAGACATGTATGTTTTTACACTATAACAAAACTAAGCACAATCCAGGCTGACGCAAGTTTTTATTGTCAGGAAAAGATCCACCTTTATGTGCATCATTGTAGAAACGACTGTTTTGGATCTTGTTTTATTGCACTTGTATACTGGTTTGTATTTGAGGAGATTTAATTTTTAATTCAGTTTAATTTAACGAAATATCAGTCTCCATTAGTCTGAGATTTTAGTTTACCTGTAGAAACCTCATAGGTTTTTTATCATGATACAATTAAGTTATTTTGTTTCTCACAAAATTAGTCTCTGAAGCTGCAATGGCATTAAAGGGATAGTTCACCGTGTTTATCAGCTTACCCCAAGGGCATCCGAGATGTAGGTGACTTTTTTTCTTCATTAGATCCAATTTGTAGAATTTTAAGTCAAACCGTTGTAGTCTGTCAGTCATATAATGGTAGGTATAGGGAACTTTCTCTATGAAAGGAAAAAAAAAAACCATGCACAGAGAAATCCAAATTAAAACGTTGCCCCTCGTAGCTTCACACTGTTGCTCTAAGACACGAAACGAGCGGTTTCATTTGGATTTCTCTGTGCATGTTTTTTTTTTTCCTTTCATAGAGAAAGTTCCCTATACCTACCATTATATGACTGACAGACTACAACGGTTTGACTTAAAATTCTACAAATTGGATCTATTGAAGAAAAAAAGTCACCTATATCTCGGATGCCCTTGGGGTAAGCTGATAAACACCACATTTTCATTTTAAAGTGAACTATCCCTTTAAGTTAAAAACTGAAACCGAGTTAGTTGTTCAGTTGTAATCATGTACTCACAGTAAGATTGTTACAAACCTATAAAACTACATTTCTAGAAACCTACATTGTTGGTTATCTAAATTTCTTTTTTTTTTTTTTCTTTTTTTTTTTGCTGTATTGAAGATATATTCATACAAATTACAAGCAATAAAAGGTTCATTTTCAAATGTCTATGAATTATCCGTGAGTCTCAAATCACATGATTTGTTTTCATTTAGGTTGTGTTCCTTCATTCATTTATTTATTTGTTTGTTTGTTTATTTATTTATTTAAATCATGAAAGACATGACATTGTGTGTCTTTTTTACACCAAGTTAATAAATGACAAATCATAGAATAAATCCCCAGAATAAATAATAAATTATACTTTAATCAGTCCATTTCTTTTAGGTCCAGATGATACTCCTGGGCAGTGGATGAAACGTTGGCTGATCAGCATGGAAGGCAGAATAATCTGCGAGGGTGTACAGCCAGATTTTCTCTCTGGACTTGCTGCATTGTTTTCTTTGTATTACATCTTTAATTTGCAGTACCAGGAGGAAGCAGCATGCACACTGGAATTCCTTCAAAGGTAAAAAGTTTGCACTTACTTATGATTTTTTGTTTATATTAGTATGTGATTACAGGAATAGTTCCCCCTAAAATAATGTTCTCATTTAAAGTGTTACTCCACCCAAAAAATTACAATTTTGTCATTTATTCACTTACCCCCATGTCGTTCCTAACCTGTAAAACTTTGTTTGTCCTCAGAACACAATTTAAGATATTTCAGATGAAAACCAGGAGGCTTGTGACTGTCCCATTGACACTGTCAAGGTCCAGAAAAGATTGAACCACTGACAGCAGATGGAGTATTTAGACAATGTCTTTCATACTTTTCTGGACCTTGACAGTGTAATTTACCCGGCAGTCAGTGGGACAGTCTCAAGCCTACCAGTTTTCACCTAAAATTTCTTAAGTTGTGTTCCGAAACAACATGGGGGTAAGTGATTAATGACAAAATTTTAATTTTGGGGTGGAGTAATCCTTTAACCTCTTCAGCTGTGCAGCATATTTTGCAATTTTTACTAATTTTGGCATAACTGAATTAAAAATTTTGTGACTTGCTTGTTTTTGGGGAGCACAAACAAAAGCTATTCTGATATTGGTTTTTCCATACAGTGTAAGTGAATATATATATATATATATGTATATATATATATATATATATATATATATATATATATATATATGTATATATGTGTATATATATATATATATATATATATATATATATATATGTATGTATGTATGTATGTATGTATGTATGTATGTTGTGGAAAAGTTCATTTATTTCAGTAATTCAACTCAAATTGTGAAACTCGTGTATTAAATAAATTCAATGCACACAGACTGAAGTAGTTTAAGTCTTTGGTTCTTTTAATTGTGATGATTTTGGCTCACATTTAATAAAACCCACCAATTCACTATCTCAACAAATGAGAATACTTCATAAGACCAATAAAAAACATTTTTAGTAAATTGTTTGCCTTCTGGAAAATGTTTACATTTACTGTACATGTACTCAATACTTGGTAGGGGCTCCTTTTGCTTTAATTACTGCCTCAATTCGGCGTGGCATGGAGGTGATCAGTTTGTGGCACTGCTGAGGTGGTATGGAAGCTCAGGTTTTTTTGACAGTGGCCTTCAGCTCATCTGCATTTTTTGGTCTCTTGTTTCTCATTTTCCTCTTGACAATACTCCATAGATTCTCTCTGGGGTTCAGGTCTGGTGAGTTTGCTGGCCAGTCAAGCACACCAACACCATGGTCATTTAACCAACTTTTGATGCTTCTGGCAGTGTGGGCAGGTGCCAAATCCTGCTGGAAAATGAAATCAGCATCTTCAAAAAGCTAGTCAGTAGAAAATTTCTTGGTAAACAGGTGCAGTGACTTTGGTTTTCAAAAAACACAATGGACCAACACCAGCAGATGACACTGCACACCAAATCATCACAGACTGTGGAAACTTAACACTGGACTTCAAGCAGCTTGGGCTATGAGCTTCTCCACCCTTCCTCCAGACTCTAGGACATTGGTTTCCAAATGAAATACAAAACTTGGTCTCATCTGAAAAGAGGACTTTGGACCACTGGGCAACAGTCCAGCTCTTCTTCTCGTTAGCCCAGGTAAGATGCCTCTGACGTTGTCTGTGGTTCAGGAGTGGCTTATCAAGAGGAATACGACAACTGTAGCCAAATTCCTTGACACGTCTGTGTGTGGTGGCTCTTGATGCCTTGACCCCAGCCTCAGTCCATTCTTTGTGAAGTTCACTCAAATTCTTGAATCGATTTTGCTTGACAATCCTCATAAGGCTGCGGTTCTCTCGGTTGGTTGTGCATCTTTTTCTTCCACACTTTTTCCTTCCACTCAACTTTCTGTTAACATGCTTGGATACAGCACTCTGTGAACAGCCAGCTTCTTTGGCAATGAATGTTTGTGGCTTACCCTCCTTGTGAAGGGTGTCAATGATTGTCTTCTGGACAGCTGTCAGATCAGCAGTCTTCCCCATGATTGTGTAGCCTAGTGAACCAAACTGAGAGACCATTTTGAAGGCCCTAGGAAACTTTTGCAGGTGTTTTGAGTTGATTAGCTGATGGCATGTCACCATATTCTAATTTGTTTTAGATAGTGAATTGGTGGGTTTTTGTTAAATGTGAGCCAAAATCATCACAATTAAAAGAACCAAAGACTTAAACTACTTTAGTCTGTGTGCATTGAAATGATTTAATTCACGAGTTTCCCAATTTGAGTTGAATTACTGAAGTAAATGAACTTTTTCACAACATTCTAATTTATTGAGATGCACCTGTGTGTGTATATGTAACTTCAAAATACAAAGGTCATAAAAGCATCATAAATATAATTAAAGTACAGTGGTTTAATTTGGTTTAGTTTGAGGTGAGAACAGACCAAAATCAAACACTTTCACTGTTCATCATGCCACTGCAGTCTGTCGGTATCATGACTTCAGTTGTGAGTACACTTTCTAGTAATTGACACACATGAACATGAAAAAGATCTTCCCATTTTAGACTCTTATCATCCAAAAATGGAATTGCTTCAGAAGTCATAGATTAAACCACTTGTGACTACCTTTAAAATTCTATTGTCTTTTTCGAGCTCAATTTCATTTTCGATGCACCTGCATGACAATCAGACCTTATATTTCATCATATTACATTATCTTGGTGGAGAAAAAAAAAACATGAAAGTACTTTAAAACAGCCTTTGCTGTTTCAATTATTTTCTGTTACAGAACACAAAATCAGTCATTTTTCTCCAGAAATAATACAAAGGATTTAATATGTATTTATTTTTTGTAAATCATACCGTTTTAAAGCATTGTTCACTGAAAATCTTTTACTTTACTTTTCAGACGCTTTGTTGGGATAAATCCAGAAAAGGGGACCAAGGCTGCAAGGGGAAAAGTGACATCTAAAAAAACTGGGAAAACTGTGCAGAAGAAGACCATGACCATCAATTCCAAAGTGTCAAATCTTTTAAAAAGACTTATGGACTTTGAATGGCACTTTATTTAAGATGTAGCTGGAACTCCCCACTCATGCAGTCGTTTTTCAGAAATATGTAGTGGGCTGATGTTTATTTTTGTTTTTCCTTCTGTATTATCGATTTGTATACTAGAGGCCATTTTGGGCTGATTTGAGGCTAGATTTGGTATTTTATGTACTGGAGAGTTATTTCTATATAGTTTTGTTTCATTTTTCCTCAGCCATTTTTGTATTTTGAAACGTTGATTGGTGCTTTTATTGGTTCTTTTCTCTGTTTGCTTTTTTTTCTCTTTCTAATATTGATTTGCACACTAGAAGCCATTTTATTTATAAAACAAAAGAGTTCTGTTTTTTGTAATCCACATAGACAAACATAAAATGTAGTGCATAATAGTATTTTAATCTAAAATATTGTGGTTGTGTTTAGCATGTAATTTAACAGCTATATGCTGTATTTAACAAAACGGTAAAATTCTGTTAATTTCTAAAACAGTAGGGCACTGTATTTTTACAGTATGATGCTGGCAACCTCAGCTGCCAGTAGATTACCGTTTTTTTACAGGGAAATTTTTTACAGTGTAGTTACTTGTTGGCACATGAAGTTACAGATGAAACTGTTCACTGGATGTTTCTAGGGTCTGGGTCTGGCCCACCAAATACTTCAAAATTTTTCCACCTCCTGCTGGAAATGCGGCAGTACATGTGGAGGCAAGTATGCAGTATGCGGAAATGGCATCATTCTCAAAGAAGCTGGGCTCATCGGGAGTCCTGGTATCAGTGGCGTTGCCATCTGAAGGTGAACAGGAATCACTATCGACTGAAGGTTCCTTAGAAAAAAAAAAAAAAAGTATTACTACAAACTTTTAGCAAGCATGACAATAAGAGTGTGCTCCTAAAATTTTAACCTGAAATTTGTAAGTATATTTTTGTATTTTTAACAGATGCAATTTAAAGCTAATTAAAATAAGTAAATGGAAGAAGCAATAAAGTTTTTACTCAGAAATAAATGAATTATTCTGTAAACTTACCCTGATAATTCGGTTGTACGTGCTCTCCTTTTTTTGTGTATGTGGCTCTAAAAACTGCAGCCGGGTCAGGATCCATTGCTGTCTGCCAGTCTTCTGAACTCCACTGCTTCCTGAAGTTGCAAGTTTTTTTGTATCGCATATACTGGGTTTGAAGAGAATCCCACCTTTTCCTGAGCTTTCTCTGAAAGATAAAGTATAATTTTACTATGTTGATTTCTCATTTGCTGTACCAACAAGAGTTATTTTAGCTCTTATACTTGTGGATCTAGATGCTAGAACATAAAACAATGAGCCTGTCTTGTTTTTTGCCAAGCACACACATACACAAAATGCTATGTATTATGCACAAGCGAACAAAGCAAAATTAATACATTTCTGCTAAAGACATTTTGTACAGAATTCTTACTCAATATAGCTTGTTTTCAATCTCATGCCACGAGTTTGCATATTGTTTTTCGGTGATGTCGTACAGAGCTGGCCCCTCCTGAATCAAGCTGATCAGTTCATCTTCAACTGCCTCGTTCCACACGGCCATGTCGTTTGCAAAATTTAATGAGAAATGTGACCAAATGACAGTCGGCTTATTTGTGGTCCCTCTTAACTTCGTCATTTGCTTTGTTTCGCCACATCAGTTTTTCAAGTCCGCCCTATTCAGCATGTTATCGGCGTCGGGACCGTCGGCTAGAGAGAGCGCACTGATTGGCTGTTAACTATGGTTCAGCTAGCGAATCAGAGCACGAGGAGAAAAACCAATCCAAAAACACCAATTGAAAGGCTTGGAGGGGCCAGGACCATTTGTAATATAATTCCGATTGGATTCGTCTGAAAAAAGAAAGTCACATACACCTAGGATGCTTTGAGGGTGAGTGAAACACATGCTAATTTACATTTTTGGGTGAACTAACCCTTTAAAGGGAGAAAATTTACAACAACACCAAACAAACTAGCCCGACCGTCACTCGCCGTTGACCCGACGTTGGCCAACAGCCGACCGTTGGCTTGGTGTGTCCCGGGCTTTAATTGAGAGCATAACTCTCTTGCTTTTACAGTATGCTACAACCCAGAATCCGCCCCACCTGCATTTATAAAGCTGCTACTGCATACATATATAGTCTTTATGCACTGCTCAAAAAAATTAAAGGAACACTTTTTAATCAGAGTATAGCATCAAGTAAATTAAACTTCTGGGATATTGATCTTGATTGTTTTTCACTAGTTTTGCATTTGGCTAGGGTCAGTGTCACTACTGGTAGCATGAGGCGATACCTGGACCCTACAAAGGTTACACAGGCAGTCCAACTCCTCCAGGATGGCACATCAATATGTGCCATTGCCAGAAGGTTTGCTGTGTCTCCCAGCACAGTCTCAAGAGCATGTAGGAGATTCCAGGAAACAGGCAGTTACTCTAGGAGAGCTGGACAGGGCAGCAGAAGGTCCTTAACCCATCAGCAGGACCTGTATCTGCTCCTTTGTGTGCAAGGAGGAACAGGATGAGCACTGCCAGAGCCCTACAAAATGACCTCCAGCAGGCCACTTGTGTGAATGCCTCTGAGAAAACAATCAGAAACAGATTTCATGAGGGTGGCCTGAGGGCCTGACATCCTCTAGTGGGCTCTGTGGTCACTGCCTGGCACCATGTAGCTTGATTGGCATTTGCCATTGAACACCAGAATTGGCAGGTCCGCCTCTGACGCTCTGTGCTTTTCACAGATGAGAGCAGGTTCACCCTGAGCATGTGTGAGAGATGTAAAAGGGTCTGGAAAAGCGGTGGAGAATGTTATGCTGCCTGCAACATTGTTCAGCATGACCGGTTTGGTGGTGGGTCAGTGATGGTTTGGGAAGGCATATCCATGGAGGAACACAGAGACCTCTACAGGCTAGACAATGGCACACTTACTGCCATTAGATATCAGGATGGAATCCTTGGACCGGTTGTCAGACCCTTTGCTGGTGCATTGGGTCCTTGTTCCTCCTGGTGCATGACAATGCCCGGCCTCATGTGGCAAAAGTATGCAGTCAGTTCCAGGAGGATTTAGGAATTGATACCATTGAATGTCCCCCACGCTCACCTGACCAAAATCCAATAGAACACCTCTGGGACATTATGTTTCAGTCCATCTGATGTCGCCAGGTTGCACCTCAGACTGTCCAGGAGCTCAGTGATGCCCTGGTCCAGATCTGGGAGGGAATACCCAGGACACCATCCTTCGTCTCATTAGGAGCATGTCCTGACGTTGTCAGGCATGCATACAAGCACGTGGGGGCCATACAAACTACTGAGTACCATTTTGAGTTGCTGCAATGAAATTTCAGCTTAATGGACTAGCCTGCTGCATCCTTTTTTCACTTTAATTTTGAGTGTCTTTGAATTCAGCCCTCTGTAGGTTGATAATTTTCATTTCCGTTAAACAATGTGGCATCTTTTCATTCCTAACAAATTACCCAGTCCATATCAGTATAGATATCAGACCTCAATGGGGAAAAATATCATGCAGGATGTGTTTTCAAAGTGTTTCTTTAATTTTTTTGAGCAGTGTATATATATATATATATATATATATATATATACAAACAATTGTATATTGTAATAAGAATTTTGAATAATGAAAATGCTTTTGTTTCTGCTTATTGCACTCTAAAAAACTGGGTTGTTTTGACCCAGCGATTGGGTAAAATTTTTAACCCAGATAGTAACCTAACTGCTGGGTCAAAACAACCCAATCACTGGTTCTGTCCATATTTTACCTAGTGCTAGCATTTTTTAGAGTGTGTATTAATCAGAACAATTAAAGAAGAAACTGCATCTTTCGTATTTAATTTCTGGTTTAAAAGAGGAAAAATTTATGGAAGACACGGACAGAACTGGAATACATAATTTCATTCTTACAAAGTTTAATTCTCAGTTCACTCAAATAAATCTTACCATTTTTTTTTTCTTTCTTTTTTTCAGCCCCTGCAGGCGGAGCACAGATGAGGGTCTCTCGTCTTTCTGGGTTTTTCTTTCGATTTTGATTTCAAGGCGTTGGTGTTGAAATGGCTTCAAGTTCAGGTAGGCATCAAATTAGATACAAAAAATTCAGCAACGTTTTCTCAATGATTTATGGAGTATTTATGAAACATTAGCCAACAGTAGGCAATGGTTTACTTCGTTTATTAAATGATTTTTCGCTGTGCTTTTACATTTATGTTTAAAAGTGGCATTGAGCACCAGGAATAATGGTAAAGGCTATATCTTACATACATTTTTATAGACTGCATACATTGTGAAATGGCCTGGAGGAATTATGTCTTCTGGTTTTTGGCTTTTTATATCACTATGAGCATAAATGCTGCCTAAACCAAGCTAGGCTTTAATCGTTTTTCTTGTTATATTGATTTCAAGGCGTTGGTGTTGAAATGGCATCAAGTTCAGGAATTAGATACACATATATACAGCAACGTTTTCTCAATGAGTTAAGTAATTATGAAATATTAGTAGGCAATGTTCTACTTTGTTTAGTTTATTAAATTATTATTTCACTGCACTCTTGAACACCAGGAAGAAAGGAATGACCTGTAAAAGGCTACATCACACATACATTTTAATATAGCATATTTTTCAACTTTTCAATACATATCAGGTTTGTTATCTAGACCAACATTATTATAGTTTTATGTTTTAAATTACTTTATATTTTAATAGGCTATCCTTTTCAAATATGCTTTAAACTGTTCGTTCTACAGTGCGTGCGGTGCACAGTTTTTCCGTGTTAAAATGTTTAAAGCAACATGCGGTTGCTGTTTGGATGCGTTCCCGCAGCGGTCCTGTTGCACAAGCTGAGTAATTGACAGCTCACTGTTTGCGAGATATATATATATATATATATATATATATATATATATATATATATGTGTGTGTGTGTGTGTGTGTGTGTGTGTGTCTGTGTGTGTGTGTGTGTGTGTGTGCGCGTGTGTGTGTATATGTATAAATAAAACTCACAAACTGACAAAACAAAGTTCTTTATGACCCGCAGGAATGCGTGTTACAAAGAAGAGGCACAAGAGTTGGCCGTTTCATGTTTTGCTACTTGCTTTAGCAACTTAATAGATACATTTAGAAGTAAAATGCATTGAATCATTTAAAATAAAGGTAAACATATTCACTTCAATCAAAGCACTGCACAGTCTCCAAAAAAGCCCCGTATCGAGGCATGTATGCTGCACCCCAGTTGCCCACTTGTATGTTCTCTTTTTTATGAAGAAGTACACAAATTTAAGTGTGTGGCAGAAGAATACTTTGCGACCATGTCTCTGTCATGCATATTGTCACTGTAAAAACTGCTCCCTTGGCAGGTCTTCCAGTCAATTCCTATCCTATCTATCTGTCTTCTTTATTAATAAAAACACACACACCTCTATCAATTGCATATTTATTCTCTAACTGCCAGCTTTTCTTAAAAAACTAACACTAGCTTTCTCTTTTCTATTCTGTTTCTTTTAAAGTATGTCCCAGAGCATAGTATATTGTCTATTTGACGTCTGCATTTACATTTGAAAGACATATTTTTTAGAGAGTTTGCTCATCTGCAATACGTCTATAGGACATCGCCTTTCAGACGTCAAATAGACGTCTATTAGATGTCTTTAAGATGTTTATGGTTTAGAATGTATGTAAAACTGCAGTTGGCTTTTTCATTATTGCCGGGGATTTCAACCATGCAAACTTGAAAACTGTTGCACCAAAGTTTCACCATTATGTCAACTTTGCCACAAGAGGAGATCAAACGTCCGTGAATCACACAAAAGCCATCCCCCGCCCCCATCTGAGACTATCTGACCACCTATGCGTGCTGCTCTTCCCAGCATACAGGCCACTGCTAAAACGCTCCAGGCCAGTAAGCAGGACCATCAAAGTCTGGACAGAAGGAGCCACTTCAGCCCTACAAGACTGCTTTGACAGCACAGACTGGAACATGTTCAGGGAAGCTGCCACCTATGACCAGCACGTCTGTTTGGAAGAATATACAAACTCTGTGACTGGATACATAGAGAAGTGCATTGAGGATGTCACTGTTGAAAAAGCCATAATTATGCGTGCCAACCAGAAGCCATGGCTGACAGCTGAGGTCCATGCCCTGCTCAGACAGAGGGATGACGCCTTCAAACTGGTGGAGGAAGGGCCTCTCAGGTCAGCAAGAGCTCAGCTTTCCAAAGCCATCAGGAAAGCAAAACGCCAGTATGCACAGAAAATTAACAACCACTTCTATGGTACTAAAGACACTAAAGACTAGAGAGAGTCAGGAGCACCAAGTTCCTTGGTGTGCACATTTCTGACGACCTCACCTGGTCCATCAACACTCATAGAGAATTCCCCATCTTCTACAGAGGAACTGTGTAGAGCGTCCTGGCCAGCTGCATCACTGTGTGGTTTGGAAACTGCAAAACAGCAGAACGCAAGACCCTCCAGTGCACAGTGAAGACAGCTGAGAGGATCATAGGGATCTCCCTCCCCTCGATCCAGGACATCTATCAGGCACGCTGTGTACGCAGAGCCTCTGCCATTGTGAAAGATTCATCTCACCCCTCCCACCATCTGTTTGACCATCTGCCATCAGGCAGAAGACTACGCAGCATCAGGACCCGCACGGCAAGGTTCTGCAACAGCTTTTTCCCCCAGGCTGTCAGAATCCTGAATAAGCTGATACCACCCAGCATCCTACTCCCATCATAAACAGCCTTCCCACCCCATATCTACAGGAAAGAAGGAAACCAAAAAAAAAAACAATGGACATTCGCATACATCTGCACTCTGCACTTTCACTTAGCTGTGCACTATAAACACTCTTGCACAACTGCACAATGGTCAGTTTACATACATCTGCACTTAACTCATCCAATGTGCACTAAGGACACTCTGTGCAAATTCACATATGCTGTACACCAATGACTGCACACCAATCCATGACAGCAATATTATTATTAAATTTGCAGATGATACGACTGTGTTGGGACTGATACATAACAACGACATGTTTGCCTACAGAGATGAGATCCAAAAGCTCACTGCCTGGTGCTCGGATATCAACTTGATACTCAACTCCTCAAAAACAAAGGATTGGTGATAGATTTCTGCTATCCTTTTACAAATGCTCAGTGGAGTATTATCACTTATAACATCCTTGTGTGGTTTAAAAGCTGCACTATGACTGATAAGAATGCTCTGGAGTGAGTGAGGAAGTCAGCGCAGAACATAATAAGAACACCGCTTCCCTCACTGACCGACATATATAGAGCCAGATGCTTGTGTCGCATGGCACACATAATTCAAGACTGTTCCCATCCAAGAAACATGCTGTTCACATTGCTACCTTCTGGGAGGTGTTACAGGGCTATTCAGGGCCACACCTCCAGACTTAAGAACAGTTTTTATCCAAGTGCAGTTAGAGAACAAAATGCATAAATTACACAAAGGACTTTTTTAAACACTATGGAACTGTGCAATATTTACAGGAAGTGTGAATGTCTCATAGTCTGTAAAACTTTAGCATGATGTGGAAAAAAAAATATTGGAGTCAGTTTGTTACTTTATTTTATTAGTGTTCATTTATTTTATTAAACTGGATAAATTGTTACATCTTTTTATATTTTATGAGGTGTCATGATTTACTTTTGATAAAAACAAAGGTTTATTATTGTATGTTCGTTTGGAATTTCATTTATTGTATACCCTTTAAATTCGCTTATTGAAAGAGCAACAACAGCAGCAGCAGTATGGTGTTAACATTTATTTAAACATTTAAGCCTCACTTTCTGTCCAATCACATGCGAGATTCACTTTGCATGTCGGAACCTTCGCACCCCCAGATCTTATTTTACAAGTTTTCATTTAAACTTATTTAATTTATTTAAACACCCAGTTAAACAAGTAATATGAAGAATACAAATTGTTTCAGGAAAATAAAAGATGTGCCACATGCAATTTATATTTGTGTACATTATTTTATTAGGCCTATTGAAATTATACGAACATTTAAGGCCTCAGTTTAATGGGTAAATAAATTCAGAGGGGAAATTCAACACACACACACACACACACTTTTAGGCTTTTGTTTGTGCACATAACATTAAAACTATGGATAGAGAAATGACGCCTCGTGAAGCACTGAGGTCATCCTCTGACTGTTCTGTAAAAAGACAGAAAGCTTTGAGAGTGTAAAAAACAGTGCCATCTGGTATTTAGTCAAAATAAAGTGACCAAAGGCCTGTTAAAGAAACCACACATTCCATAGACAAGTTTCAGTGTGTGTGTGTGTATGTGTGTCTGTTGAATTTCTCCTCTGAATTTAATCACCCATTAAAAGTGTTCGGTTGGATGAAACCACAAGCAGTTCTGTCTTGGCAAGGTCGAGCAAGAAATGTCTGTCAGGCAGGCTGAGATGTGAGCAGCTATTGTCATATCATCTGGCTGGATTGAGAGGTAGAGTTGAATGTCATGAGCCCGTAGCAATGCTAAAGCAGTGCTAAAAATTAATGTGATATCCCGCTGTTGAAAATGGTACGATTCCTAGTTTTATTAGTATGGGTACTTCAGAAAATGACAGCATTTTAATAAAAGGCATATTTGTAATAAAAGCAATTGCCTATTCAGTTCTGTTTCACATCTTTCTTATTGCACTTGAATGGTCAAATACACACAAAATTGTGTCCATCTTGACGAGAATTTTTGGTATCATTTAATGTTATTCAAACAAAAAAGGAAAAGAGAAAATCACTCACTGCTCTTTACTTATACACTGATTATTATTAAAGCTAATAAAGTGATTAATCCATGAAGTGAAGACTATGCAGTGCTTTATTTATTTTACATTTAATTATTCAATTTTTGTAGTATTTCTTACTTGAAGGCTACTGTTAAATACACTTCTGTAAAGCATTTTATTTCATTTGTATCTTTATTATTTAATTTTATTTGTAACCATTGTATTGTTATTTTTTAATATCAAACAAAATAAAACAAAATTGTGGACACACACACATATTGTATATATATATATACATATATATATATATATATACAGGTCCTTCTCAAAAAATTAGCATATTGTGAAAAAGTTCATTATTTTCCATAATGTAATGATAAAAATTAAACTTTCATATATTTTAGATTCATTGCACACCAACTGAAATATTTCAGGTCTTTTATTGTTTTAATACTGATGATTTTGGCATACAGCTCATGAAAACCCAAAATTCCTATCTCAAAAAATTAGCATATCATGAAAAGGTTCTCTAAACGAGCTATTAACCTAATCATCTGAATCAACTAATTAACTCTAAACACCTGCAAAAGATTCCTGAGGCTTTTAAAAACTCCCAGCCTGGTTCATTACTCAAAACCGCAATCATGGGTAAGACTGCCGACCTGACTGCTGTCCAGAAGGCCATAATTGACACCCTCAAGCGAGAGGGTAAGACACAGAAAGAAATTTCTGAACGAATAGGCTGTTCCCAGAGTGCTGTATCAAGGCACCTCAGTGGGAAGTCTGTGGGAAGGAAAAAGTGTGGCAAAAAACGCTGCACAACGAGAAGAGGTGACCGGACCCTGAGGAAGATTGTGGAGAAGGACTGATTCCAGACCTTGGGGGACCTGCGGAAGCAGTGGACTGAGTCTGGAGTAGAAACATCCAGAGCCACCGTGCACAGGCATGTGCTTTTGAACCAGAAACAGCGGCAGAAGCGCCTGACCTGGGCTACAGAGAAGCAGTACTGGACTGTTGCTCAGTGGTCCAAGGTACTTTTTTCGGATGAAAGCAAATTTTGCATGTCATTCGGAAATCAAGGTGCCAGAGTCTGGAGGAAGACTGGGGAGAAGGAAATGCCAAAATGCCTGAAGTCCAGTGTCAAGTACCCACAGTCAGTGATGGTCTGGGGTGCCATGTCAGCTGCTGGTGTTGGTCCACTGTGTTTTATCAAGGGCAGGGTCAATGCAGCTAGCTATCAGGAGATTTTGGAGCACTTCATGCTTCCATCTGCTGAAAAGCTTTATGGAGATGAAGATTTCGTTTTTCAGCACGACCTGGCACCTGCTCACAGTGCCAAAACCACTGGTAAATGGTTTACTGACCATGGTATTACTGTGCTCAATTGGCCTGCCAACTCTCCTGACCTAAACCCCATAGAGAATCTGTGGGATATTGTGAAGAGAAAGTTGAGAGATGCAAGACCCAACACTCTGGATGAGCTTAAGGCCGCTATCGAAGCATCCTGGGCCTCCATAACACCTCAGCAGTGCCACAGGCTGATTGCCTCCATGCCACGCCGCATTGAAGCAGTCATTTCTGCAAAAGGATTCCCGACCAAGTATTGAGTGCATAACTGAACATAATTATTTGAAGGTTGACTTTTTTTGTATTAAAAACACTTTTCTTTTATTGGTCGGATGAAATATGCTAATTTTTTGAGATAGGAATTTTGGGTTTTCATGAGCTGTATGTCAAAATCATCAGTATTAAAACAATAAAAGACCTGAAATATTTCAGTTGGTGTGCAATGAATCTAAAATATATGAAAGTTTAATTTTTATCATTACATTATGGAAAATAATGAACTTTTTCACAATATGCTATTTTTTTGAGAAGGACCTGTATATTAAATTAAACTTTATTTGTATATTGCTTTTAAACGATACAAAACGTTGCAAAACAATTTTACAGAAAATTAAGTTTCTACAATATTTAGTAGTGACAATAACAGTGGTGACTGTCAGTTTATTTACATATGGCAGAAATGTACGGAAAAATAAATTAAAGACGTAATCAAACAGACGATGAACACTATTAGCAGCAGTTATTATATGATGCAATCAAACTTATAGCAAAATTTGGTAGTTCTGTATGTTGTCTCAGGGTTAGCATCATCTGAGGTCCTCTGAGGGGTTGGCATCATCTCTTCTCAGGTGTTCTGGATCCAGACTGAAGCTTGTGTAAATCCTAGTTACCACGGGATGTCAATTCCCTGGTAGAAACAGAGAAACAAATAGGGACATAATTAGCGTAGCTGCTGTTCCAACCAAGTAAAATAAATTTGTTTAACCCTAGCTAAAGAATAATAATGCACAGTTGTTCAGATACAACTGCAGTACAAGATTATGAGATGCATTATTTGAATGCTTGGCCACAGAGATGTGTCTTTAATCTAGATTTAAACAGAGTGTGTCTGAACCCCGAACATTATCAGGAAGGCTATTCCAGAGTTTGGGAGCCAAATGTGAAAAAGCTCTGCCTCCTTTAGTGGACATTGCTATCCTAGGTACTACCAAAAGTCCAGAGTTTTGTGAACTTGGTTAGCGTGATGGATTGTAGCTTGTAGAAGTCTAGTTAGGTAAATCAGTCATGGTTCGCCCTCTCCTGTTAGGCGGGACCTCGCACCACAATGAAAAAGAGAGGGATGGAGATGGACTAAGGAGGTGGACAAAGGAGTGGACGTGGGATGGAAAAAGGTGATAGCGAAGGGTTGGCAGCAAGGCTGTACAGGTGGATGCTCTGGCAGAGGACGGACACCCGGGAGGAGGATGATCCACAGAGTCCAGGGTGGTGATGATGGAGGAAGGAGCCAGGGAGGATCAGACAGATAGAGGAGCCAGGACGTAGACAGTAGGGACTTGAAGCAGGAGGAGCCAGGCAGTACCCAGGCCACAGCCCTGATGGCGACCCACGGTGGAGCCATCGGAGGGAGAAGCCATGGTGGAGGAAGGGCTGATGACTCCAAGGGCAGGTGGTGGTGGAGCCCGAGGCAGAGAGCCGATGAGCAGGTGGTGGTGGAGCCCGAGGCGGAGAGCCGATGAGCCAGGGCGACGGGGAGGATCCGGAGGACCAGGGTGGAGCCCAGGGCTCTGGCGACTGAGGCGGAGATCCGGAGGTCTGCAGTGGAGCGACTGAGGACCAAGGTGGAGCTGGGTCGAAGGGCTGAGACGGAGTCCAGGACTCAGAGGCTGGAGGCGGAGACATAGGATCCTCCAGCCACGATGCCGATGGAGACTGGCAGACCTACGGTGATTCCACCTTACAGATGGCGGGCTGAGGGTGAGCAGAAGGGCTGACAGAAGACAGCGGTGGCAATGGTAAAGCAGCAGGAAGATGCAGGAGAGGGAGGGAATTCCAGGCATGTAGGCAGTTCTGGGTAGCTAGAGCATTTAGATGGAGGTGGAAGCAGAATAGGCATGTCTGCATATATATCCATGGTTAATAAAGTCCTCAGAGTCCTGCAACTGCTCACCCTCAGCGGTGGTGCAGTGGAAGGGGCTTTCCTCAGCACCTTCATGCTCCACTATATCATCCACCATCGCGTGCGATGTAGCCGGCTCTCACACCTGGTCGGACGGTTGATGAGGCTCTGGCTCTGGGTGGGCTCGGGCTGACGCTCAACAAATTGGAGTGATGGTGGGCTGGGCTCTGGGTCAGGAGTGGGGCTGGTGTCATTGACTGCGATGTCCATGGTGAGCAGCACCCACTCAACAAAGGCGACGAGGCTCTCTCGAGGACCGTCCCCAGACAGCTGCCCTTGTGTGGAGGTGTTCAGTCCAGCTTAATAAAACAAACAGAGGCAGCTGTCCGGTTAGTGTGTCAGGTTGGCGAGAAACACAAAGTATTTGGTGTGGTCCTCGAGAGAGCGGTTCCCCTGCTCCAGCAGGAGGACGAGGACAGCAGGATCATTCATTACACAAAACAAAAAAATGACAAAAAAACTAAAATTAAAACGAGGGAAGACGCCACTAAATTTACTTTCTTGTTAGGTCCGGTCTTTTGTCACAGTGTGGTGCAGGAGTGAATGCACAAAGCAGAAGAATAACGAGAAACAGTGTTTAATTATCCACATAAGGGAAGGTGGGAAACACATGTATCCATGAACGAGACCGGACAAAGAATCACTGAACAGAATGCAACTTATATGGGGAACGTAAATGAGGATAATGATTAGACACACCTGAACATATAGACGCAATGAACAGGAGACAGAAACTAGGTCACACAGAGCACATAGGGAATGAAAAATACAACAAAACGTCTGTGGGTGTGACAAATATATATATATATATATATATATATATATATATATATATATATAGCAAAGCTCTATATATACCTTAAGCCTAGGCTGTATCATAGACTGATATTTACTCCTCCTAGACCTGTGTGGTGGAACTGGCTTGTGTTTTTTTTTTAAATATACTTAGCTCAACTCAAACTCATGGCTCCGAAGTTCACTTAAACATTCAAAGCTGTCCAACAAGTTTAAGAGCCACTTGCTCTAACACACGGGGCAGGGAAGACACCAATACATTACTAAAGGGCAGTTTCTAAAGGTAATCGGTAGCGAACCATGCCACCGGATTTAAAAAAAAAAAAAATTTACTGAGACCCAGGACTCAATTTATTTTTACTAATCTTAACTCAGTATGACTCAAATTCACCACTGAAGGTGAGGCATCAACACAGACACTCAAGAGGTAAATTGCATTACAATCATCACTGGTAACACTTTATAATAACGTTCTGTTATAAGTCATTTATAAATTATTAGTTAATGATGAATTAAACATTTACAAAACATGACTATACTTTCATAAATGATCAATAAGTAATAAGTTAACATTTTAGTAATGTTTTATTCAGTTATAAGTCACTTATAAATTATTAGTTAATTATGAACGAATCATTTACAAAAGATGACTATATGTTCATAAATGATTGAGTGGTATGCTAACGATTTACAAATGTGTTGTAAGTTATCTTAAAAAAAGTTTAAATCATGAAATTAATCAAACAGATCATGTGTATACGGTTTATAAGTTATTAATTGATACATTATTTATCACTTATAAATCATTGAAGTATTTATGTCAAAATTGTTTTGTATAATTACCTCAATAAACAATTGTTAATCATGAACAAATGATGAATAAACCATTAGTTAATTATCAGTATATGATTTATTGACGAAGTTGTAAGCTGCATCATCGCGCTGCATCTCACTCAACACAATTTGGCATGTTGCAAACAATCTATGGTGGTCGCAAATCACAAGTGACAGCCAATAAGGAGCGAGGTTTGACCTCACTGCCGCAAACCAGTGTCATTGTGTTGAAGTGCCAATTTTGAAAGTTTTAACGGATGAGACGGCAGCTATGTACTGTTAATAATGTATAATGATTATATTACGGAAAACAAATATTTTTCTCACACGGTGGTATTGTACAACTCCTGAAAACTTGGAATAAAATGCACAAAATAATGGACTACGTTTATGGTGCGTTTTCATGTTATGGCGAGCAGCTGTCCCATGGGAAACAAAATAAAAAATAAACAATTAAGTGGTTATTAAATGGTGGCTTATAACTTTTAATCTTTTATAGAGCTTTCTAAAGGTGTTACTTGCTGTTTTAACATTACAACTTGTGTCTTGTGTTAAATCTGGTAGGACCTGGTATGCTAATTCTGTCATTTATCTTCTATACTTTTTAAAATGAGATTAAGTGATGATTGTGCAGTGTTTTTATTACTATTACATTTTTTGTATGTGTGTGAGTGTGTGTTTATATGTACCTGGTATTCCCTATGTTATGGGGACCAAATGTCCCTACAAGTATAGTAATACCAGTCAATTTTGTGGGGACCTTGTGGAGACATTTTTTGGTCCCCATGAGAAAAACAGTTTGTAAATCATACTAAATTTTGTTGTTTGGAGAATGTAAAAATCAGAAAGTTTTCTGTGAGGGTTGTGTTTAGGGTTAGAAGATAGAATATATACTTCATATAAAAATCAGTAAGTCTAAGGAAAGTCCCCGAAAAAAAATAAAAACTTAACGTTTGTGTATGTGTGTCTGTGTTCTTTTTCAGTGAGCGATCTGAGGATTGTTCTGCTTGGAAAGAATGAATCAGAAAACAGCCGAGTGGGAAACATTATACTGGGTAGAGAAGCATTTCACACTAAAGCTCCATCTTATTTACAGAAGAAAATTGTGAGCATCAGTGAAGTGGTGAACGAGAGACACATCACAGTCATCAACACTCACCTGATCCAGCAAAATCTCTCAAACCAACAGACAGTTCAGGGAGTGAGAGAGTGTGTGTCTCTGTCTGCTCCAGGACCTCATGTGATCGTACTTGTACTGCAGTACAACAACTTCAGAGAGAATGACAGACACAGAGTGAAATATGTGCTGAACCTCTTCAGTAAGCAGGCCATTAAACACACTATAGTGCTGACTACTGATGATGAGTCACACACATCCAAACTGACTTCTGTTATATGGGATATTGCTATTCATGATTTAATAAAGGAATGTGGAGGAGAACATCTTCAATTTGATACAGGAAACACAGGATGGCGCTCTGAGTTGTTCAGAAGAATAGAGAAGATACTCAAGAAAGAACATGAAGAATTTCTCATCTGTGAGATGTATGAAGATGATGGCTCATCGGTGGATCAAGATCAGAACAAATCTGGAGCTTCAGTCAAAGGAGACAATGAAGAGAAGGAGGATTCTGATCTCAATGAGGGGACAAAAACAGGACGTGATGGAGGAGGTTCGTCAAAGTTTTTTTTTTTTCAGGGTAAAAATACCTCTAAGAATATGCTTATGAATTACTTTTGTGTTCTTTAATAGTTTCTGTGCAGTATTAGAGACAGGAAATGACAGGGAGCACTACTGCATGACTACTATTTATTCTTTTTACTAATCTGTAAAAAGTATCTTAAAATGTATTTGTATCACTGAAGTGTAAATAGAACAATATTTTTGATATTTTTGAACAGTAAGACAAAGTATGCAAAGTCTTCAGACATAGTCTGAGTAATACTGTCACTGTTGTATACATCAGAGCAAAGCATTTCTAACCAGCATGCAGTGTTGGGGAAGCTACTCTGAAACTGTAGCCTGACCCGCTACAAGCTACTCAATACTGGATTAAAGTAGTTAAGCTATAGTACATTAAAGCTACCCTTCTGAAAAAGTAGCTAGCTACACTACAAGTTAATATCAAAAAAGTAGCTAGCTACATTTGAACTACAGTACTTTCGTTTTTTATTGTTTTTTTTTTTTTTTTTTTACAATTAACATAACAAATAACAAATTATTAATGATGAATTATAATGAAGTTAATTTAAATATAAGTAAAATATTTGGGGTTTAAAACAACATACCGTCCCCTTGGAATTATAAGGTTCTATCTGCATTCTGAGTAGTTTTGAGATTTTGAGCTTCAAAGTTTTTGCATTCCATTCGACTGTTTAGATACAACTTTTTTGATTATTTAAATAAAAAGTCCCAAGATGTACAGAACATTAAAAAATCTATCACATAATATAAATAAGTTGTCACAGAATAGGAATATGTGAATAACTCGATTTTGACAAAAATGTCAGATAAAACCATATAATTCCAAGGGGACGATACTGTAATGCAATCATGATTTCAAAGATTAGGGTGAATTCAGGTTGATTGGGACACTTTTCCAAGCCATTTCAATGACAAAAAGTGTCCCAATCATTTGATTTTGTAAACTATCAGATACACACAATAATAAAATAGGCTACTGTGTAGTTATATAATTGTTACGCTTTGCTTACGGGAGGAATGCGGAAATGAGGAGATGTGAAGATTTCACAAAACAAGAGTCTTTAATAATCCAACAGGAAGACACAGTGCACAAGGAAGATGTTCAAGACCCAACAAGGAAACATGAGGCAGACTACACATTTATACTAAACTTAATGAGAGACAGACAGTAGAGGATGACACGGGAGTGGATTTTCACTCCTGTCCCGTCCCACTCCCATAGAAAGAAATCTTGTCCCGTCCCATTCCCAGACCAAAGTTTAAAAAATAATCCCATCCCATCCCGCTCCTGGTAAATTGACTCCCACTCCCATCCCGCTCCTGTTTAAACTGACTCCCGCTCCTGTACCGCTCCCATATATTTTTTTCTTCAATTAGTGTTTAGTTAATACATAGAATTTGATTTAATCTGCTCTCCATCCTGTTTTAGACCAGCTGCTGAGCCCCTGTTTCTAGATTTTCTCCAGAAAATGGAAGACAGCAAATAAAAGAAAAACAGTACATAGTTCACACCATGTATACAATAGTTTAATAAACCCAAACAGCACATAAAGCTGCATTTTACTCATTTATTGTTGAGTAAACAATACATTTATAGTTTACATTTATAGTTTTTTTAATTACATGTTAACGATTTTCATCAATTATGCTCTTGCATAATGAGTCCATCTTAGTTATATGTTGCTGTGTAGGAACAAAAGTGCATCTACATTTTCTGGATTGAAGGTAGAACGCCTCTCCTCTATCAGTCTTCCTGCAACACTGAAGCTACGCTCAGAAGGAGTACTTGTTGCGGGGATAGCTAGCAGCCTCTTGGCAACTGGTACGAGCCCACCTGACATCTCCCGCCAGAAGTCAAGAAGACACTGGAAACGTGTCAACTTAGTGTCACTCATGTATTGCAGCACCAACTGGCGACCATGTGACTCCATATCACCACTGTCCTCCTTCCTCTCTTCCTCTTCTACACAACTTGCAAAGAAGTTATGCACCTCCATAGCTCCTTGCTCTGGGGGTGGATCTTCAGGAAAAAAATACATATTCTTATAGAACATTGTCATTTACAATCTAGTTCTTTGTAGTCTAACATACTCAATTGTCTAACACACCTATATTAAACATTACCTATAAGGTAATCCTCACACCTGTCCTGTATGTGTGTGTCACTCTAAATAAATGAAAATAAATTTTGTCTGTTGATGCTAGTGTTATTCACCCTCTTTCTCCACAAGGCCTCTCACTCTCTCCTCTGTCCCTGCCGTTTCTGTGATATGCCTTGTGGATAAAGATGATCTGATTTGAGAGACAGACAGACACACGGAGAGAGATACCTGAAGGATTCTCTCCACAGTCCTTCTGATGTGGTCACTGGATTTAACACCTTCCATCTCTCTTGTGGCCAGAATCCGGTTTACCATCTTCCAGTCAAGGATGTAATGCACTGTAACAGTGATGTAGTGTGTGTTGGTCCTTTCCTCTGTCCAAAGGTCTGTGGTTACAGCATGGTCTCTAGTCTGCATGAAAGGAAGAATTATATTTTTAATGGGCCACAAAATATCTTACATGTAAAAAAGATTACCAGTTTAGAATATGGAGATATTATGGCGTTTAAAAATTGTAAGGAAAATCTGGTGTATAAGGTTTAGAATCTATAGATCACAGACTACTGCGTGAGAGGTACAATTTATGTATAAAAATAGTGCAGAGTGACATACCTGACGGAGCTCCTCCATGACCAGCAGTTTTATTTTCTCATACTCCCCTTCTACGTGACGGGAAACTGTGCGTGCACATGGCAGTATGTCTTCCACCTGCACGTTACTTCCATATTTGGCTCCAATGTCGAGCAGCTCCTGTGCTACGTTGGTAAAGCCTTTCCCCTCTACCACAGCAAAGGGTCTGAGATCTTGGCTGCACATGCGAGCAATTTTGTCGGTCAGACGAGACTTGACACCTGACGGCAATTTTCGCTTGATGAACGAAGCGATGCTTGGCTGATTCTTTCCCGAATTTGCCTTGCAAATGTGCCTCTTCAGACCGCTCGTCCCTGAATCACTTGCGTACTTGACTAAGACTAAGCATGTCTTACAAGCAGCGTACATCATGCTATCACCGTCACATTCTACTCTCATAAACTTAATTAATATTTCAGACTTTCCGACCAGTTCTGTGAACTTAATAGACATGTCATTACTTCTGACTTTGCGCTGTAAATCATTTTTTGCCACATCGACTTCTCCGCGGCTGTTAGCTCCCTCCATCACTGCTCTTTGAATTCCGGCGGGAAGCCGTGACAAAAAGCACTGATGGCTTCTGGGACGGCTGGGTCGTGTAGTTATTTTTTAATTGCGTTACATTGTAGGTGTACTAAACGGAAACTACAAAATGGTGCATTTACTTTTATTTATTTTTTTTTCGTCTTTGCTATTGGTTGATTCCCGCTCCCGTCTGCTCCCGTTAACCATTTATCCTGTACCGTCCAAATCCCGTGATTAATAGCAAAGATGACTCCCATCCTGCAGGAACCCCACGGGAATCCCGTGACCCGTGGGATTCCCGAAAAAATGTCAGCCTCTAACAGACAGGTGTGGGGAATCAACGAATAATGAGACAAGAACAGGAACATGTCCAAATAAGGGAACACTGAAACAGAAACGGGCAAAACAGGTCAATAATCCTGACATATCACCCCCCCCCCCTCCCGGAAGGCACGTCCTCGCACCGTAGAACAGAGGGGGATGGGGACAGGGACAGGTGGGAACTAAGGAGGAGGCTCGGAAGGAGGATGGGCACCTGGGAGAGGGCCGGCAGACAGAGACCAGGGAGGCAACGAAGGAGGAAGAAGACAGGAGGGGCATGGAGCAGGAGAAGCACAGCAGGACCCAGGCCACAGCCATAACAGCGGCCCACGGTGGAGCCGGTGGAGGGAGGAGCCATGGTCGCCGACTCCAGGGGGACAACCAATGGCGGCGGAGCAGGTGGTGGAGGAGTCTGAGGTGGAGGCGGAGATCCAATGTGCCAGGGTGACGGAGAGGATACAGAGGTCCTAGGCGGAACAGATGGCACTGGCGACCCAAGGCAAAGGCATGGGTCCCAGAGGCTGTGGTGGAGCCAGAGCAACAGAGGACCGAGGAGCCGCCGAGGGGATGAAGGAGGCTGACGGAGCCGGAGGGACAAGACAAAGCCTGAGGAGTGGAGTCTTGAGGCACAGGATGGTCGACGCCAGACCAAGGCGGAGCTTGAGGAATGAGGGAGCTGGCAGAGCTAGTGGACTGCCAGGTCACGGTGGAGAGGAGGGAGCTAGGAGGAGGGAGCTAGGAGCCAGGGTCGAGCCGATGGGTCAACAGGCCGAGGTGGTGTCTGGAGCCCAGAGGCTGGAGGCAGAGCCAAGGGATACTCCGACCGGGCAGTCCTGTGGAGCTCACACCAAATAGATGGTGGGCTGAGGGCGAGCAAAGGGGCTGCCAGATGACAGCTGAGGAGGCAGGAGCGGGTGGGAGGGCAGGCATTTGTGAGCCTCCGGGCTTTCAGGCCAGAACTTAGGAATGGGAGCCCTCTCCTCTTCAGTGTGCCACAGTCACCGCGCCATACACTGCTCAATCTCAGCTGTGGTTCAGGGGGCAGAGTTGTTGCCGGCTCACACACCTTGACTGACGTCAACAGCAGCTCTGGCTCCACGGCGAATCCTCAGCACTGTCGCTCCATGTGACGATGGCTCATTAGTCGTGGCGGGCTCTGGCTCTCCATCAACGGTGGGCTTGGGCATGCACTCTGCGAAGCAGGGAGATTGTGGGCTGGGCACTGGGTCCAGAGTGGCACTGGCGAGATCCCCCTCAGGACAGACGGTGAATAGGTGTCCGTGTAGGAGTAGGAGGTCCTCCAGATTGGAGAGGGGATCCATGGTTTGCCGGGCAAACTGAATCGCATAGCCAAGTCTGACAGTTCTCGTGAGCCAGCGAGACGGTCTGGGGAGCACTAGCCAGGCCCCCAGAGACTGAACAAGTGGAACTTGGGGAACCCCCGACGTACCTGTGGTGGGGCAGTGAGGCTAAGCACAGGGACCCGACCCGGAAGGCACAGCGTCCCGGAGTGTGGTCTGAGTGAGTGGTGTGACTCTTACCTGGCTCTGCAATTGGGCAGGGGGCGCGTGAGAAGGCAGAGCGTCCTTGAACCGGGCCCTGCTGCCTGCTGGCGAAAGGAGAGAAGGAGGCAGCGTGGCCAAATCTTCATCTCCAGAGCCTAGCCTGTCCCCCGATTGCAGTGATCAACATCAGGTCATCTGCTGGTGGGACAGATGAAGTGCTGGGCCCCTGCCCTGACCTGACCGAGGCATCAGCATCAACATCGCGGTACACCAGAGGGCACGATGCGCTGGAGGAGTGAGGGGCCCGTGGAGACTCGCTCGGCGGGGAAGCCCTCACTGTTACCCTCATATCACCCTGGCCATGAACCGAAGTAGCCCTCCTCTTGAAGGAGGAACTAGAACAGGGCATGGGGAGGGGGACTCCTCCTCGTTTGACGAAGAGCAGCCTTGATCGCAATATCGCGATGGTCATGTTCCCACAAGGAGAATATGACTCATCCACGAACACTCCCTCAGCGTGCTTGAGGCCCAGGCACGAGATGCAGCGATCGTGACCATCAGATGGAGCCAGGAAACGACCACATCCAGAAACCCACGAGTGGAAAGACATCTTTAAATAGACGCCCCGTCACCCGTGGAGCTCTTTTAGTAATTGCTCTTTTAGTTTTTGTAAAAATACCGAAGTGTTGAAGCACCCAGGAGGAGTTGCAGCGTGACCACAGAATGGGAAGCTGAAGCACATTGAGAAAAAAGCAGCAGCACTGGCAACCCCCGCTGATGGCCCATAACACCAACACTCGTGTCAAAAGGCTGTCTTGACGACACTCTGCTCAGGAAGCTGAAGGCTCGGCTCCAAAGCGAAAAGCTGAATGTGCGACTGCATGCACTCTCCTTATATGCCCGCGCTGCGGGGCGGCGTGTGTGATGCAAATCTCGCACACCAACATTCATTGGCTTGTTTTGTTAACACTCGAAGGCGATTCATCTCTCTGGCGAGATCCCAATTCGTCAGTCACTGACGTAACGTTGAACATGACTGACTGAAAGGGAACTGTGGGGCACAAATTTTATTATGACCATTCATAACTGTAAAATGGACATTTGATCTAGAGTGCAATAAAGAAGAAAAATGAATCAGTTTAAAAAGGCTATTATTCACCTCCTGCATGTGCTTTAAGTGTTTGACGTAGACCGCATTTCAATCTTTGTTTTGCGTAAATTACAGTTGATTCATGTGAAATATCCACTCCTGTACATCCTTTGCAAAATCATCAGACAATCTCTTGTCAGAGGACAGACTGTAAAGCCTGAAAACAGATGGCGGTAATAAACAAATTTAGTTTGTGATCTAGTCAGAAGAAGATGCTGCATGCGCTGCCCGTGCAAAACTGTATGTAGTATTTGGTCGTGCTACATCGCTACTTGCTGGAAAAAGCAGTTAGCTACAGGAAAAGCTACACTGTTTTAAAAGTAGCGAAAAATGTAGTTATGCTAGTAGCGTTGCTACTTATAGCTAACTTCTCCCCAACACTGCCAGCATGCATCTTCAGTATTCACCAGATCTATTGTATGGTTTTAGAAGACTTGAAATAAATCATGTGGACTACTTTTATTGTACGTTTGTAGGGCTTTATTTTCTTGTAGCTTGATTAGTAAAATTTTCATTCCACTGTCGTTGTGAAAAAGCAGTTGGACATTCTGCTAAAATGTCCCTTTTGTATTCAGAGGGAACAAATACAAAAAAATAATATGTTCTTATATCAGCACATGGGTATATGGCCTGTTCCTCTAAAGGGTGTAGTGAGTGCACACTGTCTGTGCACACGGTGGCTCTGGACTGTAGAAACATCCAGAGCCACCGTGCACAGGTGTGTGCTTTTGAACCAGAAACAGCGGCAGAAGCGCCTGACCTGGGCTACAGAGAAGCAGCACTGGACTGTTGCTCAGTGGTCCAAAGTACTTTTTTCGGATGAAAGCAAATTTTGCATGTCATTCGGAAATCAAGGTGCCAGAGTCTGGAGGAAGACTGGGGAGAAGGAAATGCCAAAATGTCTGAAGTCCAGTGTCAAGTACCCACAGTCAGTGATGGTCTGGGGTGCCATGTCAGCTGCTGGTGTTGGTCCACTGTGTTTTATCAAGGGCAGGGTCAATGCAGCTAGCTATCAGGAGATTTTGGAGCACTTCATGCTTCCATCTGCTGAAAAGCTTTATGGAGATGAAGATTTCGTTTTTCAGCACGACCTGGCACCTGCTCACAGTGCCAAAACCACTGGTAAATGGTTTACTGACCATGGTATTACTGTGCTCAATTGGCCTGCCAACTCTCCTGACCTGAACCCCATAGAGAATCTGTGGGATATTGTGAAGAGAAAGTTGAGAGACGCAAGACCCAACACTCTGGATGAGCTTAAGGCCGCTATCGAAGCATCCTGGGCCTCCATAACACCTCAGCAGTGCCACAGGCTGATTGCCTCCATGCCACGCCGCATTGAAGCAGTCATTTCTGCAAAAGGATTCCCGACCAAGTATTGAGTGCATAACTGAACATAATTATTTGAAGGTTGACTTTTTTTGTATTAAAAACACTTTTCTTTTATTGGTCGGATGAAATATGCTAATTTTTTGAGATAGGAATTTTGGGTTTTCATGAGCTGTATGCCAAAATCATCAGTATTAAAACAATAAAAGACCTGAAATATTTCAGTTGGTGTGCAATGAATCTAAAATATATGAAAGTTTAATTTTTATCATTACATTATGGAAAATAATGAACTTTTTCACAATATGCTAATTTTTTGAGAAGGACCTGTATACATAAACTATCTATTTCAATGAGTAAAAATGCACTAAAAAATATCCTAAATATGAGTCAATTAATTCAGTCATTCATAAAGATTCATAAAGAACTAAATTGCTTAATTTCTGAATTAATCCATTTTAACCAAACAATTGAATAAATAACTAAAATTTAGAGTATCATTTGATTTCTTTTGTTCTTTTTGAAAAATAATTTCATATTTAAATATTCATTTTTAAAAATCTATTAATACCTATTAATTCTATTCTTTTCAAGCATTATTTATGCAATTGTAATTGTATTGTAAATGCATGTTTTCCATAACATTGTAGCCTTAAATGTTCACATGTAATGAATTCTATGTTTTTTGCTTTTTTCTATGTAAGGGATAATGTACATCCAGCTGGTTATCGCAGAATAAAGCCTGAAGGGCTTTATTTTATTTAAGAAAGCAGTTGCTAGCAAGCAGCGAGTTCCAACTTGACGGACTTACTTATTACACAACACTTCACCACTTTAATACTCATGGCGAAAAAAGATATTAAAACAAAAACATTTCAAAATCGTACCAGTTTGTTAGTTATCTTATAACCCATTACAGTGTACAAAACAGTCATTGCAAAATGGCAGCAGCTCCATTCTATGAAGCGAGAGAGCGAGTCCGCAATACCAGGATGACATAATTAAAAAATTGTACTCATAATATTGAATTGAGTTCTAATATTTTATTAGTCAACCAAACTCAAAGCGTCTACGAAGAAAAAATATTCCTACTGTAGCAAGCAAACAGCAACGATTGCAGGCAATTAACCAGATGAGTCTGTTTTATTAGTTTTTACCAGTTGTTATCAGCGAATAACATACCTTGGCATGTGGTGACTGACCGGAATCAAGTATTCCACAGAGCCGTGTAATAATACACAATAATTACTATTAATGGATATTACAAAATAACGACCTTTTTGGGTGATTTCTCTGCCAAAATTGATGTGCGGCTAATTTGTGATTGATTTGATGAATTAATCAGCACATGGTGTAGTTAATTTTTTTCTTTTTAAATGACAGCTTTAATTATAAGATATTAGGTGTGTTCGACTTGAAGTGGCGCTGCACAGACAGATCGGTGTGTGACATCAATGTACTGTGAAAGCTATAATAGAGTGGACGTCTCCATATGCTTTCAAATTTCTCTCTTGGTACTTTGATGTCACACATCGATCAATCTGCGCGGAACCGCTTCAAGTCGAACACACCTATTAACAGCTGATATTATGATGTTGTCTCGTATTTCCTGTGTGTTTGTGGACTTTTATGTTATTTCCATTAAGTTCCTGGGTGTTTCCCATTAACCATGCTCCTTTGTTATCTTGTTAAGCATGTTTCTCTTGTGTATAAATAGCTTACGTTTCTCTCATGGTTTGTCAGTCGTTGCATATGAACTCTTGTTCCTAGTGTTTTCCTGCTTGTCTATTAAATTATTCCTGTGCATAGATACTAGTAAATTAAAGTGCAGTTGTGATTACAGCAATTCCAGCATGATGCGAATACATAATTAATCTAACTTTGAAGTTAAAATCAAACTTTTTGACCTTTTGACACAGTTCCAGAAGGTGTGAAGCTGAATCTGGTTGTGTGTGGGAGTAACAGAGGATTAAAATCCTTCATATCAAACCTGATCCTGAAGCAGAGTGAGAGAAGATCAGAGCTGAGCTCAGAGTGTGTGAGGAGAGACGTGGAGCTTCATGGACGTCTGATCAGTCTGGTGGAGCTTCCAGCTCTGTTCAACACTCAGCTCTCAGAGGAGGAAGTGATGCGTCAGACTTTCCGCTGTGTGTCTCTCTGTCATCCTGGAGTTCATGTGTTCATCATCATCATTCCTGATGCTCCAATTAATAATGAAGACAAAGCAGAAATAGAGGAGATCCAGAGGATCTTCAGCTCAAGAATCAACAAACACATCATGATCCTCATAAAGCAGAAATCAAAGCATCAGACAGCAGAACTAAATGAAGAAACACAGACTGTCATTGAGAGATTTGGAGGACGACATCATTTCATTGACCTGAACATACAAGTGTCTGTGTTGATGGAGAAACTGGAGCAGATAATTGAAGAAAATAGTGGTGTTTGTTTCTCCACAGAGACATTGATGGAGACACAGATGGAGAAACTGCAGAAATTTGAACAAATGAAGAGGAGAATCCATTCATTAGAGACGTGGTTTCAGTCACAAGGTAATGATCAGAAAATCTGTATTGATTAAACACACATTTCATGTTTTGTGTTCATCTGCTTCTCCCATTTGCTCTTTTTACATTGACTATTACTCTACTGTATATAGACTAATACATTTAGACACAACAATACTCAAATATTTATTACAATATATACTGATAAACTTAAAAGGTTACTCTACCCCAAAATGAAAATTTTGTCATGAATCACTTATACCCATGTCGTTCGAAACCCAAAAAAGCTTTGTTCGTCTTCGGAACAAAATTTAAGATATTTTTGATGAAAACCGGGAGGCTTGGGACTGTCCCATTGACTGTCAAACAATTAACACTGTCAACGGACAGAAAAATATAAAAAACATAGTCAGCTTAGTCCATCTCCCATCAGTGGTTCAACTGTAACGTTATGAAGCTACAAGAATAGCTTTATTTTTCGTAGCTTTATAACGTTACTGTTGAACCACTGATGGCAGATTAATGTGTTATTTTAGACACAATGTTGTCTGTTTTGCTCAATTTTGCCAATGAAAATATAAAGACAAAGCAGAACTGTTCGTCTCAGAGCAACACACAATGGCATTTCATTTCTTAATGCATGTTTTGAATGAATTGGGTGAACCATTTGGCGCATTGGATTTGAAGTGGCGCTGCACAGATCAACATATTACCGCAAGAGTGATTCAAAAGCATAAGGAGCCATCTGCTCTCTATGGCTGTTGCGGTACTTTGAAGTCACACACCGATTAGTCTGATGGTGATGATCCGCTTCAAGTCGAACAAGCCTAATGATTCAATGGACCATTCTTAAAGAACCATTTACTTCCATTCTGAAATCAAATGAATGAATAAATGACTTAATGACTTAATTATTAAGACATTTACCACCACCTACTGGCAGTTTTAATTTATAGAGTATCATTTCATTAAAGAAATTGTTTAAAATTTCTATAGTAATAATAATAAAATTAATAAAATGAATTATTAAAGATAGGCTATAGTCTAGTTCCCCCACCCAAAAATGACAGTTGTGTCATCATTTACTCACCCTCATGGTCCAAAAGAGTATATGTAATAATTTTTATTAAGCAAAAAAACATATATATATTTCTTGCTGAAGCTACTTTTTGTAATGTCTGTTTGATGCTTTACACAACAATATATAAAATTGTAAAAAAAAAAAAAAAAAAAAAAGAGCAAATAAACACAAGTAACATCCCTCTTTACAGATATAAATTGTAAGAATATGACTAGTACGGATGAATAAACAGCCTGCAAGTTAAGGCTATTAAATAGCAGTCCCAAACTAGTTTTTGTTAGTTAAGTGGGTATGAGCCACCACATTCATTGAAACATATACAAAATAACACAAGGTGATAATAACATTGCAATTTTGGGTGAAGGTAACAACAGTTACCATGGTGAATACACAATACTAACATGAACTGTTAATGAAACATGGAAACTGCTAACAAAGTACCAGTTATGTGATTTATTGGTACTTAACGTTTATTTCACACATTGCAATCTTGTAGTTTCTTTTGCATTTTAGTAAACTGATATAGAGCGTGCGCCACTGCATTTGCCTGTGATATTGAAGAGTGTGCGCTACAACCACAATAATATGCTGACAGAACTGGATAGTTAATTTTTTTTTAGGTGAGAGAGGTTTTATTTCGTAACAAGTTACGAAAATAGCGATAGAACAATTACGCTGACAACATCTCATCTGACCACAGATAGTGAATCAGGACAGATCGTTTTTCTCAGTGACTCTTTACTTAAACTGCATCTGACAGAAGTGTTAACAGCTTTCAGGCACATCTTTAAAAACAAAAGTCTTGCATCAGAAAAACATTTAGATTTATGTTTTTTTGTTGTTGATGTCATTTCTGCACTCCCTGCAGTACTTCTGCCAGTGTGTCTTACATGTGTTACGTTTTACATGTGAGGATCAGTTCCCCTTGTCTGCTTCAAGTAGGTTGATCTTTTAAGTGGATCAGAAGAGAATGCTGTCACTGATGATTATTATCACTGGCAGCTTCATATTTGGATATACCTGGGCCACGCCCACACTGCATATCCACTTTTATAATTCTATCGCCCCTTCCTCTGTTGACAGCGCTAAAGTAAAAGTGTGTGGCAAGCTCCCCCTCGAGAAGAGGCAGTTGCTGCACACCTCTTCCTACCATCTGCCTGGCAGATTTGCAAAATGCTTCATGGCAGCTCCGTTGCCACTTCCTGCCTAAGTGTTATAGCCCTGCAGAATGAGGCTACTCAGTCCAGTTCACTCGTAGGCCACCTCACTTAAGAAGCATTATTCAACTTCGGTACAGGACAACAATGCTATGCTCTCTGGTCTGAGGTGCAAACTCTGCTTACAGCCGCTACATCCTCATTCTGCAAACAAGATGGCAGGCTCAGACTCATTCTCGATCTCAGACATCTGAACCACTCGCTTATGAGATGGCTGTTCAAGATGTTAACTTTGAAACCAATCATCACAAAAGTATGTCCCGAGGACTGGTTTCTGTCAGTGGATCTGAACGAAGCTTACTTTCACATCCAGATAGTCCCCATCACAGACCATTCTTGAGATGTGCATTTGAGGGAATGGCCTATCAATCCACGCACTTTTACAAAGTGCATAATCTTTACCCTCTGACAGATGGGACTCCGCATTCTGAATTACCTCAGTGATTAGCTGGTTTTGGCCACATCAGAATGGGAACTCATCACTTACAAGTCCCTGCTGCTCAGCCACCTAAAGTGCCTTGGGTTGAAAATCAATTTAGCTAAAAGCTCTTTGTCTCCCAAACAATTATTGACTCCCAAATGCAGGCATGGATTATGCCAATACTCTCCTTGACTATTCAGCAGCTGGCGGTGTCATTCAAATTAGGGATGTCGCATCCTCTCAGGGCTTTCCTTTGCCTCGTGTTGGCTGTCTTCTCTGTGATTCCTCTTGGACCGCTCAATATGCAGCCTCTCCAGTATCGGTTAAAAGCCTGTGTCCCATCCTACATTTGGCACCTAGGCCAGTTTTATATCAGGATAACCCACAGATGCATCAGAGCCATGGCCCCTCGGAAAACTTCCCATTGGGACTGACCTCAAGGAGGAAGGTAGTTACGACAGATTCAATTTAGACAATGTTTCTAATTAAAAACTGATCACAAATATTGATTGTTTATTAATTTAGATATTTGATTATTCTGGAAATCCCATACTTTCAATTATTTGTTCATTAGCAACCAAGTGTCACTTAGCAATTCACTTGGCCAGTTCTGTACTTACTCAGAGGATACAGGGTGATTATAATACCTTTATGTATGCCACACCCTGCAAGCAAATAACAAAAAGTGTTGTTTTTTTTCCTATAATCACAAAAACTGTAACTTGTTAAGTCAGTGACAGTCAGAAATCATAAGTTCCTAAAGATATCCCCACGGTCCATTCATTGGCACTTCAGTATGATCCATCCTTGATGCAGATTTGCGGAAACACTAGACTACAACTCTAATCTACTAGAAAAAAATACTTCAGATAATAATAAGTCAAATATAACAATTTATTATTAGTCAGGTAAAGTTTTAACATGCCAATTACATAATGAAATAATTCACACACTGCATGGGGGTTTTCTGACTATAGAATCCCAAAGTAGTATTTTGTCACTTCCCTTATACTAAGACCAGAAAACAAAGAAATTTTCAAATCAGTTGTAAAAACATACAACACCTTTTGGTGTTTTTAGGTTCTCGTGATCCAGAGTCACACCTGGCAAGAGATAGATAAACATTTCCACAGACCCTAAAGGGGAACACACCCCTTCCTAAGCAGAGCACAATTCTACAAAAGTTTTCAATCTTTCTCATAATACAAGTGACTACTGTGAAATTAAGGCCAATTTACCAATAGCACAGAGACCTTCAGAATGATACCAAACATTAAGGGGAAGAACAATGAGGAGAGGGAGGAAGGGGGTCGTAAATGAACAAGGAGATAAGTTTGGTCAAGGTGGTGTTGTTTGCTCTCTTTGGAGATCTTTTCTCCAGATTATTTTTATTGTTTTGTTGCATGGAATCTATTTTGTTTGAGTTCCTGACATTTTGGATTCATGAAGAAATAATTTCATAGGGAAATAATTTCACTCAGCGCAATTGGATGTGTTCCCCAAAAAACAGACCAAAAGAGACTTCAAGTTTCGCCATCATTTTGAAAAGCACTTTTAGGGTGATGGATGAAACAGAGCTTTTAGAAACTCCATATCAGTTAACCATTGCATCACAAAATTATTCTCTGTTTCATGCGCTCCAGTCGCTTCGTATATAGCGAGTCATTTGATTCAGATTGCGACTTCAAAGTACGTATCACGAATCAATTGATTTAGATCAGAACTTTGGAGAGGGTTTGTGATCTTTTGATTCAGACTGGAACTTCGGAGCTGGTTCGTGAATCATTAAGCAAATTGAATGATTTGTGATCTGTACTCCGAAGTACCGATCTGAAACAATGGTTTACAATTCATTATTCAGATCGGGACTATAGAGTGCGGATCGCAAATAATTTGATTGTCTTTGGAACTTTGGAGCAGGTTCATGAATCTTTTGATTCAGATCGGAACTTCGGAGCACAGATCGCAAATCATTAGATTAGTTTGTGGATCGTTTGATTCAGATTGGGACTTTTTTGTGATTTTTTTTATGTTTAATTTTTATTATTATTATTAAACAGTACAAAACATATATATTTTTTCTTTGGTATATCTTTAGATTCAAGAGAAACAGAAGGTGAACTAAGGATTGTGCTGCTGGGAAAAACTGGAATTGGGAAGAGTTCAACAGGAAACACCATCTTAGGAAGAGAAGCGTTTAAAGCAGAAACATCTCATGAGTCAATAACTAAAGTGTGTCAGCGAGATAAAGCTAAAATCAACGGCAGACACATTACTGTGATCGACACTCCAGGACTGTTTGATACTGAACTCAGTAATGAGGTGATCCAGAGAGAAATCAGAAACTGCATCCACATGATCCTGCCTGGACCACATGTGTTCATCATAGTGATCAATTTAGGACAACGATTCACTCAAGAAGAAGCAACATCAGTACAGATCATCCAAGAGCTGTTTGGTGAAAACTCTTTATTGTACACTATGGTGCTCTTCACCAGAGGGGATGATCTAAAGAACAAAACCATTGAAGAGTTTCTGGGAAACCCTGGATCTGCTCTGATGAAGCTGATTGAATCATGTGGAAACAGATACCATGTGTTCAATAATAAAGAGACTGGAGACCGAACACAGGTGACTGATCTACTGCAGAAGATAGACAACATGGTGAAAGAGAACGGAGAGAGTTACTACTCATGTAAGATGTTCAGAGAGATGGAAAGAGAAATACAAGAACAACAAAAGAAGATACTGATGGAGAAAGTGGAGCAACTGAATAGAGAAAAAGAAGAAATGATGAACAAACATGAAGAAGAGAAAAAGATAAGAGAAAAGGAATTTAGGGAAAGAGAAGAACAATATAAAAGAGACATTAAGGACTCAGAGGAACAAAAGAGAAAGACACAAGAGGAGATGAAGAGAGAACGAGAGGAATGGGAGAAACAGAAACAACAGGAAAGACAAAAAAGAGATGAAGAGGATGAGAGAAGGAGAAAGAAAGAACAGGCAATGTGGGATGAATATAATCAGAGACTTCAACAAGAGAAAGAGAGAATGAATATGATGATGGAGGAAGAAAGGCGGAATTACGATAAAGAGAGAAAGAGAAGAGAAGAAGAGGACGAGAGAAGAAGAAAGATAGATAAGGAAACATGGGATGAATATTATAAGAAATTTAAACACGAGAGAGAAAGAAGATACAGAGAGAAAGAAGAACTTCAGATCAAACATGAAGAAGAGAGAGAGAGAATGAAGAAAATGATGGAGGAAGAAAGACAAAAGTGTGACAAAGAGAGAAAGAGAAGAGAAGAGGAATTTAGAGAGAGAGAGGAACAGTATAAAATAGACATCAAATACATAGAGGATCAAGAGAGAAAGATAAGAGAGGAGCTGAAGAGAGAAGGAGAAGAATGGGAGAAACAGAAACAACAAGAAAGACAAAGAGAAGAAGAGGAGAAAGAAGCGTGTAGATTTATTGAGCTTCATATGGAAACTCCTGAGATTCAGCACACAAACTGTAAGTGAAACCGGCTAACCAGCTATTTTTTGTGAATTCTTTATCTTTATTCTTTACTTTTCAGCAATTCATGTGGTTGATCTACTGTAAAATACTTCCTCAAAATATCAGTTTATTTTACAGTGGAGCACCAGTTTTATACTCATAAACTTGATAACTAGAATGTGAAATATCTGATATTCAGATTCTCAAATATATGTTAGTTACATGTGTTTTATGTTTTAAATAAGCAATAATGATCATAGTTGATTGTTTATGATCAGGATCTAGTGCACTGCATGCAGTCAGAGCCTGTCAGATTTACTATGAATTAATTCATCCATTTCTCCTGAAAGATAGATAGTGAATGGCTGATGAAAAGGTGAATAGAGTAAGCTTTACAGTTCAGTTCAGTTCAGTTCAATTTATTTATATAGTACATTTAAAAACATCCATGGTTGACAAAAGTGCTTTACAATATCAGGATAAACACACAACCCTGCTGAAAAAAACAGCATATGCTGGTAAGGTATGTTTTGACGCTGGGATGCTGGTTTACGCTGGTCCTTTGCTGGTTTATGTTGGTCCTTTTGCTGGTTTATGCTGGTCCATTTATGCTAAAGGACCAGCATAAACCAGCAACGGGCCAGCATAAACCAGCTAAAGGACCAGCATAAACCAGCATAAACCAGCAAAAGGACCATCATAAACCAGCAACGGGCCAGCATAAACCAGCAAAAGGACCATCATAAACCAGCAAAAGGACCAGCATAAACCAGCAAAAGGACCATCATAAACCAGCAAAAGGACCATCATAAATCAGCAACGGGCCAGCATAAACCAGCTAAAGGACCAGCATAAACCAGCAAAAGGACCAGCATAAACCAGCAAAAGGACCATCATAAACCAGCAACGGGCCAGCATAAACCAGCAACGGGCCAGCATAAACCAGCAAAAGGACCATCATAAACCAGCAAAAGGACCAGCATAAACCAGCAAAAGGACCATCATAAACCAGCAACGGGCCAGCATAAACCAGCTAAAGGACCAGCATAAACCAGCATAAACCAGCAAAAGGACCATCATAAACCAGCAACGGGCCAGCATAAACCAGCAAAAGGACCATCATAAACCAGCAAAAGGACCAGCATAAACCAGCAAAAGGACCATCATAAACCAGCAAAAGGACCATCATAAATCAGCAACGGGCCAGCATAAACCAGCTAAAGGACCAGCATAAACCAGCATAAACCAGCAAAAGGACCAGCATAAACCAGCAAAAGGACCATCATAAACCAGCAAAAGGACCAGCATAAACCAGCAAAAGGACCATCATAAACCAGCAAAAGGACCAGCATAAACCAGCAAAAGGACCATCATAAACCAGCAACGGGCCAGCATAAACCAGCTAAAGGACCATCATAAACCAGCAACGGGCCAGCATAAACCAGCAAAAGGACCAGCATAAACCAGCAAAAGGACCAGCATAAACCAGCATAAACCAGCAAAAGGACCAGCATAAACCAGCAAAAGGACCAGCATAAACCAGCATAAACCAGCAAAAGGACCAGCATAAACCAGCAAAAGGACCATCATAAACCAGCAACGGGCCAGCATAAACCAGCTAAAGGACCAGCATAAACCAGCATAAACCAGCAAAAGGACCATCATAAACCAGCAACGGGCCAGCATAAACCAGCAAAAGGACCATCATAAACCAGCAAAAGGACCAGCATAAACCAGCAAAAGGACCATCATAAACCAGCAAAAGGACCATCATAAATCAGCAACGGGCCAGCATAAACCAGCTAAAGGACCAGCATAAACCAGCATAAACCAGCAAAAGGACCAGCATAAACCAGCAAAAGGACCATCATAAACCAGCAAAAGGACCAGCATAAACCAGCAAAAGGACCATCATAAACCAGCAAAAGGACCAGCATAAACCAGCAAAAGGACCATCATAAACCAGCAACGGGCCAGCATAAACCAGCTAAAGGACCATCATAAACCAGCAACGGGCCAGCATAAACCAGCAAAAGGACCAGCATAAACCAGCAAAAGGACCAGCATAAACCAGCAAAAGGACCATCATAAACCAGCAAAAGGACCATCATAAATCAGCAACGGGCCAGCATAAACCAGCAAAAGGACCATCATAAACCAGCAACGGGCCAGCATAAACCAGCTAAAGGACCATCATAAACCAGCAACGGGCCAGCATAAACCAGCAAAAGGACCATCATAAACCAGCAAAAGGACCAGCATAAACCAGCAAAAGGACCATCATAAACCAGCAAAAAGACCAGCATAAACCAGCACATGAACAGCAAAAACCAGCATCCCAGCGTCAAAACATACCTAACCAGCATATGCTGGATTTTTCAAAAGGGAAACAAAACAAACCCATTAGAAAAAGTCACGATGTCCAAAATCAGAAAACAGAAGGAAGCAGTTACCTGCCCAATGCATTTGACTTGAATATAACATGGCTTACGTTATGTTTGAAAGGTTTATTATTACCGCTTTTATAGACTATATTTTTAGTGTTTTTTTTTACAAATTACAAATGTTTACAAATTACGAACGCCTGAAACATAAAATAAACATTATGTGGTTAAAAACTTTAAGAAAATCAATTTTACAGTTATTATTATTAATTATTATTATAAGCATATGGAATATTCAGGGAAGACACTTAGCCTACATTTTATTTAATATAAAAAATACCTGGATAATGGATAACGTTGGGAACCACTGAAATTGCTGTTAATCTCTATTGTTGTCATTTTCAGATGATAAAGATTCACCATCAGATTCAGAATGTTTGAGAATCTTGCTGTTTGGGAGGACAGGAAGTGGAAAGTCTGCCACAGGAAATACTATACTTGGAAATAATGAATTTTACAGTGAGACCAGTTCACAGTTGGTGACCACTTCATGTCAAAAGGTAGTTGATGAAGTTCATGATCGATCAGTAGCTGTTATTGATACCCCAGGACTCTTAGACACCTCACTGACAAAAGAACAAGTGCAGGAAGAAATAATGAAGTGTGTTTCACTGTCAGCACCTGGACCACATGCGTTTATCATTGTGTTGAGCGTGGGAAGATTCACGCAAGAGGAGAAAGACACTTTAGACATGATGAAGATGATCTTTGGCTCAAAAGCAGCAGATTTCTGCATTGTTCTTTTCACTAGAGGAGACAACTTGAACAAACTAACAATAGAAGAATATGTAGAGAAAAATGATGAACTCAAGAAACTGATCAGTGACTGTGGAAACAGATTCCTGGCTTTTAACAACACAGAAACAGAAGATCAGACACAAGTTACTAAGCTGTTTGATATGATAGAAGAGATGAATCAAAGTCGATATTTCACTAATGAGATGTTTGAGGAGGCAGCGATCTCCATCAAAGAGAGAATGAAAATGATAAATGAGAATGAAAGACAAAATCTGGATCAAATTGAAGAATTAGCAGCCAAATATGACATTGAAGTCAAAAGCTTGAGAAAGAGACTGGAAGAGAAGAAACAAAAGATAGATGAGACAAGAGAGAGACTGAAGAACAAGTTTAGAGAACAAGAGGAAACACTCAGGAAAGAGTTTGAGGAGAAAGAAAAATCAGATCAGAAGAAACGAGAGACAGAGGATCAGAAACAATCAGAAGAGGAGAAACAGCAAAGAGCTGAATATGATCAAAGAATAGAGGAGATGAAGAGAGAGATTGAAGACCAGACAGAACAGTATGAAAAACACCAAGAAGAAAGAGAAGGAGATAGAATGAGGGAACAAGAATATAAACGAGTTCAAGAAAAGATGAAAAATGATCATGAACGTATTATAGCAGAATTACAGATGAAACAGGAGGAGGAAATAAAAAAGAGAGATTCAGAGGAAAAAGAAAAGAAAGAGAGAGAAGAATGGAAGAGAAAAATAAAAGAAGCTGAAAATGACACAGATACTCAAGAAGAAATTAAACAACAGATGAGAGAATGGGAGGAAGAGAAGAAACGACAGATGAGTGAACGAGAGGTAGAGGAAAAAGAGAGAAAAGAGAGACACAAGAAACAGCTGAGAGAAAAACAAGAAGAACTGGAGAACAAGAGAAAAAGATTTGCAATTGATAAAGAAGAAGAAGAACAGATGATAGAGGTTGAGAGAGAGAAACAGAGAACAGAGAGAGAACAGAAAGAGAAAGAATATGAAGAAAAGATAAATGAAATGAAAAGACATTATGAGCAGCTGGAACGAGAGAGAAAAGAAGAGTGGAGGAGAAGAAAACGAGAGGATGAAGAGAGACGAGTGGAGAAGAGAAAGAGATGGGAGAAAATGATAGAAGATCTGAAACAAGAGCAAGAGAAGGAGATCAAAAGAAGAGAAAGAGAGGAGAGAGAAATAATAGACAGAGAAGAAAAAGAGTGGTATGAAATCAAACAGAAACATGAAGAGGAAATAGAGAAGATGAAGAAGAAACATGAAGATGAAGCCAGAAAACAAGAAAAAGAATTGAACGATTTCAAAAAGAGAGCAGATCAGCAGGTTCAGGAGCTCAAGGAGAAGATATCCCTAACCCATGAAGTGAAAAGTTTAGAAAAGAAACTACAAAATAAACGATGTCTTGTCATGTGAAACGTTTTTAAATATTATTGATGAGCCAGATAGCTGGCACTTTTTCTTTCTAGCATAAGTGAGCTACAGATAGTTTAGCACATCCAGGTAAGAGTTCAGGAATGATTGTATTAGAAGCAGAACTTAAATACACAAACAGGATCCTGATTTAAGACCAATGTTAACTGCAGTAAAGAAAACTGATATCAGCTGTTCATGAACTGTAAAATCTCTCATTCAGTAGATAAAGCTGAGATGCAGAATCTAAATATTCCCAATAGCAACCTGTGTGCTTTAAGAGCAACCAGACAATGGGCCTCATTTACTAAATGAACGTACAACAGAAAATTGGGCATACAGTCGTTTAAGCGCAAAACTTGAAATTTATCAATATGAACGTGAGCGGAGGCTATGATCAAATCTCACGACTGGTCTCAGCTCGTGTACACAAGTTTTTGAGTTACATGTACTTGAGCGCAGCATAGTAAATATGGTGGAGAATTGTAGAACTACAGCATTTTGTTAATTTTTTTTTTTATCTGACCGCCAAACGAAGCTCACTATTAATCGATTGTTAACCAGTAAGAATAGAATGTCTTTTTTTTTTAATGGCTTTAGCTTTATATGCGAGAATAGCAGCGTAAACAAGACCATGAGGATTCAATCGTCGCATCATGCACCTGCAGCGCTTCTGTGAAAGGAGAAAAACAGAAATTAAGTCTATAAAAGGAATAAAATAAATAGGATCACACAAAATATATAATATGCTATAATTAACTGATTAACAAAAGAAAAAACACTGTGCAACAAGTATAGGCTACGCTTGTTTTATGATACTCAATGCTTTTTTTTCTTTTCTTTATATTTTTATTTGATTTAATCCATCTGATCGCACAGGCGCCTCACGCACACACACACAACATTAGTTCTAGCGTTGCCTGACATTTCAGCCATTCATCATCAAACTAAAATGCAGTCAACCAAACATAAAATTTTAAAAGGTCCGCTGTAAAATCAGCGTGCAGCGCCCAAACAAATATTTTTGCGCATGTGAAGAATTTTACACGGATATTAGAACATGAGTGAAGTATAAAGCCATTAGGCTACATAATGAATAATAGTTATGCAAACAAATGTAACAAATATGGCAAAAATGGAAACATTTGGATTCCTGTGGTAGGCCTATGAGACAGGCTTGTGAGCCCAATGTCATTTCAGTTTTTCTTGACATTTGTATGCTGTTTATAATGAATGCCACTATAGCCTAATTTATGTTTTATTTAAGTAATAGAAGCCAATATGTTAAATTTAAAAACCAGAACTCGGAATGTAAAACTGTTGTATGCGGAATTCCCCAGGGTTCTGTAATTGACCCTAAACTTTTTATATGATTTATTAATATTTGAGGCTTCCAAAGGCATGAATTATTTGTTGTTTGCTGATGACACAACTGTGTTCAAGAACGGGACAGATTTAAATGAATTAGTGGCTATTATTGAAAGGGAAATAACAGAATTAAAGAAATGGTTTGATTATAATAAAATGTTTTTAAATTGGAATAAGACAAATGATATGGTTTTTGGAAATAATGGAAAATATGAATGTGCTAATTTAGTTATTCAGGATGTAAATATTGAATGTGTTTCAGAAATTAAATTTTTGGGGGTTATCCTAGATAGCAAACTTAGCTGGAAGCCTCATATCGATCATATCAAAGGTAAAGTTAGTAGAAATATTGGTATTCTTTATAACGTTAAACACATATTGGATGAAGCTTCATTACAGCTTCTATACTCAACCTTAATTGTTCCATATTTAACATACTGTACCGAAGTGTGGGGTAATGCATGCACCAGTTATACAGAAAGTCTGTTCTTACTTCAGAAGAAAACAATAAGAATTGTGACTCACAAAGGTTTACGAGACCAGTTGTTTTCTGCCACCACATTTATCAACGTGTGATCATTCGTACGATGAGATTGGCGGCATACGAATGTTTCATGAACCACACGTGAACTTACGTTTATTTGTGCGCAAGGCTCTGCAGTCGTTTCTACGATTTATAAATTAGGCCCACTGTGTTCTGTTTTTCTTTCTTTTATTTATTTATTTTTAATCATTTAATAATATATTCATTTTACATTTAATTATTCCATTTAATGACATAATCATTTATTATACATTTTAACCATTTAATCATTTATTATTTTCCTTGCTTTTTTAGTGCTTGCTTATGATTGTGTGGTTTCAAGTGATATTTGTCCTCATGAGTTAGAGATCAGAAAATGAAACACATGCAACTAAGATTATTCAATAAACCCTGCTCTTTTTACTCCTGCTTTCTACTATTTAACAGCTTCCCCTGTCTGTCTCTTCGGTTTATGATGGTTTCAAGTACAGCTAGGTTTTGGGTATCAGACAAAACAGATATATCACACTGATCGTAATGATACTTATTAATAATAACTATCAGTTTTCAGAGCTTTTTAAAGGAAGCTTTAAGTTACTTTAGATGTGGTTTTTATTGATTATTTGTAACATAATCATATGAACAGTTTATTGAAATTATGCTGTATTTTTTGGTAACTTTTCTGGTGACTAAAAAAAAAATTAAATTAAATTCCTTATTTATACAGATGATGTGATGCTGTTAGTCCTTTTTTTCGTGAGATTCTGAATAATAACCAAATACATTTTACAAACCGCTTTACAATATTTAGCCTACATATTTTTCCAGTTATCATGTAGTTTATTAAGAACTATTAATCATTGAAATATTCCTCACAAAACAAGCTGCTCCTGCATGAGCACCGCTGTCATAAATGCTACATTTAATACTATTTACTTTCTACATTGTAGAAAGTCATTTTTAATGAATTAAACTGTTAAATCCCATAATTCAACTTTTACAGACAAGGCTACGGATAGACTACTTTACAAGTTAATTGAGAGTTATACTCTAAAATTGTCTTTTTTTCACCGTTTTTCACATGTTGTTCCCGTAGGATTATTTTTTTTTTTTCGAATAAATTTCCATTCAAAAAATGTTGTGATGCTCCATACAGAAGCAACTCCAGGCAAAATCTAAATATTTCAACATGTTCTAACCAGACACTATACATCCAGTTTCAAGCATAAAGCAAATATAAGTATGTCCACAGCAAGGGCAAGTTCAAGCTCAAACCAGTGCCCAACGTTTGATACCGTTTCCGGTAATTAGGAACCACAGTTTCCACAAATCCCTTCACTTGATTTGGATGTTCTCTTTTATTCCGGAAGGCAAGGGCAGTGACTGTAACATCGAGTGTATTTTGCAGTATTAAACACGTATTTATACTGATTTCATCAGGCTCCTAAAATTCTTCAAAAACAACACAAATAATGGTGTGTTCAATGCATCACCGTTTCTGTTAAAAAAACATTTTGCACCGTTTTGTCGGGGCTGAAACAGCCTTGTGCATTTACTTCCTGTCGCGCACACATGCTCTCAAGTGGCCAAGACCACAAGTGTGGGTATTTGGACAAGGCATCTGAAAGTGTTTTTTGATCCGGAGCAGTATTTGGTGCGTTTTGATAAGCTACCGTTATTCTCGCATGGCCCTCATGGCGTCATCAATAGTTTCCTTCCTCATTCAGTCAGTGCGCATTTGCTGTGTCTTCTGAGGTAAGTCGAGCAGTTTAGATATTTACACATCCTTTAAAAACACTTTACACTGTTTTTTTAATCAACATTTTACAAGGTTATTTATAAATTGTTTTCATCAGATAAAACATATTCGCCTGTTCTGGCATCTGCAGACTGGTTTAGTTCAACAGGAAAGCAATGTCAGAGAGGAAACTAAAGTCATGCGACAAATGAAGCAGAAAAAACTGTCAGTTGTAACAAACATACTATTTTTATTTTTTTTAAATAGATAGGTTTTGCCTTCATTTGATTCATTCAAATGGTTGATTCATTCAGGAATGAAGTAAATAACTCTTTATGAATGGGTCTTTGAATCATTGGTCCACGCGATTCTTTAAAATGCGGATACATTCAGAAACTCAATACCGCTTTAAAGGTAATATGTTCTCTGCAAAATTCAGCAAAATCATAATCAAGATATATAACTATCAAATTATTTACTGAACTGTTGTATAAAATCACATTTAAACTTACGATGACAAAATCAGCACTCGCGTAATACTTCTCTCCCTGCTAGCCTGATATTGTATGATATAAATATGAGACAAAAACTCATACAGGGACATGTTTTGCCCTAATGTCTTGAATTTTAGGGCATAACTACATTTATGGAGTTGTTGCCCTGCATCATATTTGTCAACAGTCAATTGTATGAAATGTATGATGTAAAGGTCTGGGGCCAGGGCCAGTGCTTTTACTGCATTAAAATATATTAATTGCGTTATTTTTCATAACTAAGTAAGTTAACACGTTAAACTGACAGCCCTAATAAAAATGCATCAAAATAATAAAAAAATATATGTGATCTTAGACCATAAAACCATAAGGGTCAGTTTTCCGAAATTGAGATTTATACATAAACTGAAAGCAGAATAAATAATCTTTCCATTGATGTATCGTTTGTTATGATAGGACAATATTTGGCCGATATATATGGGATGATATTAGACTCAAAATGATTAATAGATGCATGCACAATTATCCATGTACTGCATAGATTTTATACATGTATCTTACTAACCACAAACAAATACCTTTCAATTTGAGTCTGTGGAATTCCGGATTAAATTATTGTGCAGCGATTTTTACAAATACAGACATGTTTACGAATAAAAAATGTTCTCTTCTGCATTAATATATCATAAATTGCTAATGCAAAAAGGAATCCAAGCATATGTGGATCAGGTGACACGCATGCATTAATTGACGTCTAGTTTGAGTCAATCTTGTTCAGTTCATTTGGATTTTGAGACTTTATTTTCGCAGTTTACAGCATTTCACGTCCCCCCCACAACCACACACAACTACCAACGAACAAGGCCCAGTGCAATTCATTAACGTGTCCACGATTTAAAAAATTCGCAAATGTGCGTCACTACACTGAAACAAATGCTTTTCAACCGGTGTCTGCAGAATTAAGAATTACATTCATGTAAAGCATTGTGTTCAAATAGAGACATTTGTGAATACAAATGTTATAGTTTGTATTAAAATATCATAATTTGTGCATGTAGCGATTAAAATGTGCATTTGAGGATCAGGCGACACATGTGCATTCATTCATGTATCTTCTGAGTCGATTCTAATTGATTAATTTGAATTTTGAGACTTTCGTTCCGCCCATTTAGCCCAATCCACACACACACACACACACACACACACAGCTCACGATCCACACGCAGCTGAGCCACAGAAAATCAGCGACCACTAGATAGCACTAGCCCCAGTCACATGTGCGCATTCCATTGTGTACTGTTTTATGAATGTTACATGTGGTTTTTTTGTTTCTTTTTAGTTTGGCTATTCTCCTCTGCCCGTAGAAATACAATAAAGATATTTTATTGAACAGCCGCAATTATACAAAGCTACGAGAATAATTGTTGTGCACAAATGAAAAAAAATAACGACTTTATTCAACAATTTGTCTCCTCCGCATTAGGGCTGAACGATTTTGGAAAATAATCTAATTGCGTTTTTTTTTTTTAACCAATATTACGATTGCGATTTAATATGCATTTTTTTTTAAAAAAAGCTCTTTATGTTATGTATTATTCAAAGATAAGCTAAAAATCACTGTATAGTATGACCAACACAATATTAGATAGATTAAAATGTGAAAAGAACGGGAAATGTTCTTTTCTGTAGGCCAGGCCTATGTTACAATTAAATTAGGTGATGCATGAATTGATGAATGACATTTTATTAAACAACTACAATCACAGTATATTGACTGATTTGTTGAACTTCCAACCTTGTAAGCAATTAATAATTATTACAACATAAAGCATCGACAAATAAGCCTGGTGTAAACATGAATATACAAATCACACAAACTAAAGTAGATTGCAGAAATATAAAAGCAAATCTGTTGCTTTAACACACTACTTTAGGTAATTCAAAGTCACTGTAATAAACATATGTAAACATGTGGACTGCACTTTTTAAACACTGTCTGTTAACTTTAGACCAGTGGTTCTCGCCCCACAGGGTGAAAACTCCTGGTCTATGTGACACTTTCATGTAAGCAGAATATCGCTGTGAAGAGATCACTAAACTCGTATGTTTTCATATCATCATCAGCGATTGTTACGCCATCAATGAGCGTGCACGGGGTTGCCAGATTGTACAAATTAAATAAAACACTGGGAAGAAAGTGTATCCTTAAAGGAGAAAACTTCTGTTTGGGGGCTTAAAGCTCTTCACATCTGGCAACCACAGGCATTAGAGCTAGTGAAGACTTGTTAGCAATGCAAGATAATGCAAATGCCAAATTAAAAACACGTTTCAGGATTAATAAAGAGCCGGCCAATATCATGAGAATGGTGGATATCGTTATCGAGATTAAAATACGATTAATCGTGCAGCCCTATTTCTGCATTTAGCTTTTGAATGACCAGCACCTGCCTGGGTCTGTGCGACATCATCTATGGCTTTTCTCTTCCCTTTCAAAAACCAATCCATCTCCCATTCTATGTACGGTTTAATTACTTTTCTTGCTGCTGATGGCCCGAGCGCCCCACATTTTGAGAACCACTGCTTTAGAAAGTGTTTAAGTAAATAAATAAGAATATATATATATTACCTTATTATATATATATTATTTTAAGGTCGAAGTCGTCAGTGTAATGCACCATAACACTGTTACTGCTTGAGTAATTTCATTATGCCGTTTTAAAGTATGGTTCATATTATATACACTTTCAAACATTTCCGAGTGTAGCGTGTCAGGGTTGCTAGGTTTTCACAACAAAACCTGCCCAATTGCTACTCAAAACTAGCGCAATCGTGTTTCGAGGGGGGGTATTCCAGGTGGTAAAATACATGTTTTATGGAGGGGTTCCTCAAAACACGGACTTGGCAACACTGTAGTGTGAACAACTTGATGCTTCCTCTGAAGACTGCTTAGATGTGTTTGACTTGAAGCAGCGCTGATTAGATCGATCGGTGCGTGTCATCAAAGTACTGTGAGAGCTATAAGAGAGCGACGTCTCTTTATGCTTTCTCTCGCCGTACCTGATGTCATACACCGATCGATCTTCAATTCCAGTCGAACACACCTCTTTACTCTCGCGTGTCACATGACCGAGCGTAATCGCAGCCTCTGCGATTGAAAATTTTTGTTTTTTTCATATCGCAATATTATCGCGAATGCAATTAATCGTTCAGCCCTACTCCGCATCATCGTGGTGCCATTTTGGAGAATATCTCAGCTGCGTCATTCTGATACGCTGTTTCTGTTCAGATCAAATCACAACAACGTAGGAAACAGTTCTAGCGTGACGCAGCTGAGATATTCTCCAAAATGGCACCAAAATGATGCGGAGGAGACAGACTGTTGAATAAAGTCTTTTTTTTTTTTTGCGCACAAAAAGTATTCTCGTAGCTTCGTATAATTGAACCACTGATGTCACGTGGATTAATTCACAGATCTCGCTACGTTTATGGACTTGGGAACATTTCAGTTGCATTGCTGTCTATGCAGGGTCAGACAGCTCCAGAATCCACCAAAAAAAAATCTTAATTTGTGTTCCGAAGATGAACGAAGGTCTTACGGGTTTGAAACAACACGAGGGTGAGTAATTAATGACATAATTTTAATTTTGGGGTGAACTAACCCTTTAACAGCATTTGGAAACCAGGTTGTATTGGAAATGAGGCTAATTCAAGACCCTGTACACTTTGGAAAAAGTGTTGCAAGATTGAAAAACAGCATAAAGATTATGATCTATTACACTCAGGAGACTGAAAGGAACAGATCATTGTCTTCACACGCACAACCCACACCATCGACATTTCAACCCGTCTTATCCTCATTACACATCAGCTCAGAGTCCTCATCCAACCTTTTTGCACATATTGCAAGACCATAATCATTATGGAAGCCTGTGAATAGCTTACATTGTTACAGTATTTATGTTGAAATATTTTTAAGTAAGTTGTTTTTTTTTCCCTCATTTCTTTACTGTTGCACTTATTTGAATGTACAGTACCAGTCAAAAGTGTGGACACACTTTCCCATTATCTTGGATGTGTACTTGTGTCCAAACAGTTTGACTGGTACTGTATGTAACTTATTAAAGGTTGCATGTTGCAGTGTTAAGTAGAAGCACTGTTTGGGAGTTGCATGGTAATGCGCAGGTTTTTTTTACTGAATGTATACAGTATTTTTTTTTTTTTTTTTCAACAAATTTTTTCAAACCCAAATCACAAAACAGGCTGTGTATACATTTTTCGCAGCCATTACATAACCAGTGTGATAGTGTCTTGAGAGGCTGTGAATTGCTTAAATTATGTATTAGTTTAGATTTTTCTTACAACATGCATTTACATTTTGTTGTATTTTTTTACATTTTGCCACTATTGCCTTAGTAAACATATGTGAATATATTGAACAATATAACTTTTATTAAAGGCTATATTGACATTGAAGTGTTAAGTAGGTTTTTTACTGTTCAATATACTGTATTTTTTCAATAAATGTTTAAAACCCAAATTACAAAAACAGCCTGTCTGTACTCTGTACATTTTTGAAAGCCATACATCACAAGTGTGATAGTGTCTTGTTAAATAGATTCAGTTGTTACAGTATTTGTTTACATTTTTGTACAACATGTCGATTGTTTTATTTTTTTCATTCCTGCATAGTTGGTCTTGTAAAAAAACAAAAAACAAGACATTAAGGACTGATATGTAGAATCAATAACTGAAGCACATAAATGATTTTTATTGAGATTACAACTTTTAACAACAGAAGGCAATGCAGTACACCCATACACAACAAAAATGTATGCATTTCCAGTCAGTAACTTAGAATACTTCCATTATAATTCTTATTAAATTATTATTTAATTATTTCTACTTTTATAAATGTGTTGCACTTGCCAAGAAATGCTACCTGCCGGTGAGACAAAACAGTCCTGCAGAAGATTTTATTGCATTTTTGCTGGTACAGTTGCATTGCAGTGTGTTCTATGCTCCGCCGGCAGAAAAGCCCCCATCCTATGATTTCTCCAGACTCCATCAACCATGTTGTGGTCAGCATTCTCCCAGCCTTTAAAGGCTGGAGGTGTATATGCCTCTGACCTGTGGTCACAGAGGAAGCTGTGGATGCACAGGGAGGTCATTGTTATTTTCACCACCTTGTCTGGCTCCAAGCATTTGGTCGACCTGAAAACTCTCAACCTGTTGGCAGGAATGCCAAATGCATTCTCTACCACTTGTCGTGCCCTAGAGAGATGGTAGTTGGTGACTCTTATCTGCCTGAATGGACAGGGCTTCATGAGGTCATGCCTTAAGGGATATGCCTCATAACCCACAAACATGTTGCCAGAGCTGGGCAAAAGCTCAGGTGGAGGAAAGTTCAGTAGGCCCTGGTCCATTGCTTTGCGCAGGTCAGAGTGTGCAAACAGTCCAGCATCTGAAACCCTACCTTGGGTACCCACACTTGCATAGATGAACTTGTAGTTCGCATCTACTGCAGCCATCATTAGTACAGAGAACCTGCCCTTGTAATTGTGGTAAAGACTGCCACTTTTTGTTGGAGGCTGTATGTGAATGTGCTTGCCATCAAGTGCCCCAAGGCAATGTGGAAACTGCCATTTCCTTTCAAAGTCCTGGGCTATTATCCACCTTTCTGCCTCTGTTGATGATGTCTACAGCAATAGGAAAGAAAAAAAACATCCGAAAATCACCATTAGAATGCCTTTACAAGTCACAAGTACAACAAAATTGGATAACCCATCCTTTTGTGTTGCAAAAAGCATAGTGCTAAAAACATAAAATAAGGTATAAATAAAAAATATAAAAAAGTATAGGCATACAGATAAAAAAGGATAAAGTAATAAAAGTATGTATGTACTGTACATAAAAATATAAATAGAATTCAACAATGTCATTGTTTCTAATAATACTTTATAGTCAAATAATAATTCCAAGTTAATTCTACTGTTGATATGTTCATATCAAAATGTAGTTGTATAGTGGATATCTGAAATCGCATTTTTCACAGCTTGCCATATCAGCCTACCTTCAGGAAGTCTTCCTTCTTAACCTGGTACAGAGCGTCACAGGTCTCCACAACTATCTGTGAGATGGTGCTGGTCCCAAGCCTGTACTAGAGGGACTTGAATGTTTCACCTGCATGAGACAAAAATAACAAATACAAAACATACAGAGACAGACTTTAAAATGAATGTGACTTTGACATAGAAGTCACACCAACCTGTTGGCAAGAACTGCAAGGTCAAAGACAGACACTCTGTGGGTGGTATTGCCCATCTCATCTTGGTGTGCTGCTTATTAATGAGGTGTTGGACTTTCCCCGATATACTGAGCTGCAAAAAGAAGATTACCTGATTATTTGCAAAGTAATTGTATTAATAAATTATGAATATAGAGATTTTTAGAAAAAGTCAAAATTCTTCAGATTCTAGCCTTCCAAATGTGTTCCTGGTCACTTAAGACCCTACAAAAATATATATGTATCACAAATGTCTGATATTGACCAGACAACCAATCAGATAATCAGGAAAATAAATCAGAGTAATCGAAAAATAATAATAAATATTACCAAAACGAAATTCTTTCATTACAGCTAAATATATAAAAAAGTGTGCTTTTGGCTTCCTGGCTAAAGCCTGGGTAAGGCAACAGGGCAGACATTAAACAACAGTATCAAATGCACAGTGAAATGTGGGTCCACTTGTGCAGCCCACAATGGTTGAGGAAAACATTAAAACATACAAAACACAATATGCCTTTTGCATTATGAGAACAAAGGCATATTGTGTAGTTTGGGCCTATTGGCTGAACGTGTAGTAACTTTTTGAGGCATTACTTAGACAAAAGGAGATAACTTTGAACTAGCCTTTTATAATGCTTTACCCTGCAGCCTTCTTTCAGATGAGTTTCTACATCATCAAGTCATTCTTGAGGGTCTGCAACCTGGGTGACAGTTTACCACTTTCCAGACAAAGTAAAATCTTTTGAGTGAATTCAAAAGTGTTGGTCAGTGCTTTGGGATAATTGAGGTGTAGTGCATAGATAAGTCCAAAGATTACCAAGAAGGCATTGCCAATTCTGGGGAGGCTGACCACGGCCTCACTTTCAATGATGACAGAGATTCTCACAGGGTGGTAGTGAACTGGACTTGTGTCATGGTCACTGATGACAAGTAAGGAGGCCTACTGCAACACCATCAAGCTCTGGCTCAGACTCATCCTGAATGAAAAAGAAACACTACTCACAAACTAACACATGGAAAAGAACAGCTGACATAATTTATCTTTCTTTAACCAAGTCCCATTGAACTCCAATACCTCTTTTACAAGGGAGACCTGGGTCTCATTCTAAGAGGTGAAAAACATAAGATCCATGTTCTGCACACTAGGGGTTGAACGACTTCAGATTTTTTGAAGTCGACTGTTATGACATCAAAATCGAGTCGACGTTAACTAGTCACTCACATCATTCATAAAAACACAAGAGATGGGACTGCTTTGCAACATGCCCTAATTTGCAATTTATTAGCAGAAAATGATACAGATGCTGAGACAGTTCATAATATGCTGCAACTTAACAGTAACAATGCAACAATAACTCCCGTTTTAGTGCAACAATTTTTAGTGATGCATTATATTGGCATAACAATGCCATTTATGCAAGATAGGCTGTAAGCCCTCTCACTGTCACAGTCCTGCTCATTCACAGTTTTTACTTTTCGATCATGGTTTGCATGTTTAGTGAAGTTTCTAATTGACCGTTCGCAAAGACCCTCCCCCTTTAGTTACTGTTGCTATGTCCGACACAGTGAAATATACATCGCGGAGAAGAGAGGACACTGACAACGTGCTGACAGACAGGACAGAGCAGGTTACTTTTAATATGAAACAAAGTCTCAACTTTCATATTTGGTCATTTTATAAAAAGATTTAAACATACAAATACCATTTTGTGGCTCTTTAATGTGTCTGACAGATCACTGTAGAGCCTCAGTTAAAGCTGCTCGTGAATCATCTCTTCCTTCTAGTTAATTTATAGCATCAAATAAACATGAATGAACATAAGAAGGAGTGTCGTTTTATCTGCGGAAAGACATCAGTACACGCAGGTATTCAAGTTCAAATCCTTCAACGTTAATCTACTAACTCTCCTGACTGCTTTGTCGGACAGAAATGGCGGATTCGGCGGATTATGATTGGTCAGATCGCCTGTCAATCAAACTCCCTGCGAAAGGGTAAATTGACTGCTGTCAAGATGATTTGCATTCCTCACTTAACGCTAGCGGATGCCTTTTCAGATGAGTGTGCATTGCACTTGTACTTTTGTTGTACTTCAGGACACACTTACTTTCCAAGTGACATTTTTACAAGCTTTATCTCTAGTGAAGTATTTCCACACACTTGATGGTGACAATTATAGTGTCACATGATCAACGTCAAGCTTAAAGCGTCAAGGCATTGCATTAATGTTGACTAGTCGGTTCAACCCCTACTGCACACATGAATCAGCCAAATTACCAGAGAATCTAAGTGGTGTTAGATAGACTGAAACCAAACTAAAGCTAATGTAAATGTCTTACATAAAACGCCAATACAGTTCCGTTTAAGTGAGGAGAAAAAAACAAGACCATACACAAAAACTGTATGGGTAGACTAAACAAAGGCAAGTCCTAAAGCATGTTAGTATTTTGATGTACTGTTTACATAATACACAGTAGAATATGTTAATGACTTAAGGAGACTCACTGTGCAGGTTCTGAAAAATCCTGAAACGTCCTCGCGCAGATACACAGGAAGGGCGTGGAGAACAGTAGTGCGCATGGTGTGGATGTCATGGTTTTCCTATTTAGATAAAAACAGAACTGTATATACTGAAGAGCTTACTGAACAAAGCTGATTTTAAACAGTCCAATTAGGACATATGTCCACAAATAACCTGTTCACATATTTAATGCAATCAGACAAATGGCCAACACAAATTGGATTGTAATTGCAAAATTCACAGAGCTTGTTTGAATCATTGAACCTGTTCAATGTTCCACTGGTTCAACCTATGAAATGTGCAATAATCTATTTACCTGTTCATCGTGGATTTTTAAAATTTCAGCCAGAGCATCTCATATCTTCCCAGTTTTTGATGCCTTTTGTCTGAATAAGGTCATCAGTCGAGGAAGATGGCGGTCAAGCTCAGCATAGAATGTTTTGGGAAGGTTCTGATTCGTAATCCGCTGGAACTCTGCATACAACTACATTGAAATAACAGCAGGAGGAGAATACAGCAACATTGCTTAAAAATAAATAGTTAAATCTGAAGAATCTAGCACATTTATAAAGCAGAAAATAGCAGCCAAATGAGTAGGAATCACAATTTTCACTTTAAAAGAGAGAGCTGAACCACATTACCTCAGACTCTATTTTGAGAGCAGGCCAGAGGTCCATGAGCTCGTTCACTGGTGGGCAGGACATCACTATGGTCTGTCGGCGTAGGGGAAATGTGGTCTCCATCATCTTTGTAATGAGGCGCAGGTTCTTCTCAGTCTTCTTGACTTCCTCATCAATGGTCTGCCTCAACTGCTCAAGGCTTAAAGGATCCTTTCCTTGGGGAAAGTTGGGTAGGAAGTTTAATTCTGCTTGCTTGGGTCTTGTAATATTGGAATGTGAAGTATCATTTTCAGGATTACTTCTACTTCTCTTTCCAGCATTAACAGTGACCTCCTGACATCCAGCCTGTCTCAACTTGTTCCTATAGTTGCCCATCTTAAACTTGATGCTGTTTTTACACCCATTCCAGCCAGTCTCAGATCCTGCTTCCCTTAAGCAGGGGTGTTTGGCTACAAGAGCCTCAGCAGCCATTATGATCCCTTTATCACTTGGGTAAGCCTTAAACCAATATATAGCAGATGCAAGTTTTCCTAAAATGTCGTGCTTTAGGTCTCTTGTCAATTTAAGTTTTGTGTTGTTCTTCTCATATTCTGCATTTCCATGTCTAAGTTTCAGTTCAACATCAAATGAAAATGTGGGTAATGGAAAAGGACCTGGAGGCCACCTGCTGAGACGCTCTGGAGATGACACATCTGAAAGTAGAACCGTAGATGCAATGGAGCTGGACTCTTGTGAAAGTGAGATGTGCACAACAGCTTTTTGTGGCAATTCCTCAATGTCTGCAAGGGAAGTAAGTTTCCCATCAAAGTCTGGATCTTTGTAAAGCAAGTCGAAGTCAAGGTCGGTTTTCAGCTGTTCTTTTATAATGTTGATCAGTGCATTAACAGAGGCTGGTCGTGAACTGAGTTTTAATTTTCTAGCCTGGTCTGGCTCAACAACACGAAGAATCATTGGTTCTGGGGATGCAGCTGCCATTGTGCTAATGAAAAGACAAAATCAGGTTGTTAAAGAGTACCATATACAGCTTATAAATTGCTTAATTCCACAGAGAGGTGAAAAAAGACACAATAACTGATAAATAAAAGAACCATTCATTATTACCTGAACTCAGTTCTGTCTCACTTGAATGAACCGCTTGGGGGTCAGCAGCAGCGAGCCGTCTATCTTGTATGCTGAGAGAGGGGCTGTATCGTTCAGACCAGAATGCAGGTGGATCAACAGTCTTGTGTCTGCAGTTGACAGCTCATAGGACCGTAAATGTTCTACATACCAGGAGTGATAATCACAACACAGAAAAGATACGTTGTGATTCACAAGGAAGATCTGTTCTATTTTGCTAAATTTAGACAGTCCGCCACTGACTCCTACAGACAGAAACATTCCACAGACATAGTCTGTGCCATCAGTGGTCACATTTGATGTATTGTAGATTGTGTCACTAGTTGTTTGTTCTCTAATGTGTACTTGAGCAACCACTGGTAGAGATGAAACCAGAACAGAGTCAACCCTGGTTGCCTGAATTTTTGGCTTGAAAAATGATGGTGCAGCAAGATGATATGCCATCATGTTTTGGTGTCTAATTGCCATTGTCTTCAAAATATTAAGTTTTGAGCATCATGCACCACTCTTTTGAAAAAGCGGTGCTTGGCCTCAAACCGCATGGTCCAAACATGCAGAAGGGGCCCAAAGCACTTGACTAGAGCAGGATAATGCTCCACATAATGATGTTTAGGACGGAGCCTAATCTCAGGGAAAACCTCTAGCAGTGCCTGTCTATGATCACTGATTTTGCACACAAAATAGTCTAAGGTTTCATCAGTAAATGATGGGCACAATGCTAACTCTACCACCTCTTTCAGCTCCATCAAAACTGCCCATGCTTCATCACCCTCTGGTACTACACTGCCAACAAGCAATGGAAGAAGTCGGAGCAGAGTGGCATTTTCATGCCCATTTCCTCCAATCGTTCCTTGAGAAAGAAACTTTTTGGGAAGTAGCTGAGGTCTATCCACTTTATCAGTGTGTTGATATGGGAATGATGTAATCTTGTTGTTCAAATACTCCAAAGTGAAGTACTTCAGCCGGATCATCTCTTTAAGACAAAGAGAAAGCTCCATGGGAACGATACCTTCCAAAAGATTGTGGAGTATATCAGGAGGAAACCCTGTGACTGTATGGAAGTAATTCAGGGACTCATGCAAGACACCACCTTTAACACCAAAGTAGCTGCTCAAATTGTCACTTTCTTGAACAGTTTGCAAATGTAGATCATGGCTGGCTTTGGTTCTCTGAGGAAACTTTCTCTCTCTGACTTCAGTTACTTGAAACCCTTCAACTGAGCCCATACAGAATCTGTAATCATGACCTGCTCTAAATGACTCTACAAAGCCGCCTAATCCATGAGCAGCCAAATTCTCAGCAGAAACAGAAACAAAAGACAGTGCCTCTGACATTCTGACCAACTCTTATAATGAAGACTCCATCTTTTTCCAGAGTATGAACATCACGCAGCAATGGAGCAAGTACAGCTGCATATCCATACTTACTGATGTCTGTCACTTTTACCAGTATTGCTAGCTGTATAGCATGTAATGCTGATCTGTATTTTGGTGGCACATTAGCAAGGACCCAATATACAGCGCAAACTTTGTGAATTTTGCGTGATGTGCCAAGCAGATTGCAAATTTCAAGCTCATCAGTATATAGCTGGAGTGGTAGGATGAGATACCCTGTTGACAGTAACTCATTTTCAATGAAATGAGAGCCATTGGAGCATGAAACATATTGACCATATGTAGTATTTGTTTCAGTAATGTTGTTAAGAATGTCTATGTTTTTAAACAACTCTTGAATCATTGAAAGGATAGGAACATACATGCTGGTATGTCCAGGTTGCTCCAACTGATACTCCACTGGCATTACATAAGGATAGTTGTGCTCAATTAAGGTTTTTCTGTGCTTGGATGAACTCAACTCGGCACCTTTAGAGGTTGTTGTAGCCAAAACATTGCAGTCCATGACAGCGGCAACAACTTCACTCAGTGTAGGTTCTGCAATACTGTGACCATTTCTTTGCAGTATGTCATTAACTGCCTCTTTGATCAATGGCTCAGATAAGGAGAAGAACTGATTCAAGTGGTCTACTATTTCCTGAGTAGCTGTGTTTGAGACATGGAGGATAGCCTGCATCTTTAGGAATAATGAAGATAATTTTTTTTTTAAGTTGATTTCTTAGACTGCCAGTGTCACACTGATCACCACTCCCCACTTCTCTGCTGTCGCCTGGGCATTCTTCATGCAAATCACTAGTTACCTCAGAAATACTGGCTTGAATATTATGGGGATCCTCACTAACAATATCACTAACAATATCAGTTTGAAAGTCTGATGCAACACCTGCTTGGTGTTCTCTACTTTTATGAGAATTGAATGAGGAGTACACATTTGTTTTATAGCTACAATCCTTATATGGGCACGTCACCGTTTAATGATTTTTCAAATGCTTTTTGAGATGACTGAAAACGGCTGATTCAGAAAAGGGTTGCTGAAATATGCATAAAGGGCATTTAAATATCACAGGCCCCTGAAACTGTTCTGTACAACTGCTAGGTTGTGCTATATGTTATCTTGACAAATGAGTACTCAGTGCATTAAGTGTCTGAAATGTACAAATGCAATCAGTGTACAAGCATGGAAGAGGGCTAATTCTGGAATAGTGGCTGTGCTGCAGCCTGTAGTGTCTAAATAACTGTATTCTGGAGGTGAAAGAAGCTGCGCACAACTTACACTTCCAGATCATTTTGGAACCAGCAACCTAAAAGGCGAAGAAAAAAATGACAAAGTTCAGACCACCAAAATTTTTTTTAATTTTAAAACAGAATTGCTTATACTTAATAAATATAACTACAAGTTAATTACTATTATCTTACCAAAACATGATTATGGAATACAGATAACACTGCTTTAAAATGACGACATGTTTTCCTCAAAACAATCAGTTTTATATAACGTCTATAGATGTTAAACAGCATAATTAAACTTTTTTTACAGCGTAAGTTTTTAACATGTTTTTAAGACAAATCTTGAATTAATTTTTGGACTCATTTTTAGACCAATCCTTTCTTTTTTGCAAGCAAATACAAAGTTAAGTAAAATATGGGTTGCACTTTATTTTACAGTACGTGTACTTACATGTACTTATAGTGTACTTACAGTGTATTTATCTAAAAGAAAGTTCTGGTAATACAAGGTAACTACATGGGTTAGGGTTAGGTTTAGGGGTAGGTTCAGGGTTAGTACCTAGTTATTACATAGTTATTGTAATTACTATAAAAAGTACATAGTATGTACATGAGGAACAGGACTGTAAAATAAAGTGCTACCAAAATATGATCTAGGCAGGGCCAAAGGTTAAATATCAATTAGGAAGATGGAATTTATGAACAGAACACATTCATGAATTGTTGACTTAAATACAGCAAAAAGCTTTATTTTGTTCAAACAGGCAAGTCGAATAAACAATGATATGTGGGAGTGCATCTAATTTAAGGTCACCACACTAAAACATTGTCTGAGAAAAAAACAACAATTTAAGTTGGTATTTAGAGGGGTAAGAGGGGGGGGAGGGGTGATTGATAGAATAATTCACATTCATTGGATTACCTGGTATCTTTATCACGTCTCCAGTTTTCTTTCTTAACTCTGTATTAACTTCTTGAAACTGGAACAGAGAGATGCAAATGCATGAACTGATCTGAAACTGGACAATTAAAAGCATTCAAAGACTGTCAAATTATAAATACTTCCATTTTTATACTTTCCCTGTTAATGATCTTTTCATTTGATCACCAAAGTGTCTAGCTACTAAAGGCATCAAGCTAAATTAACATTAATGTAAAGAAAAGTAGCAGCACTGGAACTTTACTGCATGGTTAATTAACAATAATGCAATTTCTACAAACTAAAGCCTTACTGGTAAGGGTTTTTAGTGTATTAATATTTGTCATGAAAAGCAGCTTAACCGACACAGCACAAAATGGCGGCCCCTCGTGTTCAGTTAACAGCAATCTCCGTGTCTCAGTTTGCTCTCACAGAATTTAAAACGAGCGTCCCAAGAAGCTACAGAGAACGCAAACTTGCTGTGTCAGTGTAGGAACTGTAGTTAAACTGTAGTTATGCTCGTTCATGCTCTTTTAATATGATAATGGACCTTATCCTATTGAAAGTTTCCAACAACAAAAAAAATCGAACTATTGCATACGAGGTGTCTGTTAGTGGTTAAACTAACGTCTAATTTTCTAACACCACCTTTAAGCGGGGAATGAGCACGTGATTCCTAGATCTATCCATCGTCAAATTATTCAGTGAGTCTGGTAATGTTAATACAAGACTCCCGTGATTATCCAGTGAAGGTATACGCTCTCTGAGACAAACACATCAACAAATGTATAAAATAAGTAAAAGTGAATAAATATTAACACTAAAAACTTACAGTAAGTCAAATGATGCTGACTGCTGCCGCGTAGGTAGTAACTTTCTGCAGGCCTTCTGTTGTTGCTTGCTTCCCGACACCCGCGTACAAACTGTTCTTTGGGTTTAGGATAGCAATCAGCGTAGTATGTGCAATGCATTAGTGCCGCCTTCTGCTTCGGATGTTGAATCAGACTAATTCAGAATAAAAAATAATCCCTGGAGCTGCTCAACACTCAAATAAAAAATATATAGGCTACATTAAACTGATGACAATAAAAATACAATAAATAAATAAAATAAATACATTTTGTCTTCCACTAATGTCTAATGCATTTCAGTTTGCCCCAATTAAATTGTTTTTATAGGCTATGGTTGTAATTTATTTGTTATGATAGATTTTACTTATTTGGTTAAGCACTTTGAGATTTTATTGTATTTTAGCATGTGCAATATAAATTAAGTTTGTTTTTAAATAATCTCTATTTGAAACAATAGAAATAACAGGACTTCATTCTTAGCATGTAATTACTTTATTCTATTAAGTTGTATTTAATTTATGTTTTTAAGTTATGCTTACGTATTCACAAAAAAGTTCCATTTAATCAAAAATATTAGTTAAAATTACTCAAAAAGGAAGACCATGTTACACCAACTTGAAATAATTAAGTTAGTAGAACTTTTTCTAAAACTTTGAGTATACACTACTTAATCTATTTAATTAATTTGAACGTTCGGGTTTACAGTGTGCCGTTTCTCCTGATTAGTCCTTCAGCAGTGTGTACGATGTAAGACCTGGGTGTTTGAGCTTGACGAATGCCTTTTGATTTCTCTTTCGGCAGCCACACTCTGTCCTGGCTGCAGTGTGGGTAAGGGTCGTGCACTATAATGCATGTCATAACGGCACTGCTGTCGTCTGTGCCCACCCGCTGCCATGGTCTCTCTGGTCTCATGGTCAGCAAGGGCTCTCTGTGTTCTACCCTATGCTGTGAACATATACATATAAATATCCTGTTCTGTAGTTGTGTCTTTTATACATAGCTGCCCTCTAAATCACCCCTTCACATCCAGTCTCTGATTACCTGGTTCGAACAGCATTTTTCTTGGTGGCTGCAAAACTCCATGTTTCTTTGTGGAGTAAATGCTGCTCGGAATTGCTGTGACAGCAGCCCCCAGCAGCCCCCATGCCCCAAGTTTTCTCCATTCTAACACAGTACTGAGACTGTGAGAGCTGATTTCTGCTCAGCGGATGTTTGGCCGCGCAGGTTAGGTGACCCATGAGATGAGCACGTGCAACGCACGCTGCACCTACTGCTGCTGGTCCATGAAACAAACAGGAGGATGGTCACACAGAGTTGCAACGACAAAAACGCTGGAATCAGTCGATTGAGAGGTATGGTAATTTAATGTTTAGTTATATTGTAGTTCCCTCTGAATGTGTAGGAAAACTTCATCCAGCACTAAGTAGCAGCTAAAAGTCGAACTACACTGCACTAGCTAGCTTAGCAGCCTGCAAACTAAGTTAAACATTGAACGTTAGAATACCGCCGGCGCCATCGCACCATGAAAAGCTATTTTCTGGACTGAAGACTGAGGGTTTTTTTGCAGATGTGTGTGTTCAATAGAGCTAATGTTATATTTTTGGCCAACCAGTGTGTGAAATATAGTGTGACAGTCTAGATTTAAGTAACTATAACACAAGAACAAGCTTTGACTTATTAATTTGCTCTGTGATTAAAGGGCTGTTTAAAGACTTTTTTCTCTTGGAGATAAAGGACTTTTTGTTTGTATCAATTAGTTCATCTTCACAGTTCACATATTTTTAGACGTTTAAATAGGCAGAGGCAGAGCAAATTGCATTCAAATGCCACAAATCATTGAGATGCAACATGTTAATTGTGTTATTAAAAGTGAGTGGTAAAGTGGTAGTTATGTAAAAATAAACCTTTTTAGATCCTATAAATATGTCTATGTTTATTAGGCACATTGTTGGCACCTCCTTTCTTTTTGACATTTTAATGGAGTCAAAGCTTATTTAAGGGGTTCCAGAGCCCCACGAACACCTGTATTTTGCACACTGATTCTAAGCCAATTTGACAATGATCCTGCTTGACATTTGTAGTTATAGCTATTATTTCAAACTGAATTGACTGACTGATTGATTGACTGATTGATTGAATTACATTTCCCCCAGGGTTAGGGTTAAGACTAGTTATGAAGAGAAGCAGAGATATTCAGAGCTTCTTCCAAAAAAAGAGAAAAGAGTCAGAGCCAGCCACAGCTTCTACCAACTGCAGTGAAAAGGCTCAGTCAATTAGTCAGCAGCCTAGGTACAGCAGTGACAGTGAGGTTGAAGAGCAGTCAGCTCCTCTTGCACAGGATGGTAAGTCATGCTTGGATAGTTGGAATTTACCATGTAGGCTTACATTCAAGTTGTTTGTCACTCCAGTTATACAATTACAACTGTCTAAAACATCACTACACAAGAACAATAGTTAAAACAGTTGTAAAAGACAGAAGAACAATAATAAAATGTGCATAATACATAAATACACACACAGAAACACACGTGTGTGTGTATGTATGTATGTACATACGTATGATGTAAAATATATATATAGTTATATGTGTGTGTGTGTGTGTGTGTGTGGTGTGTGTGTCAGAACCTCCAGCCTATTGATGTCTCAGATTTCTCAGATATCTGCGTATTCCCACACCTGACCAGCCACACCCAGAGGAGGATCCAGCAGTGTCTGGAGCTCCACCTGCTAAGCATGGTATGTCAACCCAGTCAACAATTTGATCTCACAATGATGTCACTATGAGCTCACAATATTCTCATGGTGCGGTCATAATGTGAGTGTCACAGTGAACTAAAAGTGTAACCACACAGAGCTCTCACTGTGTGCTCATACTTTGTTCACAACATGAGGTCACTGCACAATCACAGTGCACTCATACTGTGGTGGAAATATGAGGTCACATCACACTCACTGTGTGCTCATACTGTGATCACTGTGATGTCACTGCGCACTCACTGTGTGCTCATACTGTGATCACTGTGTGCTCATACTGTGATCACTGTGATGTCACTGCGCACTCACTGTGTGCTCATACTGTGATCACTGTGTGCTCATACTGTGATCACTGTGATGTCACTGCGCACTCACTGTGTGCTCATACTGTGGTCACTGTGTGCTCATACTGTGATCACTGTGATGTCACTGCGCACTCACTGTGTGCTCATACTGTGATCACTGTGATGTCACTGCGCACTCACTGTGTGCTCATACTGTGATCACTGTGTGCTCATACTGTGATGTCACTGCGCACTCACTGTGTGCTCATACTGTGATCACTGTGTGCTCATACTGTGGTCACTGTGATGTCACTGCGCACTCACTGTGTGCTCATACTGTGATCACTGTGTGCTCATACTGTGATCACTGTGATGTCACTGCGCACTCACTGTGTGCTCATACTGTGGTCACTGTGTGCTCATACTGTGATCACTGTGATGTCACTGCGCACTCACTGTGTGCTCATACTGTGATCACTGTGATGTCACTGCGCACTCACTGTGTGCTCATACTGTGATCACTGTGTGCTCATACTGTGATCACTGTGTGCTCATACTGTGATCACTGTGATGTCACTGCGCACTCACTGTGTGCTCATACTGTGATCACTGTGTGCTCATACTGTGATCACTGTGTGCTCATACTGTGGTCACTGTGTGCTCATACTGTGATCACTGTGATGTCACTGCGCACTCACTGTGTGCTCATACTGTGATCACTGTGATGTCACTGCGCACTCACTGTGTGCTCATACTGTGATCACTGTGTGCTCATACTGTGATCACTGTGTGCTCATACTGTGGTCACTGTGATGTCACTGCGCACTCACTGTGTGCTCATACTGTGATCACTGTGTGCTCATACTGTAAGATCACCATATAACACCACTATGCAATAATTGTGTTAGTTCACACTGTTATCTAAAATGATTCAGTTAACTCAAACTTTTACACCCACATTCTTTATTTCCATCAATAAAAACAATCAAACAAAAAGTCAGCTTTTTCCTTTATTTGGTTTCCTTTTCAGCCTGGTGTTGGCGTTGGACAAAAAAATTTCTACTTGGCGAATACATTCCGCGTCTGGTGTTGTTCTGGTGGTTACTTTTAGCTTCTTCACCTCTATTTCATTTTGTTTGTGAAAAGACCTGACACATTCTAAAAACACAAAGAGCAAGGTGTTAACATTAAAATTTCTATAGCAGCATCCAGATGCACAAACCAAAACTTAAACACTTACTTTTCAAACATGTCAGGAGCACAGGTGGCAACACCTTCTTCCCATCTTTCCCCGTTCTGTTATACAGACAGAGAACATTGTCTGACGCTATGCTTTTTAAAGCCTGTCTCACCATCTCACCTATATTGGAGCTGCCGTGAGTATGGATGAGATAGTGTACCTGACAAAAACATACATAATATTGTCATGATTAAAATATACCAGGCTTCAACATTTCTTTTACATGGTATCTGCTGCAAAAAAATAAAAAAATAAAACTGTGGCTTTGTTGTAAAAATAAACGCTAAATTTATATAGTAGTACTAACATAAAGCTCTCGATAATTTTTGTATTCTTCAAGCCTCTGACAGAAGGCTTCAAACGTTTCAAAGCTGGAGCACTGTTGTTGTTTAAAAAGTTCCTCATGGGCATCTTCTTCTGCCCGCTTCATGAGAACAGACTTAACTTTTGCCAAGTCATTCATGATGACAGCTTGTCTCTGTTCCAGCATTTGAATTTGTTGGAGTATCTTAGTATTCAGATCTGAAAAATTGTAAAGTTAGATTGTTATATAGCAAAGGATGTTTTATGTCTGTATAAATAAATAATGTCTAATTGATATATCACATACCAAACAATTTCTCCATGGTGACTTTGCATTTTGTTTCCTTTGGTTCCTTCCCTGTTATCAGAAATTGCATTTATCTAAATCAGTTATATTATTTCTATATTTATTTTTCTACATCAAGTAAACAGTTTTTTCCCTGATCGTTTTATCCACAATGCACATGTAGGTGGTTCACTTTAATTGTGGGGACATTTGGTACAATGTAAAAAAAAAAAAAACACGCACACGCACACACACACACACACACACACACACACACACACACAATAAATTATATTAAATTATAACTCACCTGAAGAAGGAGAGCTTTTGGGATGATCATCCTCATGCATTGCCACATTTCCCTGAAGAGTATCTGTGAGAGTCATGACACAAAATTCTCTTATAAGGTACCTTGTGATGTGTTTGCATGTGTTAAAGGGAATATCTATTGTCTCACCTAAGAATACTGGGTTGGGCTGGCTTGAGTTTAAATAACTGTCATCAGGGCTTTCATTGTTATCATCCAGACAATCACCTGAACAATGTGTATTAGAATGATCAAATTAGCTTAACCAGATTCAGTTTAAGAGAAAAAGTGTTTCATACTCACCAGATGTTTTGACACACAGAGCTTTCTGAATAAGTGGACTCTTGACTACTTTCAAGAAAAGACATAAGACATTCAAAATCTGCAAATAAAATTATAAAGCTGATTCTGCTAAGTTCCTTAGATAAGTTAAAACACAAGCTTACCATGGTATCTGGGAGTTTTGGCCAGCTGAACATTCTTTGTCTTCAGACCAACTCGCTTCATTGCATTTCTTGACTTCTTTAAATGCACATCATCTGTTTATCACATTAAAATTAGTATGATCACCTAATCTTTTGCCATAACAAACCTTGTATACACAATGAATAAACAATGTATAAACACCTGGTATCCTGGTTTGCACTGTAATTTCTTTATAAGTCATGTGATGTTGTTGAACATCATGAAATTCTGAGAGGAAGATATAGAAGTAAGTGGCTTAATGTACATCAATACATGAATCCATGGGTTTTCTAACCGGGGTCAGGGGACCCACAACAGGCCTCCAGAGGGTTGTAATGGTCTTCATAAAATTCATAAAAAACATAAATATTAATATATTCAAACATTGTTACAGTCACATTTTTAAGTTCTTGATAGAGACATTTAAGTGTTTATATTTGTTTTTTATCTGTAGTATGGGATTTGTATTTCTTTGTAAAACAGAATTCTTTGTAAAGCTTCTATAAAACTAATAAATTTGAACTAAAAATGTTTATCTTCAGGTTTACATGTCCAACATTACTCCTTAGCTAAAGGTTCATCATATATGGTGGGTTTTGGCAATATAAAGCGTAAAAACCTCTGCATAGTAACACATTATACACACCATTAATACATGAATTTATCTTTTGTATATGTGTGTATATGTTTAAATCACCTGAGACATCAGAGCTTGTGGGCTTGGGATCATCCTCATCTTTTTTCCCACTTCTCTGAAGAGTATCTTTAAAGATAGATCATGCAGAAGAAAAATATTTTTTATTAAATAAAGGTTTAGTTAAAAAGTTAAAACACTGTCACACTGAACTTTCTGAATGAGCTGAATATTGACTAATGTTCAAAAGAAGAAAAAAAACAAACTAATAAAAAATGGATTGAAAAAACATAAAAGTGCTTTAGCAAGTTCAAAGTTCTACATCAAAGTTAAAACAGGCTAACCATGGTATATAGGAGGTTTGGGCAGTGGGACATTTCTTGACTTCAGACCAGATTGCTTCACTTCATTTCCTGACTGCTTCAAGTTCATATCATCTGTTTAGTACATACAAATAAAGAATGATCACAGAGTTATGGCTACATTGTTTTCTGCATACCAATCATTTCAATATATACAGACCTTCACAGGAAGATGTCTCTGAATTGATGTCACTCTCATCACAGAGCTTATTTTTCCTTTTTCTCTTCTCAGGTAATTCCACAACTGCAGGGTCTGTCATTGAATAAGTAATTGAGTCCTCTGCTGCTGAGACCCCCGTTGTGTAATCTGAGATGTATTGATTTGCTTGATCATAGTCTCCTGTAAGTGGTAAATTTATGTATACTATGTGTATAATGGAAATTCAGTCAACTATTTATTCATCATAGAATACATAAATATATTATGATTAGTAAATTTATAAGACCACCTATCATAATATTGAGAAAAAAAATCTCCCAGAAATGTTAAATACTTATGTAAAACTAAAATTGTGATTGTCTTATATTAGGCACAACAACTTGAATTTGTGTTCTTATACCCACATTTCAGCATCACATTCATTTTCAATTCAAATGCACCATTATTGCAATTTCTTACCAATTGATGGTCCAACGATCTTCACAATGTCATAAACCTTCCAGTTAGGGTTTGGTGGAGAATTGTTTTTAATGTTTGAGAGTGATGATGTCCATCGACACTTCAATGTTCCATTGTCATCAAAAATCCAACTGATTGGTACAACAGATGTCTGTCCATCACCGAATAAACAAATTCGATACTGAAAGACGCATGCACACGCACACGCACACGCACACACACACATTATTCATAGTCTTTGGATCAAAATCAGGATAACATGCAATAAAAAAGGCAAAAACCCTGCCTTACTGACTTACTTGACTAACTAATCAAACTGAATGCATGAGCGGTATAAGCGCTACCGCATTGTATTCATCTTTATCAATCAATGACAAAGGTATCATGATTGCTTTATGTCTCAGTTGAGTGGTGTCAGTATGTAACATTTTAGTGTGATTCCGAAATCCTTTGAATATGCCAATTATTCTGGAGTCACATGGCTTAGTGTACAAAGGTTCCATTCTGCAAAAAACCTCACAAAAAATCAGATTTTCTTGAACTCCATGTATAAGGCAGTAGCTATCATTGGTCATTCTGTAACATTCTTTTGTCTTTGGCGTACCAGAGTTAACATTTGATTTCTTAGAACTTGATATTGCTTGCCTCTCTGCCAATCTGTTAGCTACTTGAATCAGTGGATCACTTGAACCGCGGATAAACCTCTTAATTTGACCCATATTGTTCTCAAACTTGTACGCTGAACAATAGTGTAATGATCTGTTGTAATTTGCAACATCAGTGAGATGTAGCAAGCAATGCACATTATATGAGATGAAACTCATGCTATACAGGCTGCTACCTTTTTCAACAAAATATGTTAACAGCTCATCTGCATAATCACGATGCTCCATTAGGTTTTCACTGTACAAGATGCGCATTCCAATACTAAGTGAAAGGAAGTGAATATACTTCTCCTTATCGAGAACATATTTCAAAATCACTGGTCCAGTATAAAGCAAAAATGTTCGGAATTCAGTTGCTTTCCAGTGCTTCAGTTCATCTAACCCCCTGGGTTTCCTATTGAATTCAGGAGGTATGTGATGTCGGACAGCTTGATGAAAATAAGTAATGGTGCTAAGATGTCCAGCTGATAATCTATGGGCCAAAGGTCCTTCTTTCCACAGCATCAACATTCGCTTAGTCACTCCTAGATCTACACAATTCAATTCAATTCAATTCAAGTTTATTTGTATAGCACTTTTTACGATACAGATCATTGCAAAGCAACTTTACAGAAAATTAAGTTTCTACAATATTTAGTAGTAGCTTATCAGTGGTGACGGTCAGTTTATGTGCATACGGCAGAAATGTTCAGAAAAATCAATAAAAGACGTAAACAAACAGACGATTAACACTATTAACAGCAATTATGCAATCAAACTTAGAGCAAAATGTGGTAGTTCTGTATGTTGTCTCTGGGTTAGCATCATCTAAGGTCCTCTGAGGGGTTGGCATCATCTCTTCTCAGGTGTTCTGGATCCAGACTGGAGCTTGTGTAAATCCTAGTTACCACGGGATGTAAATCCCGTGGCAAAGCAGAGAAACAAATAGAGACATAATTAGCGTAGCTGCTGTTCCAGCCAAGTAAAATTAATTAGTTTAACCCAAGTTAAAGAATAATAATGCACATTTGATCAGATATAACTGCAGTCCAAAATTATGAGATGCATTATTTGAATGCTTGGCCAAAGAGGTGTGTTTTTAATCTAGATTTAAACAGAGAGAGTGTGTCTGAACCCCGAACATTATCAGGAAGGCTATTCCAGAGTTTGGGAGCCAAATGCGAAAAAGCTCTACCTCCTTTAGTGGACTTTGCTATCCTAGGTACTACCAAAAGTCCAGAGTTTTGTGACCTTAGGGAGCGTGATGGGTTGTAGCGTGGTAGAAGACTAGTTAGGTACGCAGGAGCTAAGCCATTAAGGGCCTTATAAGTAAGTAATAATATTTTGTAACTGATACGGAAATTAATAGGTAGCCAGTGCAGAGACTGTAAAATTGGGGTAATATGATCATATTTTCTTGACCTGGTAAGGACTCTAGCCGCTGCATTTTGGACTACCTGTAGCTTGTTTATTGAGGATGTAGGACAACCACCTAGCAGTGCATTACAATAGTCCAGTCTAGAGGTCATGAATGCATGAACTAGCTTTTCTGCATCAGGAACAGGTAACATGTTTCGTAGCTTGGCAATGTTTCTAAGATGGAAGAATGCTGTTTTTGTAACATGGGAAATATGATTTTCAAAAGACAAGTTACTGTCTAATATAAAACCCAGATTTTTGACAGTAGAGGAAGTAACAGTACATCCGTCACAATGCATGGGATCTATTGGGAACTGCCTGATCATATCAATGTCCAGATTCAAAAGAATGCTATCTGTTTTGTGATGTTCAGGATTTGTCTTCTGTCTAAATGACTCATTGGTTCTGAGATTTCCTTTATACAAAAAAAGCATTTTGCTCTCATGAACTCCCTTTACATCACAAAAGTCACAGCCATAGCGGCCATTAAACTGAACTATTCCTTTGATGAGGGCTCGTGCTGGTGCATCACATATGATGTTTTTGAAGACAATTCTCTTCCCTTTAAAGCCTGTTTCCATCAGTTCTTGCAGCTCCTCCATAAAATCCCTCAAAAACTCCAAATCATTTGGTTTCTTTGCTCCAGAAAACAGAGCAACAACAAAAGGACTGTTTTTCACTTCATCAATGTTGATGACAGCACACTGAAGTGGCCACATTGTGAGGTTTTTGGACTTGAAAATGGGTAGGCCATCAATATTCAAAGAAATCTCAAAGTGGTCGTATTTTGAAGTGTCTTGCTCAGACAGAGTATGCGTAAGACCTTCCTTTAATCCAAAATATGTGTATTTGCCACCTATCAAAAACAAGATTTTACAGTTCAGTGAAATTTCTGAATAATATTGCCAAATGAGTGCATGGACATTTTCAAAGTTAAAATGTACCTGATTTTTCTGTTATTCTCAAACTGCCAGAACGAGGTGTTTTCAATAGTGTTCGTCCGTCTGCTGGAACATCAATGTCATGTTCCTTCAAAATCTTAAGCAAGTGAGTGAGAGAGGTCATGGAGATGTTGAATTTCATTGCCCACTCAGACAGCTTTTTCTCCAGAGACAAAGCTAACTCTGAGTTACTTTCACTGGTAACATCCATGGAATCATTTAGTCTATCAATTTCATACCATAGCACTTGATCTTGCATATTAATTATGGTATTCTGTTGTGATTCTGAATCATACTGTTCTTGCAAGTCTTCATTTAGATGCTGCTCCACAACATTCAGCATATTTCCTGAGTCGTCTGATGAGTAGTCTGATTCAAGTTCTCTGAAGGATTGTTCACTATCAGAAGTGTTTTCACTTTTTTTCTGAAGAGCCAAAATGATCTTTTTTGATTTTCTACGAGCTTTTTGTTGCTGTCTTTTCAATGCCTTAATTTTTGTTTCCAAATCCTAACAGGCCAAAAAGAACTTCTGTATTAGTAAAACATTATATGAAACACATAAATCTTTTACCAATTTTTTTTGTTTGAGAGGACAACCTTAGCCACTCTCACTGATTACTGTATTTGATAATTGTTTAAGAAGTCTTCTTTGGACAATTGTTGTGTATCTTAAAGAAAGTGTGTATCATAAAGTACTTTAAACTACACTTTTGTAGATCTACACTTTACATTCTTAATGATGTAGTGTTGCATCTGATGTCTGGGTAAAGTTGCTTGTTATGTTAATAAGAGGATGAATGTCAGTCACTTTGAGTTTTGGTAAATGGGAAGTGACGTTGAAGCTTTTAACATAAAACAGCTACAGTTCCGCAGATAGAAGTTGTTGTTAAAAAAATAGTCATATAGCGTGGTGAAATAAGGCTTTTTATCTTTAATATGAGTGTCTAAGAGTAGGCGTACTTCATCTTTTTATCCAAAGAGCAATGATAGTTTACGCTATTCCACCAGTGCAGCATTCTTGCTTACTGTTGTTTTACAGCGCTTGTTAATTATTGAAATATAAGAATAAATAAAAAAAAATAATATATTGAAATATAAAGTTAGTAATGTTGTAATGATCTGACATAACAGGCCTAACAATTCACAAATACTGATATGCAAACTAGCTGCAGCTAGCAATTTTGGTGTGATTACTGAAGGTAAAATGGTTGGTGCACATGTAGCATGTGTGAGCAGTACTCTGCTAAAAAAAAAAAGACCAGACCACATTGCACATCTAAAAGTATGTAAATAGGCCACTCACCATTTCTGCGGTGTAACAATACCATGCACAACTTTTTCTTCTTCTTTACATGTTTTATGGTGGTTGGAAGACCAGCTAAGATGGTGCATTTACTACCGCCAACTGGACCGGAGTGTGAAGCATTCACAATGAGCTCACGCTTTACACACATGCTGAGGATCACAGTATGAGGATCAGATGAACTCACGTTGAGCTCACGCTTTACACACATGCTGAGGATCACAGTATGAGGATCAGATGAACTCACGTTGAGCTCACGCTTTACACACATGCTGAGGATCACAGTATGAGGATCAGATGAACTCACGTTGAGCTCACGCTTTACACACATGCTGAGGATCACAGTATGAGGATCAGATGAACTCACGTTGAGCTCACGCTTTACACACATGCTGAGGATCACAGTATGAGGATTGTGTGATGTCACTGTGATCATCGCATGATCTCACGTGTTGACTGGGAAGTTCTGTTATATCCAGATATGTCATTCATGAACAGTTACCTGAAGTTGTCGTGTACTCTCATACTAAATTTAATTTAAAAAGGACGGTCCAATTTTGCCCAAAGTGTATGCTATTAATTTGCTAATACACAGCAAACCCCACACTTAAAACATAGACAATCTGTTCTTTAAATCTCAATACAAAACATTATGAAAAGACAAAGGAAAATGTTTGACACTAATTTGTCCACATACAGTCTATGGGTGTAATGGTGATTGTTTTTACTACTTCAGGTACTTCATCTAGTGATTCAGAGGGCATGTCAGTAGGTGATGGTGACACCGATGACAGAGAGGCTCCTCATATTGCACAAGTACATGCTGCCCCACCTGGACCTCACGGTATGTTGTGACATTTTGTCTTTCAGTTTACACGACATTATGAGTGCCTTCCATGTAAATAACATGGAAGTTGTAATACTGACCACAAATTCATTTTGTAAGTAATCATTTTGAATGAAACTTCATAAAAACTGAAGTAAGGACTGATCACGATTATTTACAATTTACAGACGTTTCACAGTCCAGAGCAGCAGGTCCTACGCAGCCTCAACTTAAGGTATTTCCGCGAACCATGCATGGCAACAGGAAGAGGTCCTTCAACAGCAAGTGGTACAAACAACACCCATGGCTTGAGTACTCCCAAAGCCAAAACTCTGCCTACTGTTTTGCATGTCAACACTTCTCTTTGCCAAACACCCCAGCATCTGTATTCACATCACAACTGGGATTCTCTCATTGGAAAAAGGCAATGTACAAAGATGGTGGATTTAAAGTACATGAAAAGTCAGAGGGTCATGTCAATGCCATGTTTGCGTGGGGTAAGCACAAGAAGGCAATAGTAACAGATTGTTCCATACATGATGCCCTTGATGAAGCATACAACAAGAAAGTCCAAGAGAATCGAAAATATATTAAAACAGTGGCTGAAGTACTTCTTTTGATGGCAACACAAAACATTGCAATCATTTCCAAAGTTTCTGTCTTACGGTGACCTCGTTGTGCAAAGCATGACCCAGTGGGAGAGAAAAAAATGAAGGGAAAGCAGAATGCCAAGTACACGAGCAGTGTAATACAGAATGAAATCCTAGAATGCTTGGCAAATATGGTCCATGAGGAAATAATTCAGGAAGTGAATGAAAGTGAAGTGTTCTCTGTGATTGTTGATGAAACCAAAGACCTGAAAAAGAAGGAGCAGCTCTCACTGGTACTTAGGTACTACTACATGGGGCAGTGCACGAAAGTTTTCTTGACTTTCAACAAGACACACGATTAGATGCAGAAGGACTCAAGGACAAAATCATCCACTGTTTTGAAAGATTTGAGTACAGATCCAATCTTGCTGGACAAGGTTATGACAGAGCATCAGTAATGAGTGGGAAACACTCTGAAGTGGCAGCCAGAATAAAGACTGATGCAAAACATGCAGTTTATGTACACTGTAACGCACATTGCCTGAACTTGGTACTCACTGATACCGTGAAGGTAGTCCCAGAGGCTGATTGCTTTTTTGCACTACTGCAGAAGCTTTATGTGTATATGTCTGGGTCCTATGTTCATCAGAAGTGGCTGGATGTGCAAAAGGAAATGTATGAAGGTCAGCCGAGGGAGTTGCAGAAGCTCAGTGACACGAGATGGGCATGTAGATACTTGGCCTGCAGGAATCTAATGGACCGATTACCTGCTGTACTTCGTGTTCTGCATGACATTGCTACAGAAAATAGTGGGGAAAGATTTGAAGATGCTTGAGGTTTGCTGACTCAGCTAGACCTAAGCTTTGTCAGTCTTCTTGCAACCTTTCGAAGGCTCTTTGGGGATGCAAAGGTGCTATCTGACACCCTCCAATCTCCTTCACTTGACCTTGCCATGGCAGTGGATTTAGTAAGTGCACTCAAAGACTCATTTCAGGAGTACAGAAGTGAAACATTTGTTGAGAATCTGTGGAAAAGTATTGTAGACACTGCCACAAAGTAGCCATTAAAAATGCAGAGAAGTTTTGTTTGGTTTGTTACAATTGTTTATGTACAATTTTCACAAGTTACATTATGAAGAAGCACCTTAACCCTTAAGTTATATTTGGTTTGTTGGCATTGCATTTGACTTTTAGTCTTGTCTTGTGGTCTTTATGGCCTATGTGAAAGCATTTTGTTATTGCACTTTGTTACTATTACTAAAATCCTCTATTGATCATGAGAGTTTGAAGTTTTACATAACATTTCTTTATGGTATATATGGCCACGCCATTCTAGCTTTGTGTGCCATCTTGGTCGCCCCAGTAAAAATGTCCTGGATACGCCACTGCATCCAGATGAGTGGTTCTTTGCTTTGCTTTTCGGTGTCCTTTGTGATTTCCTGTCTTTTTTGTATATGGCTTCAACCTGTCATATCTTTAGCTCTGCTCTGCATGGTATTGGCTGTTGTTTTTTCACTGCAGCACTCTGTCTCACTCGCGTGATCGCTTTCTCCAATGTCAAATCCGCATCTAACTGTAAGCTCTCTGCCAATTTTGCATCGGGGATCCCAACTACGATCCGATCCCTTATCAAATCTTTCTTCCAGGCTCCGAAATCACATTGCTCGGCAAGTGAATGAACTGCTGTAATGAATAGGTCAACGCTTACTCCCGGCTCTTGATTCCGCTTGTTGAATCGCGTTCTTTCGAAGATAACATTCTGCTTGCTAATGCAGTTTTTATTAAAGGGATCCTATTATGCTCTTTTACAAAGTCTTGATTTTGTTTTGGGAGTGTACTAGAACAGGCTCTCATACTAGGTTGTTCAAAAAACACATTATTTTTCACATATTTTACATTATTATAACACCTCTCCCCAGTCTGGCATGAACGGCTCGAATAGTTCCTGTATCAAATGATGGCCTGCCTTCTGAAATACGAAATGTGCTGTGATTGGTTAACTGGGCCAGTGTGTGTTGTGATTGGTAAGCTGCTCCAGACTGTGTTGTGATTAGTTAGCTGGGCCAGTGTGTGTTGTGATTGGCACCACTTGGCGCCTGGTCAGGAAAATGTCATGCCCCTTACCATAGCCGCCTGCGAGCTTCAGTCTAAATATTGCATCAAAATCAAATCAATTTGAGTGCGATTTAAGCCCGGACGATTATAACCACTCTAGGTTCATCTGGACTCCGGAGGGCGCATTTGAAGTGCGAATGCGTCACAGCGGCGTGACGAAGGCTGTCCCAAACTGAAGTGTGTGGACTCCGAAGTGTGGATGTGAAGTGTGATAGCGTCACGACGTAAGCTGTCCCAAAGTCGGAATGTGCCCTTCGAAGATTGCACTCCAAGGCCGATTGCGTCATCGCGGCGCGATGAAGGCTGGCGTATTTCGAAAGCGACATCAAATGCGCTCTCCATTTCCCGGGAAAATTAAGTGTACATCTGATGGACACTTCACACCCTACCATATCCTAGAATCACTTGCGTGCAGATGACAACCGAGAGTTCTGTGGGAGAATTCACATTGAAATGTAAGTATTGTAAGTAAGTAAACATAACCCCAGGTATTTATTCAATACAGTGGCTAAATTAACGAAAAATAAAGCATCAACAAGTGTTGACATTTCTCTGACTTTATGAACTACTTTACTTCTAAAGTCGAAACTATTAGAGATACAATTGTAACCATGCAGCCATCAGCTACAGTATCACATCAGACAGTGCACTATAGATCCCCTGAGGAACAGTTCCACTCATTCTCTACTATAGGAGAGGAAGAATTGTATAAACTTGTTAAATCATCTTAACCAACAACATGTATGTTAGACCCTATTCCATCTAAGCTCCTAAAAGAGGTGCTTCCAGGAGTCATAGATCCTCTTCTGACTATTATTAATTCCTCATTGTTATATTATTAATTCCTCATTGACCACACTATTCTTTTGCATAGACTAGAACACTTTGTTGGCATTAATGGAAGTGCATTAGCATGGTTTAAATCATACTTATATGACCGCCATCAATTCGTAGCAGTGAATGAATAGGTATCATATCATTCACAAGTGCAGTATGGAGTACCGCAAGGCTCAGTACTAGGGCCGTTACTCTTCACGCTTTACATATTACCCTTGGGAAATATCATCAGGAAACACGGTGTTAGCTTTCACTGTTATGCTGATGATACTCAGCTCTATATTTCTTCACGGCCCGGCGAAACATACCAAATTGGAAAACTAACGGAATGCATAGTCGATATAAAAAACTGGATGACGAGTAATTTCTTACTGCTAAATTCTGAAAAAACAGAGGTGTTAATTATAGGGCCTAAAAGCTCTGCATGTAATGACCTAGAACGCTGTCTAAGCCTTGATGGCTGCTCTGTCAATTCTTCGTCATCAGTTAGGAACCTAGGTGTGCTATTTGATAGCAACCTTTCCTTAGAAAGCCACATTTCTAGCATTTGTAAAACTGCATTTTTCCATCTCAAAAATATATCTAAATTACGGCCTATGCTCTCAATGTCAAATGCAGAAATGTTAATCCATGCGTTTATGACCTCAAGGTTAGACTATTGTAATGCTCTATTGGGTGGTTGTTCTGCACGCTTAGTATACAAACTCCAGTTAGTCCAAAATGCAGCAGCTAGAGTTCTTACTAGAACCAGGAAGTATGATCATATTAGCCCGGTCCTGTCAACACTGCACTGGCTCCCTATCAAACATCTTATAGATTTTAAAATCTTGCTTATTACTTATAAAGCCCTGAATGGTTTAGCACCTCAGTATTTGAACGAGCTCTTGTTACATTATAGTCCTCCACGTCCGCTCCGTTCTCAAAACTCTGGCAATTTGATAATACCTGGAATATCAAAGTCAACTGCGGGCGGCAGATCCTTCTCCTATTTAGCGCCCAAACTCTGGAATAACCTACCTAACATTGTTCGGGAGGCAGACACACTCTTGCAGTTTAAATCTAGATTAAAGACCCATCTCTTTAACCTGGCTTACACATAACATACTAATACACTTCTAATATCCAAATCCGTTAAAGGATTTTTAGGCTGCATTAATTAGGTAAACCGGAACCGGGAACACTTCCCATAACACCCGATGTACTTGCTACATCATTAGAAGAATGGCATCTACGCTCATATTAGTCTGTTTCTCTCTTATTCCGAGGTCACCGTAGCCACCAGATCCAGTCTGTATCCAAGTCAGAGGGTCACTGCAGTCACCCGGATCCAGTATGTATACAGCCCAGATGGTGGATCAGCACCTAGAAAGGACCTCTACAGCCCTGAAAGACAGCGGAGACCAGGACTAGAGCCCCAGAGACAGATCCCCTGTAAAGACCTTGTCTCAGACGACCACCGGGACAAGACCACAGGAAACAGATGACAATCACAAGAAGTACTTCACAATCTGACTTTGCTGCAGCCTGGAATTGAACTGCTGGTTTCGTCTGGTCAGAGGAGAACTGACCCCCCAACTGAGCCTGGTTTCTCCCAAGGTTTTTTTCTCCATTCTCTCACTGATGGAGTTTTGGTTCCTTGCCGCTGTCGCCTCTGGCTTGCTTAGTTGGGGACACTTCATTTACAGCGATATCGTTGACTTGATTGCAAATTATTGCACAGATACTATTTAAACTGAACTGAGCTGCATGATGACATCACTGAATTCAATGATGAACTGCCTTTAACTGTCATTTTGCATTATTGACACACTGCTTTCCTAATTGATGTTGTTCAGTTGCTTTGACGCAATCTTCTTTGTTTAAAGCGCTATATAAATAAAGATGACTATTGTGTTTTCATTTACTCAAATACCTAGCGAAAGTGTTAAAAGCCAGGCATTTTTTTTTTTGTATTTTTTTTTAACACAAAGCCCACAAATAATAAGTCAACCACTATATAAGGTAATCGTCTTTCCCTTTGTTGTTTTTATTGTGCTGTCATGCAAGATATGTCTACAAATGTTTTAACCAAACTTTAGCACTTCAGAATTATTCTACTATTATTTTAAATAATATTAAACCTGTGTGTCAATGAAACAACCTAATTTCTGTAGTTTATTTTTGTGATGTAAGTTAAGAATGAAATGAATAATTTGTATACATTATTCATTTTTGTACTGTAATTTATTTGTAAATAAGCCTGAGTACTTTCTGTACATTTTGTATTTGTTTTGCATATTCACATGTGTAAATAAAAGACAAGTAAAGATGTACATTAATGTTTTTTAATGCAGATTATTTTTTCACAAATAATTGTTTATTTTTTTGTCTTTTACAATTTTTTTTTTTTTTTACACATTATAACAAATTGTTCTATACATTACTGTAAGTACTTCTTTTTTTTTTTTTTTTTTAACAACTATGTACAACTTAGCTTCGGTTTAACATCGGAAAAACAACATCAGTTTTGAACCTAGCCCTTCCTCCATGTGTTCTGGGGTCTTCAGGAGGTCAATCTCTTGGTGAATGGCCAGCACCTCCTCAGAGACTCGGAGGACAATGCGGTGACAGTGGAACGAGGCACATGTCAAACACTCTGGAGACCATCTGTATGATGTACCGCTGGCAGACAGAAGAGAAACACCAGGGTCTGGATTGTGACACTTCTCAGAAGATCCAGCAGGACTGTCAGGGCCTCCCTGCTCAGCCCAAAACCATTAAACACCTGTCCAGCCCTGCCACATTCAGCTTTACATCGTGCAGTACAGGGGTCTTCTCTGATTTAGGAAAAGAAGGAAAAGAGAAATTGTTTAGAGCTATGACAACGTAATTAGAAGAAGAAATATTGAGATACTTTAGTAAACTACTTTTATTAACTAATACCACATTGGGGAAAAACTACTAGTCATATTTAAAACCTTCGCTAAAGGAATAGTTTCACCCAAAAATGAAAATTCCAAACCTGGAACAACTTAAAGGTGAGTAAATGATTACAGAATCATTTTTGGATGAACTATCCTTTAAGTAAAAGTATTATCTTGCATACTCTAATATACTTAAGGTACTGAGAGTAAAAGTAAAGGTATACAGTATTGTTTTGTATTTAATATTACTGCTGCACTACTGTGTATGTTGCATTTTACTTCTGAATATGTGCTATTACATTTAAAGTTGCCTACTAAATATACTGTTGGGTAGTTTAATCTGCAACAGTGTACCGTGTTGTAAAATAACATATTTTTGTAGTGCTGCTGTCTGTGAGAAAAAAAAGAAATGAAAACTTAGTACTTAATATTTGTACGAGTATAATGTACTTCCTTACAATCCACCTCTGATTATTTTGAAAATGAAAGTAACAACATTTATTGTCAGAATATTAACAAATTCTTGCTAACTATATGAAAGGCTGCATCTGAAGGACTCGGACCGGTCAAACAGAGCACTGTTCAGCTGTCACAGCTGCTGCTGAACATGAGCAGTGCTACACTCTTTTTTTTTTTTTTTTTTTTTAATTCAGTGTTATTTTTATGCTTAATTGCCTTAAAAATCCGGGTTGCAAGCCTGTCTACATATTATCACCTTGGTCAAGACAACAAACTATATAAAATCACACCCTTGTAAGATATCAGTCAGCATTTGAACTGCTACAGATGGTAGACAACCAAAATGGGTACTACCGCCGCGCGTACCGCCGCCGCAGGGCCGCGGCGTTAACTGCAAGTCAGTCGCGTGTTAAATTCATTCGCGAAACTACCGCCAGGTGGCGCAAAGGGACGGATTGCGAACTGAATGTAATTGTAAAATGAGATAAAAAGAGGAGGTAAAACAACAATTACATTATGATATAACATTGTATCATCTTTAAAAAACCATTAAAAAATGTACAGTGAGTTAATTTCGAAATGTAGGATAGTCTTAGGCTACAGTCTACTCATCAAAAATTAAAAGAAAGACCTTTACACAAAGGATCTTATGCTTGCTATTGTTATTAAACAGTCATTAAATATAAGGCCTATATATACGGATAAAAAGCTAAATGTTTTCATTTCGGTTCATGCTTGGTTTAAAAAAAATCCTTCAGGTTCCATTTGCAGATCGAAATGAGAACGGTCCAGCATTTAGCAATAAGTATGATTAATTCTATTATTATTCTTGATTTTTCAAACTGCTAACACTTTGCATTTTTGAATTATGCCTTTACTGTGTGACCAAAAATTTTGTATTTTCTGTTTCAGCTGTTTGATCGCGCTGGTGCCTCGCGCACATTCATTGGAAACAGTAGCCGTTCACCGTGCCATTCGCCGCGAGCAGCGGTCCACTTTGGCATATTTTTGTTAATTATGATTTTTTATTTTTTTTCCTTCGATACTGAAAAATGCGTGAACTACAAAGCCTGTTTTTCCTAATGAATAATAGTTAAGCTTGAAATAGGCAACATCACGAATATGGAAACGTTTGGATTTCTCCCGAATGAGAGCCCAACCTTACCTTATGGTTCACTTTAAATTATTATTCATTTATTTATTTTTTTGTTTGTTTGTTTATAGCTAAGCCTATATTATTATATACTGCAGTTTTATTTATCCATTAGAATTAAATATTTTTAATTCTTGTTCTGTTCTGATAAATTTGTTAAATTTAAAGGATTTGTTGTAAAGTGAAGAGAACTAAAAATATCCTGTTGGCACATTATAACATTATTAGGCCAGCCGTTATTTCTGAATGTAATAAAATGCAACTTATACATGACTTATATATTTTTTTCCTCTCACAAACTTAATTTACTTTTTAGCCTGTTTTAATAAATAAATAAATAAATAAATAAATAAAATAAAATAACATGCAGCAAACGAAAATAGGCGATTAATCGGTTAAAATTTGTTACTGTGGGGTAATTATAATTATTATATACTTAGGAACAGAGTCTGGGCCTAATCTAGGCTATCCAGGGTTTTTTTTTTTTTTTTTTTTTTCATTGCATCTGAAAATGACTTTGTGCAGCACATTCACTTCGCACGCTCAACCTGCCTCGCGTGTTGCTCAGCTGTGGACGATTTAAAAATGTTTGATATAAAGGTTGCTGTCCCATTTTATACAGGAATTGTTCATTAAAAAAAAAAAAAAAATCGAATTATATTGTTAGTTCTAATTATTTTGTTAACACAAGTTCATTTAGGCTATTTAACATGCACTGTAACATTTTACCCTTTTTAACTTATAAACTCCTTGAGATTTTAAAGTCAGTTTAATAGTATTGAAGTTCAAGTTTTTAAAAAAAGGTTTTAAATGCCTAAATTATTTCTATGAATTAATAATATGTTATCAGGTTTTAATTGCTTAAATTATTTCTAAGAATTAATAATATGTTATCATGTTTATTCTTGTAGAAAATAAGAGTTTATTCTTTAAGAAAATAAGGGAAAAAATAAGGGACGATCCAAATATTATTCATATTTGTTTTGCTTCACCTATTTATGTAGGCTACAATTATTCTATAAAAAAAATAAAAAATAAAAAAACATAATGTAATTAAAAGTGCCATCGGCCTGAGTAAATTTTACCATTATAGAATTGTGACTTTATAGGTTAGTGATTTAGGAGGTGAAAATACTGTGAAATTACAAATGTTATGGGATTTTAAAGCATAACAACTGAAGGTCTATGAAACGTTAGCCAATAAAGCATTTTTTTTAAACAATGGCACTTAAAGTTTTGAACTAAAATATTATTTCAACCATATAGCCTGTGAATAAACAAAATGCATACTTTTCAATGAAAGAACACTGAGAGTTTGCTTCTGGTGTTTGGATTTATACTTCAATAATGAGCTCCAAGTTTAGGAATAGCCAACACGGGTTTTTTTTTAATTTTTTATCTCTCTCTCTCTCTCTCTCTCTATGTAACTCTCTATTTAACAGCATTAACTTACAATGAAATACATCTTCCTTCAGGTAGACTGAATATTTTCCTGCCTTGCAAAATGTTGGGCTCATGATCAGTAAGTTGTATTCGCTCAAATTGATTTAGTTAAATCAAAACTTGCGGACTTTGAAGCTGGGTGCAGTTTGCGCGAATCCCGCACGCTGTGAAGCGGGAGCAGCTGATGGAGGACTCCGCTTGGTCTTAAAGCCTTCCGCAAACACTACGTTCACAAATAACAATGATTTTCGTAAAATAATGATTAATTATCAATTGATAATTTGTTATTATTATGGTCTTGTGAAAACAATAATATGGGCTGCGGGAAAATAATGAATAAAAAGAGTAGGGCTGCTGTGAGTGCAGGCATGTTTCAACCCAGTAACATGACAACACACCGTTCCTCACAGCCAAAAAACAGACCAGATTCAGTTCAGCTGGAGGGGGCTGGGGGGTAGCTCTGTATAGCTTGTGGGGGTTGATATAAATGTGTGAATCTCTTGGTCTTTCATATGCACAGTGTCTTATGAGGGTATCAAACTTGCAGAACAGGTTTAGATAGGACTAGTCATTTTGGTTTTAGGGCAACTTTGAAGAAAGGTTTTGATCCACTTCAAATGTTGACTAATGTATAGTGCAATATAGTTTATTAGTTATTATAACTTCAGAGGAAGTTGCCTTAACTCAAAAAAATAAATAAATTCGCAAACGACATCCAGACCAGTCCAGACATCACTATGATCCGTCTATGATGTTTTATAGGCTTTTTTTAGATTTGGGAATACACATGCGTTACAAACATGACAAAAAACATTTTGGAGTTTTTGGAGACATTATTATTATTTTTTTTTTTTTTGTAGCCTATTTACAATGCACAAACCAGAAGCAACAAAATCTGCAGAGAAGGGTTGGCCATTCTCAAAAAAATATATATCAATTTTATTTCAATTTTCGTTTTTGTGTTTCAGAGGAAAAATCAGTGTTAAGGCATCACTCCATTACAGACCGTTCTGAAAAAAGAATTTATGCAAACGCGTATAAAATGCTTTAAAAACTTTAACAGCGATGTCTAGAGGCTATTTAATAGGTCTGCCTCCCATGTAAGATTTTTCTAGTTACTAGTCGTTCATTTGTCATTATTCAACTAATCGCAGGATTATATTACATTTACATCTATAATCCATAATGAGCCTTAATATATTCCGCGCTCAAGCACATGCATTAAGTTTGCCCCAAAGCACAGGCAGAAGTAGCCCAATAATTGTAAAAAAGGAGACATTTTAATTATTTATTAATAAACAAATGTTTTCTTGTCGGCTGCAAGATGAAATTCACAGTGCTGACTCTCTCCACATGGACGCACCTTTAAAGAGAAATACAACTATGGCGTTATTTTTTAGTCAAAAGTTATGAGCGTGTAAGACATGCTCACGAGCACATTATGTTATTTCACACGCGCAAAAATGAACCTTCAGCTGGCATGATAAAAGTACTCGCGCACAAATTCAACAACCGAGAGGTGTACATGTAGCTGCGAGCGAGCGCCTGGCATACTCTCATAGGTTAACTCTGCTTGTACAGTGGATTCCTGCTCGCGGAGTGGATTTCTGCTCGCTCAGCTGATTTCTGCTCCCTCGAGTCTACATGACTTTTGACAATTTGGGGGCGGAAACCAAGGAGGGCACTGACCCTCTTATGATTGGTCACTTTCACACAGGGACATCCTTGTACCTTGATTGACAGCTCTCTCAGGTGTCAGCAAGTCACTGTTAATAAATGAGTCAATACGATGGAACCTAATCATTTAAATGGTTGATTCATTCAGGAACGAAACACCGTCATTCCACAGAGACGCAAAACTGTGCTATGGTGGCTGTGTTTGGAATTATATTTGTTGTCAAAAAACAGGCAATATGGTGTCTAAACTACAAGTCTCTTAATTAACTTCTTGTTTATTGAACTGTTGTAAAAAAAAACAAACAAACAAAAAACAACAACAACAACAACTATATAACCATGCTGATTTTTGGAAGAAAACCCCAGTACATTTTAACAGACTGAATCAGGCAGTGAAAGAACGCACTTTAAAATGCGCGCACGCACTAGTCTAATCTACTAGACTTCACGGCACTCTGTAGAAGTGTTTTGTTTGGTTTTTGGCAAAATACTAATAAAGTCAAATCACACATCATTAAAACAACAATTACGATATTATCACATTCACAGATCACACACCCTGCACCACTGTCTTTTTGGCTAATTTGTGCAAAACGTTTGTTTTAACCACCAATGCAACAATGCAAGTATTAACCTTACCTTTACACGCTTGCGAACGGTTGATGTCGAGATTTTATAAGCTGCTAGTTTGGTTTCCCCAGGCAAACACAGCTTAGGCTACAGTGCATAATAGAGCATAAATATGGCCATGGGGTTCAGTTCATTTCCTTCGAGTTCAACTTCAGCAGAATACTACGGGGTTTTGTTTTCAGCGGTGTCTGCACCATGACGCCTGTCTGTCTGTCTGCATCTTTCTTGTGATTTCAGCGCCAGTTTGCTCTCCTGCCCATTATTTACTGAAGTAGTTTCCAGGAAGCCTTTTTTTTTTTTACTCAGTAATTAATACGTTTTAAAATGTAGCGAAGTACAATACTTCAAACAAAATATACTTAAATAAAATTACAGATTTTTTAAAGTACTTGAAAAAGTAGAAGTACACAAAAAAGCTACTCAATTACAGTAACGCGAGTAAATGTAATTAAGCTACGTTCACACTGCAGGGCTTAATGCTCAATTCCAATTTTTTGAAAAAATTCGATTTTTTTGCAAGGCCGTTCACATTTCCAATTAAATGCGACCTTTTGTGATCTCCTGTGTGACGTAAAATGACCCAGAAGTGACCTGCATGCGCAGAAGACTACTCAATGGTCAACGACGTCACTCGTTGTTTGCGGAAGTAGCTAACGTTAAACATGGATGTCAACAACAGTGTAGTCAACAGAGACAAAAGAGCTGTCACCCCAAATATTAATTAAATCTGTGACCTCGCTTCCCTTCCATTGACTGGTCTCAGCAGCATCGTCCGCCATGGTTGTTGTTTATCTTCTCGTTCCCGCCTACTTCAACGCAGAATTATGACATTTGTAGCGTATCAATGACGTACGGGTCGGATACATGTGGCCTGGCCATTCAGACGGAGGTCGCATTTCAAAAGATCGGATACGTATCGGATTCAGGACCACATACCCAAGTGGCCTGGGTCACATTTGAAAAGATCGGATCTGTGTCGTTCAGACTGTCATGAAAAGATCAGATACAGGTCGCATAGGGGCAAAAAAATCGGAATTGGGTCGTTTCAGCCTGCAGTGTGAACGTAGCCTTAGTTACTTTCCACCTCTGTCCAGAGTGAGCAAAAGGGCTGGCAAAATCACTCTGGCCCCCTAACATCCAGCACACTCCCTGTTTGAACTGCTGCCATCTGGTCGACGCTACAGAGCTCTGAGCACCAGAACAACCAGACACAGGAACAGTATCTTCCCTCAGGCAGACCATCTTAAGAACACTTGACAATAAACATAGAACACACAACACTATTATACATTTTAACACATTTACATTTCAAATTTGCACCTAACATACCTGTACATACTAAATAGTCTATATTTAATTTTTGCTGTTTTGCACATTGTCTATTTTGTGTATTATTCTTTTTATTATCCGTGTCCTGTCATGTCACTGTCATTCTGTCGAACTGTGGAGCTTCTGTCAATAAAACAAATTCCTCATATGTATAAACATAGCTGGCAATAAAGCTCCTTCTGATTCTGATTGATCAAGTAAAATTGCTTATGGGATTTCCACCCTGGGATAAAAAAAATGCTATTTCAACAAGAGGTGAAATGAGATGTCAATGTGGGTAACATGGGGTTCACTGCCACCTTGGACATCCTTCTGGCTCTGCCAGTGGTTGAGTTGTTCTTCTAGACATTATTTCTGAAACCGCTTTATCTTATGACCCCCTCTTTCTACACTGAGGAACACTGTCTTTAAGGCTTTGATTACATGTAAAACTGTGTCCACACTGAGTGCAAGCGAAAGGTCTTTCTCCAGTGTGAACTCTCATGTGGACTTTCATGTTTTGTTTTTCAGCAAAACTCTTTCCGCACTGAGCACAAGTGAAAGGTCTCTCTGCAGTGTGAACTCTCATGTGGGCTTTAATGTTTTGTTTTTGAGTGAATCTCTTATCACACTGAGGGCAGGTGAAAGGCTTCTCTCCAGTGTGAACTCTCAAGTGAACCACGAGGACCGTTTTGTTTACGCAACTCTTTACACAGTGATGGCACATATAAGGTTTTTCTCCGAAGTGAATTTTCACATGATTCTTAAGCTGTTTCTTGTCTGTGAAACTCCTTTCGCACTGATAACATATGTTCTCTCTTGAGTGAATGCTCATGTGCTGAAAAAGGTTTACTTTACTTCTGAAATTCTTTCCACACTGACTACATGTGAACGGCTTCTCTCCAACATGAACTCTCAAGTGAGTGTTAAGACATTCTTGAGCTCTGTTTCCTGATGAAGTCTTTTCAGTCATGAAATCAAGTTTCTTACACCGATCTTTCTCTTCTGCTTCATTCATTTCTTGACTCTCCTCTTTCAGTGCTATCATGTCTAAAGTGAAAAAGACAAATACCAATTAACACCAGCTTAATGGTACAAAGCAACAGACATCCAAACCAATCTGAAAGCATCAGAGCCAGCAACATTTTTGCTAGATCCTATACTAACTAAACTACTGAAGGAGCAGTTACCTAATATCTCAGAATCATAGTATCAACTATGTTCAGCTTTGCAAAGAAATAGTACTCAATTCAGATTTTTTTAGCCCCATCTTAAAACAGGAACCATACTAGTGTTAATTCCTTTCGATATGTGCACATCAAGTCTAGTCATCTACTAGACTTCATGGCACTCTGTAGGAGTGTTTTGTTTGGTTTTTGGCAAAATACTAATATCAAATCACACATCATTAAAACAACAATTACGATATTATCGCATTCGCAGATAGCACACCCTGCACCACTGTCTTTTTGGCTAACTTGTGGGGTTTAGTTCATTTCCTTCGAGTTCAACTTCAGCAGTATACTACGGGGTTTTGTTTTCAGCGGTGTCTGCACCATGACGCCTGTCTGTCTGTCTGCCTCTTTATTGTGATTTCAGCGCCAGTTTGCTCTCCTGCCCATTATTTACTGAAGTAGTTTCAAGGAAGCCTTTTTTTTTTTTACTCAGTAATTAATATGTTTTAAAATGTAGCAAAGTACAATACTTCAAACAAAATATACTTAAGAAAAACTACAGATTTTTTAAAGTACTTGAAAAAGTAGAGGTACATAAAAAAGCTACTCAATTACAGTAACTCGAGTAAACATAATTAGTTACTTTCCACCTCTGTCCAGAGTGAGCAAAAGGGCTGGCAAAATCACTCTGGACCCCTCACATTCAGCACACTCCCTCTTTGAACTGCTGCCATCTGGTCGACGCTACAGAGCACTGCGCACCAGAACAACCAGACACAGGAACAGTATCTTCCCTCAGGCAGACCATCTTATGAACACTTGAAAATAAACACAGAACACACAACACTATTATAAATTTTAACACATTTACATTTCAAATTTGCACCTAACATACCTGTACATACTAAACAGTCTATATTTAATTTTTGCTGTTTTGCACATTGTCTATTTTGTGTATTATTCGTTTTATTATCTGTGTCCTGTCTTGTCACTGTCATTCTGTCGAACTGTGGAGCTTCTGTCAGTAAAACAAATTCCTCATATGTGTAAACATAGCTGGCAATAAAGCTCCTTCTGATTCTGATTGATCAAGTAAAATTGCTTATGGGGTTTCCACCCTGGGATAAAAAACAAATGCTATTTCAACAAGAGGTGAAATGAGATGTCAATGTGGGTAACATGGGGTTTACTGCCACCTTGGACATCCTTCTGGCTCTGCCAGTGGTTGAGTTGGTCTTCTAGACATTATTTCTGAAACCGCTTTATCTTTTAACCCTCTTTCTACACTGAGGAACACTGCAATTGCTTTCGAGAATGAGTTTGCAAATTATGTTTCAGGCCTTTGAGATTTTGCGAAACTCTCCTCACACCAAAGACGACATGTAAGGTCATTCTCCAGTGTGAACACTCATGTGGACTTTCATGTTGTGTTTTTTAGCAAAACACCTTCCACAATGAGGGCAGGGGAAAGGCTTCTCTCCGGTGTGAATTCTCATGTGGGCTTTAAGGCTTTCTTTACATATAAAACGGTATCCACACTGAGTGCAAGTGAAAGGTCTTTCTCCAGTGTGAACTCTCATGTGGACTTTCATGTTTTGTTTTTCAGCAAAACTCTTTCCGCACTGAGCACAAGTGAAAGGTCTCTCTGCAGTGTGAACTCTCATGTGGGCTTTAATGTTTTGTTTTTGAGTGAATCTCTTATCACACTGAGGGCAGGTGAAAGGCTTCTCTCCAGTGTGAACCATGAGGACCATTTTGTTTACGCAACTCTTTCCACAGTGATGGCACATATAAGGTTTTTCTCCGAAGTGAATTTTCACATGATTCTTAAGCTGTTTCTTGTCTGTGAAACTCCTTTCGCACTGATAACATATGTTCTCTCTTGAGTGAATGCTCATGTGCTGAAAAAGGTTTACTTTACTTCTGAAATTCTTTCCACACTGACTACGTTAACGGCTTCTCTCCAACATGAACTCTCAAGTGAGTGTTAAGACATTCTTGAGCTCTGTTTCCTGATGAAGTCTTTTCAGTCATGAAATCAAGTTTCTTACACCGATCTTTCTCTTCTGCTTCATTCATTTCTTGACTCTCCTCTTTCAGTGCTATCATGTCTAAAGTGAAAAAGACAAATACCAATTAACACCAGCTTAATGGTACAAAGCAACAGACATCCAAACCAATCTGAAAGCATCAGAGCCAGCAACATTTTTGCTAGATCCTATACTAACTAAACTACTGAAGGAGCAGTTACCTAATATCTCAGAATCATAGTATCAACTATGTTCAGCTTTGCAAAGAAATAGTACTCAATTCAGATTTTTTTAGCCCCATCTTAAAACAGGAACCATACTAGTGTTAATTCCTTTCGATATGTGCACATCATGGATACACATAGACAAAACAAGAACTTAGACACACTGGAACACTGATACAACAGTGGGAACATACACGTTTGCACAAACATCTTACTTAAAATATTTCTTAAAATATGGGGTAATGTTTGACCTCTGATTACATTGAATTGGATGTCCAGAACATCCTGTATATAATTTCCTGAATCTGTAATATAACTAGGGCTGCACAATTAATCGAAATTAAATCACAAAGGCAATAAATCGTGATTAGGCAGAAGCTGTGATTGTCATGCGTATCTTTCAGTGAAGCACAGTTCTGTGATCAGCAGTAATTCTCCATCCAAAGCCCAGAGGGCGCTCTCGTGTTGAAAATACAAATATGCCCCGAAGAAGAAATCCAGGAAATGCCTATCATTGCAGCTGAATAAACAGAAGATTTAACTGCTTTCATTGATTCAACGTGGCTAATAAACACACGACTACGGCAATATACGGTTTTATCAGAGTTCTTACTATAATTTTCATCATAATAAAGTATATCTATAATGAAATGCTAATCGACATAGCCTTTATCACTGCTTAGAATACAATGAAATATTGTGGGCCTTAATTATTCTGTTTAAGAATAATCCATCTCACAGAAGGATTTATTTCAAACACTCGACTAATGTTATGAAGTGAGTTTGAAATAAAAACATGTTATTAAATGTGGTATTTTTACGTGCTCTCAGATGGAGCAGCATTTACTACACAGAGCCGTAGTTCACTGAGAAAATACGCAAACTATCATAATCGAGAAAGATTTCGTCTTTTTCATAATCCTACAATTATATCGGCTGCGATTATGAATGCGATTTTGCATAGCTTGTCACAATTATGGCTCTGCATCGTAAGTGCTGCTCAACCTGAAAGCAGGTGATGGAGGTTTACTGCTAATCACAGAACCGGCTTAACTGACAAAATGCACATGACAATCGCAATTAATCGTGTGCGATTAATCGTGCAGCCCTAAATATGACCCATCTTTTTTAATAAACTTGAAAATGCTTTGGTTGTATACTGTCTTTCTGTGTCTGCTTTATTGCACTTCCAGGATCATCATATATATATATGTGTGTAAATAGTTGAAATTCATTTTTAAGTTTACTGTAAAATAATTGTATTTTTATTTAGTACTCCCTTCTTATTTGAAAATATAATAGTATTATCACACTTTTGTTTATTATTTCATAAAAAAAAACAAAAAAAAAACAAAAGTGCAATAATATATAGTTCAGTCATGAAACTCTAGTTAGCACAGGCTGATGGGTTGTTAACGTAACTATGATATTCAGAGAGTTAAACAACTCAGCACAAGCTGATTGGTTCACGCTGCATATGCAGCCAATTAGCTTACTGCCTTGCATTTATATGGCCAGCTAGCATTTACTAGAGATTCCTACAGTGCGCTTTTCAGAGTTTCTCTGAAAACCCTCCACCTTCCCCAGCTCCACCTGCATAGATCCGCTATGGGTTATTTTATACGCCATTTGTGCAGCAGCAGTATGTCTTAAATACTCACGGCACCATATCGCCATATGCATTGGCAGTAGCAAGTTCCTGTACTTGCTTGCACCAGCAGCAATAATCTATAACTACAGCAATAACCAACAGCAGCAGCGTAGCAGATCTATTCCGCCAAGACCAAATACAGGGTTTCCCACACATTGATTTATTTGTGGCGGGCCGCCACAAATAGATTTTGCAAAAGGCTTTGACTTCATTGAATAAACATGAGCACTGCACGTTTCAAAATCAAAAACCAATGCGGGTGTTTTTATATCACTGTATTTCAGAAGGAAACCGACTGTATTTAGAAAAATTTCGATTTAATTTTCATTTCATTTTGCATGTAATGCTTGATAAGGCAGCGTTTGTGAGCTCAGCACTGCTTCGCAGCCGTTACCGGAGAATCCTGTATCTCTCCCGCTCTTAAAGCGCCTCCTGCTGGCAGAAAATGAATTTGCATATATATGTATATATGGGGGCGGGGGAGTGCCACCACAAATAGAGTGTAAGGCTGTGGGAAACACTGAAATACATTAACATTGTCATATCCATCACCATGCTAAAATCTTCTGAGAGTTGTCATGATTAAAATATTGTTATCACTGTTATTATTTTTTATAGTCATATTTCACAGGTCACACACTATGTGCAGTGTAAATACCAAACCAAATCTCCAGGTGTATTTATGAGAACCAGACTGAAAATCTTATGTGCAATTTTATTGCAATTATTTGTGGGACGATATTTGGCACACCAAAAAAAGTCAACACAATGCGACCTGCTCCATGTCATATAAAACACTTTAATTAGGAAACTCATAAAATTCATCAAGAATATCATTCAATTCTGTAGACCATCTGCTGGACATTTTAATGAGGATCAATTGAGTGATTTCAGCTTTGCGAATGAAAACCAACCTGTTTGTTTCTCAGTAACTTCATGTTTGGCTTCTTCAATCTTGACGTCTTCACTCTCCTCTTTAATAAAAGGCATCTTTATAATAGTGTAAAGAAGATCTCAGCTGCTTCAGCAGGAGTTTTTCTGTGTGTTTGGACACTTTTTCCTGTTTAAGATGAGAATAATTAAGAGAAAGTGAATTATTCTCAAAAATTAATGCAAACTCAGGGTGCGTCTCAGACATAGACAGTAAAAGAAATGGACACAGCGACCCCATTGGAACTCAATTGAGACAAGTGAAGCCCATTTTTAGTGATTTTTAGCACTTCCGTTTCTGACGCGCAGACTCAGACTAAGCTTGATGACGTCAGCAACCTGTCTGACAGATGTAAATCTTGTAGTAGCTGTGCGTGCAAACTGCCATCGTTAATCTTGCAGAGACGGCGAGCTTGAGCGGGGAGTTCTTTGGCGTGAGTGAGCAGGAGTAAGTATTCTGATTAATTATTTTGTATAGTATTTTAAAATGTAACGCCAGTACGCCATATTAAGTTAATGCATACTAATAAGAAGTTATGTAAAATTATGTTCAAGAACTGATATGAATTCATACCCAATAGTTATTTAACGGCACAGGGATCGAATATTTTAAATATAATTAAATTTTTGATGCACATGATGTTGTATAACGTTAATGGGCGCCGAATATAACCACAAAATGGCGTTAACTGTTATCTACACATCCACACATCGCAAGAGAAATGGACGAATCAGTCATATAAAAAAGTTATTCAGTAAATCGCTTGGACAAAAGCGTCTGCTTTGGCCTGTTAAATAACATATAGATAATAAATGGACAATAACGATTGTCACCAATAACATATATAACTAATGGTTGCCCTTTTCATTTTTCTTTCCTCATAGGTAAAAGTACAAACTTTTCTTCTGCTAACTCCAGAAAAAGAAGAAAGAAAAAAAACTAAAACCATGGCTAACTACGCTACCAACAAAGGTAAGCCATATTAATATAGTATCATTTAGAATATATAGTATAAAATATGGAAAGCAACACTGTAAGAGAGAATAAAATAATAAATGAACCTTGTGTAATACCTATATTGTTATTATTATTTCAATGAACAGATAAGAGCAATTAATTTGTGTTTTATTGTATATTTGCATAGACTTTTTTCTGTTTTGTTCGGATATAAATAAATCAATGGCCAGAGACAAGTTACTTGTGTGTTAAAATCTGTTTACTCATACTGACAAAACAGTGTTTTGATTGTGATTGCTGTATGCTATTAACAGGTCCAGTGATTTGGATCATCGGGAGTAGCTACATTCGTCGTGGGGAAGAGAGGGCCAGAGAGACCATCGGGGCCTAGCGGCCAAGGTTTACTGGTTTGGCTGGGGTGGACTTCGATGGCACGGACTCCTTCCTTTCTTCTACCGGTCCCTCAGAGGAAGAGCAGCCCCGGATGTCCTGCTGATTCACTGCGGCGGGAACGACTTGGGATGCAGGAAGAGCATCGATCTCGTCGCAGTGATGAAGCAGGATCTGCAACATCTCTATCAGCATTTCCCTCAGATGACCATTGTGCTGTCTGACATCACCCAGAGACGTCGGTGGAGATCGGGCCTTCAGGGGAAAATTGACAAGTCCCGTAAATGGGTGAACAGTGTCATGGCTACCTTTGTCTTGGGAATGCAGGGGGGTATTGTGCATCACCCTCAAATTGTATTTAACAAGCCTCAACTGTTTCTAAGGGACGAAGTTCATTTATCACCTAGGGGTAATGATATTTTTTTTAATAATTTAGCTGAAGGCTTGAGAGTCTTAATCCAGTAGGGGTGATGCTGGATTAAACCTCTCAGCATGTTTTTAACTTGAAACAGTTGAAGATTGTTAAATTGTTTTGGGGTTGTGTATGTGCCTTTTGTCTTTAGTTTAATACATGTTCACATTGGTAGACATAACACTGTTCAATAGTCACTGCTCTTTCTCCCCCACCCTTCTTTCTCCCCTCCGTGCCATTCATGTATCACCCTAGCCATCCACCCCATGGCCTCTCACTTTTCTTCCCCACAACGAATGTTGCTAGAGAGGGGATCAGGATTTAAAAAAAAAAAAAAAAGTATTACTTTTTTAAAATTGTTTTGTGTTTCAATAAATAAATATTTATTAACGAAATGATTGAATATTTATTACCAAAACACACAGTAGACACTTCAAGTAGACATACTTTGACAGAAATGTCATGTGGTTTTATTACTTATGGTTTAGAACTTCGTAATGATACATATCCAGTCAGTAGCCTTCACAGTGAATATTGATAAGGGAGATGTCAAAACACCTTTAGATTACATTAGATTTATCTTTATTGTCAATGTGTAGAGTACAAGTACAGAGACAATTCAATGCAGTTAGTGTCTAACCAGAAGTGCAAAAAAAGTGTGGTATAGACATAGTGTATTATAAACAGTAAATGACATGAAAGTAGTATACAGTTAACCTAGTGGTACGGTTTACAGTAAGGATGTTCATTTCAAATTTATTTGAACACACACACACACACATAATATATATATAAATAACAGATAACAAAGAACATGTACAATCATCCAAAATTATTAAAAGTGATTCAAATAGCACATGCACACATACATGCATAAACGCACACATTAAAAAAAATGTTCGTTTCCTTCTATCTACATCAAACCGAATAGTAACCCATCCAAAACAGACATATATAATCCCAGGAACCATACTGTCAGTATACAATATCCCCTCGAGTCATTTTCGTATCGATTCAATATAGGCTGTTCATTTATAGTCTCTTAAAATTGCTTATTGTTCTACATGATTTCATGTCTTCACATAAAACATTTGCCCATAGGCTAATATTCAAATAATTGTGAGCTAGGTGTTAAATCATGCAGTTTTGGCTAATAAAAAAAACACTTGAACAAAAAACTTTTTTCTTTATTTCACGTTATGTAGGCTATGACATTTTGTAAATGGCTTCCGACCAGGATGAAAGGGATCACATTCATCTTCAAGCGTAGATCTGTACATAAATAAAGGAACGTTAACCGCGATTGACATTGAGATTTTTCTTACACTGCCTGTATAATTTCCTGATAATTTCTCCATTCCCCGTCAATATACCGGCCGTTACCCATACTTCATTATTTAATGAAGTAGATAAATTATTAAAGTTTGTGGATAAAAGCTACTTCATATGTATTCACTTGCCACATACCGAATTATTTCCAATTCCCCAAAAACGTTGTTGAAATATTTTGTCCCGTTGCTTTTATGGACTCTATATCTATGGGCTTCTCTCTTGACGTCTCCCCAATTGCCTGCGAGCTTCTGCTCCTGTCTGTACGGTAATTTCTCTACTGTGCGACAGAGAGTCGAGTGGTTATGACGCAATTGTTAGCCTATTTTTACAAAAACTGTTTCTACGGGGCCATAATGTAACATAGAAGGTAATGGAGCCCTTTATACATTGTTGTGTATCTTTAGAAATAAATAATGGACAAATGGAGTCTTTAAACGCCTCAGATGTAAAGTTATTCGCTGTCAAAGTGACGCCAAAATGAATGGGAGTCAATGGGATGCTAACAGCAGGTGAAGTTCTGCTACAAGATGGTGGCACGCGGCCGACTTTAACTTCCAGTCGACTTCCTTGCCGCCTGGTCTCAGACAGCTCCCTATTTCAGTAGTTAGCACACTGCTAAGAGAGTCAGTCAGAGTAATAGATAATGGCCTTAAAGGGGTTTATTCATCCAAAAACACCTTCATTCATCTTTGCAACAAATTAAGATATTTTTGATCATGGCCGTGGGAAGTAGGGGTGCTGCATGTGCTGCAGCACCCCCGTAGGAAAATGCAGACATTACAGCACTCTCTGACAGATGCAAAAAAATAAATACATAAACGTATTAAAACATTTTTTAAATCCTCCTGTTTGTTATTAACCTAAGAAGTTTATACACGAGGAGGTTTTGAGCACAACTAAATAATTATTGACCCTTTCGCACGTACGTACGATCACACCGGTGTGATCAGTCTAGGCTGGTCCCAGTGCATGACGTGATCAACTGCTAAATTCAAATGTGCTTTCACGTGTTGGCTGGCGCTGAGCCAGAGAGAGGCGCGTTCAGAGCATAGGTTCAGAGCTGTCATATATCACAACTTTTCAGTGTTTTCAACCACATAATGTTTATTTTAGGTTTCAGACATATAAGTACTAAAAAAACAATATATTTAGAGTTTGTAAAATACACACTGATGTCAAAGGAAGAGGCAATAATAATCCTTTCCATTATAATTAGACACGTTGTTTTATTCATATCAGATACACATTGTGTAAGTAACTTTAAAGTTTACTCTATTCTTCTCCCAGTTCACCAGCCACTTACTTTTATGTATTTCGGGAGAAGTGGATGAATTCACGTGTTGTAAATCCAACAGATCCGATTCTCTGAACTGCGTCTGCGGCACAAACTACCGTCGCGCATACAGCTCAACTTACGCGATCGTTAAAAAGGTGTTTTAAAACACTTCCACTTGCATATATTTGACAATCGGAATATCAGCTATTTCATGCCATATCTAATTTGTGAATATTTTGAATAAAAAGGAAAAATGACATAAAAGCAGATCATCATTCATTCAGCTCTGTTGTTCTTGCGGTGTGTCACGTGACAAGCAATGACGCGTCACCATGGAAACCATAAAGCGACACATTCTAAATAACGGTCGCCTTAAAAAACTCGCCCTGGGAGGTCAGCCAGAATGCATCATTGTCAACTGACCTCACGTTGAACGTCAAGGCGAAGACGTTGCAACAGCGAAGGTATAAAAATAATAATTAAAAAAACGTGAAGGTATCTAGATATCATAATGGCACAGAAAAGAATTTTGGATTTTTTTGGTACACCAGCTTCTAAGAAGAGCACGACGGAAGTCCAGAGAATACAGGAAAGCATCCCGACACCGACCAGCTCTTCGCCAGAGCCTAGTAGGCCTGCTAGTTTTGCCTCAGAGACCGCCAAGACCTGTGTTCTGTGAGTGTGTGTCTGCGCCCTGACAGAGCCATAAGTTTAAATAACGTAGGCTTATATGTGCTGTTAAAAATATTTGCTTTTGTGGATGTTCTTGTCCGCTGTGCGCGACAACCTTTTGGAGCTGTTTAACTATCTTGGCTATTTGTACGTGTCTGCTATGTGCAACGGAGTCTGGTTACAAGATTGGTATAAATATGTTTAATTCTTATTAGTGTGTGTTTACTTTGTTATTAGACTTAGACATTATTAAGAGGTGTCCACCTGACAAGCAAAAAATGCACCTCCCACTACAGCACCCCCAACTTAAAACCTCTTCCCACGGCCCTGTTTTTGATGCATTCTGAGACCTCTCTGACCCTCCATAGACAGCAAGCTTCCTTACACGATCTAATATTCTGAGTCATAATGAGCTTAAATATTCATTTAACTTAAAACATCTTTGAAGCCCTAGCTTGATGTTTTGGGTATTTAAATAAATAGCCAGATTTTAAACGGATTCAATCACCCATGCATATTTATTAATAAATGACAGGATTCAGTGACTTAAAAAAAAGATTCATTCAAAAACGTAATTCAGGAATGAAGCAAGTGAAGTCTTTATGAGCGAGTCATTGAATCATTTAATCAACTTCATTTTTTTTAACAGTTCATTGAATATTGAATCTATTTTATAAATAGTCTGCAGCCATTTTTACTAGAAACTCTAGTAAATTAAAATGTTATTTTGTTTAGTTGTCTGTTTTTTCATAATCATGGTGGGGGAATAGTGATATTGTTTTTCTCCATTTTTTAATTTATCCAGAATTGCGCAGCTCTAATTTATCCACATGTAAACAAATAAATGCTTTAATTTTAGATAAAGTGTCAAAAATGTGGTCAGTGAGGTTCATTCAGAGCGTATACATTTATTTTGTATTCTACAAATGCATTTACATATTTATGTGCTTAATAATAATACCCTGCAAATCTTATTGTATAAACTGGCATACCTAAAATTGTTAAATCTGAAAAACTAATTTTGTGCTTAATAAGTAAGTGATCTACCAATAAATATATTAATTTGAATTTAACTTTGTAGGAAATAAATATATTTTAAATAAATTATGGCTTCAATTATTGTTATTATTATTTTCCTGGGGCTAACCCTTATCTCTCCCAACCTTAGCAACAACCCTATTCCTTAACTGTTATTAATTTTTGTCGGAATAAACATAATTTACTAAAATGAGACGCACGGTTTCTGTTACTCACGTGCAGATGCGCTTAACTTACACAAAATAACCGTCATTAATATCACTGGATAAAACATTTTAGCGTTTCAGTCAGTTATGATTAATTTCACAATTTCATATAAAACTCTGTAAACGAGTTTTGGTGATTTAAACTCGTTAAATGGATAAACACACGCACTTTCTTCAGCCGAATCACAGACGCGGGAGCGCGGCGTTGCTTTATGACGTCAATATCCAAACCAAAATAAAAGTCTTCTTCAATAAAACATAGAATTTTCCGTCAGAAAACAAATATAAATAATGAGGTATATTAGGAGTTATCATAACCCCAAAGCTGTCAATACCGTTGAGCTGTACATGTAGTCCTATATCTAAATTTAAGCAACTGTGAAGTGCTTTCAATTCATGATAAATTACAGAGCTTTTGTGATATTCTCAATTAAGGATAAACTCCAGTATCTTGGTCTTAAAATTACAGGATAGGGAAGAACTTATGAATATTTCAGATTCAATAATTGTAGATCAAAATAACATTTGTGTTTGCAGGGAGATTTAAATGTTTAGTTTATTAATTGAACCTAAAATCTCATGTCAATGCATTCATCTTATTCCATCTCAGTTTACATAAACACACACACACACACAAAAAAAAAAATCACCAGCCAATAAAGACAAAGTGACACCATGATCAGAGATGGGCATAAATACATGTGAAGATATTTAAAATAGAAATACAAAATACTGTCTGGATTAAAAAAAAATTTCATGAACAATTAAACCAAAAACTTTTTTTTTTGTGGTGTACCATTCATCAGTGTCTTCACAAAAGCACACAATCACTAGACTGAACTGATGGTGACACACAGTGATTAACCTAATTCTTTTGTCTCTAAATAAACATACATTTGTATAGATGGGTGAACACAATCACCTGATTTTGTAAATGTGCCCAATTTTTTCATTAAACAAAAAGTTGGCACTTGTCTAAAAATGCTTACATTTACAAAATAAACCTGCAATAGCAGAAATAATTAAAGTAATGGTCTGTTTAATATTAACATTAATTAAAAGAAAATGTGTAATGAATTTAAAAAAAACAAGAAAGCTGTCACGTTACGGTGAATGAAACGCACAAAGAACAATGGAAATAGTCTTTAACAATCCACAATAGGGCAAACACAGGTTGGACAGGCAGGATGAACACGTAGGGATGTAGTAGACCAGACAGGGGAACACAGGACAGACTGGAACTAAAGTAGGGGTGCTAATGAGTGAAGACAGGTGAGGAAGATCAACTAATGAAGACACAGCTGTACTGTACTGACTAACATAATTAGATGTGGGAAAAAACTGGGTCACAGAACACATGAGGAATGAAAACACAACAAAAGTCCAAAGGGGTGTGACAGTTCACCCCCCTCGCACAGCAGAAATAGCAAATGGAGAGACGGAGGGGGACATAGGAGGAGGACACAAGGAGTGGAGAAGGGATGGTGACAGGGGATGGCAATGGGCTGGCAGGAAGGCAGGCAGACAAGACAGGTGGAGGCTTCAGCGGTGGACGGACACCCGGGAGGACGATGACAACCAAAGTCCAGGGTGGATCAGATGGAGGGAGAAGCCAGGAGGGAGCAGGAGGAGCCAGCCGGGACCCAGGCCACAGCCCTGATGGCAGCCCACGTTGGAGCCGACGGAGGGAGGAGGCATGGTGGAGGAAGGGCTGACGGCTCCAGGGGGCTTACCGACTGAGGAGCAGGTGGTGGTGGAGCCCGAGGTGAGACAGGGAGCCGATGGGACAGGATGATGGGGAGGATCCAGAGGGCCAAGGCAGAGCAGATGTCTCTGGTGACTGAGGCGGAGGTGGGGATCCGGAAGGGCGTGGCGGAGCCGGAGGGAAGGAGGAGCCTGACAGAGCCGGAGAGATGAGGCACAGTCGGAGGTGTGGAGTCCCTAGGTGGCGGATGTTCGACGACAGACCAAAGCAGAGCTGGAGGGAGCCCAGCGGAGCAGGGAGCAGAGAGGAGCGGAGGGAGCTAGGAGCCATGGTGGAGCCGCTGGGTCGACAGGCCAAGGCAGAGCCCACCATCTGTGCACCTTATCATCTCTCAGTCCCTCACAATCACACATACAGTACAATAACATTCTATCAGGGGAATGTCTATAGCAAGAAGACAAAAGAAGTTATGATTTTCCCTTGATTACAATTTTAAGAATTAAAGGTGCTGTATGTAAGATTTTGACTCAACTAAAGCATAAAAATATCATAATATGTTTGCAGGTATTTAAGAAACATGCCAAGTTAACATACTTGTTTATCTGAAAAACAATGCTACCATCAGTTATTCTCCTTTGATAATGTGCGTTCCGGCCCGGAATGTCGATCTTTGTTTTGGTTTGTGAAACCCACCCACTGCCAGTTTACCCAATTGTATTTCGGCATCCCGGTTTGCCAGTTGGCGGAAAACACACCATATTTCATTTTATTCCTCGTAAAGCGCGCTCGTCCCTGTTTGTGTCGTAAATCTGGGATGGTGGTTTTACTGAGGGGATGCTTTTTGTAATTTTTTTCAACCAGGGGATGCCATCCCCCCTCAATTCGAGCCCTGGATATGTGAGCGTGTGCTCTGATGCAAGACAATCAACAAGCTGTGAAGCTTTCATAGTGAGCTAACCTGACAAGATGTATCAGCTTAACACAATTTGCATCAGCTTAACCTGCTGGAACATGGCCTGATCACAGAGCGCCCAACATGATGGTGCCCTAAGCAGCAAATGACAGAAAGGATACTGGAACAGCAGAGGGCTCTGTCACAGATTCTCTCTGAAAATCGGAGTACACAACATCTGGTTCCATCCTGGCAGGACACTGAAGTCCTTAAGTCAGTAAAACTAGTGGTGGTTGAGGAGATTACCCTCTTTCATGTAAATTCCCCCCATCCATGCGCTTTGAGTAACCATAAAAGCGCTATATGAATGTAACAAATTATTATTAAACAAGGCATTGAAGGCACTTCAGGAGTTTATGAGGTCAATTTTCACCATTTAAGCAAGCTGGCACAAAAGTATCTTTGTGTGCCTGCCTCCAGTACACCTTCTGAAAACATTTTCAGCACATCAGGTAGTGTAGTTACATGTCAGCACACATCTCTGAAACCAAGCAGAGTGGACATGATAAGAGAACAAAGGAGTAACTCCTCTCTGCTTCAATTGTTTTTGTGAAATTCCCCTCGGTTGGTAAATCGCGTTCCGGGGGTCCCCCTGGGTAGAAATTGCAATGGCGTTCCACTCGGTAGAAATGGTGCTTCCCCCTCGTGGATAAATGTATTTACAATTATATTGAGGAACAGTTTGGGAAAAGTTATTACCAGATAACCAAATATTACCAGACACCCATCTCTCTCAATGAACCTAGTGAGAACTTCTCGGAACATTTTATCTGAACTATAATAAGAGACAGTTCACACAGAATACATCTTTGGGTCCAATAACGTGAGATACAGCGCTCTGGAATGATTTAAAAAAGTGCAATCGCAAAACATGAGACACAAAGGAATAACGGCAATAACAGAAATTGCCATGTCGACTTGCTACTGTAAACAAAAGCTTGCAATGCTTGCCCTGCCTCTGGGGTGTCCTGATTGGTCCTCTGTTGTGGAACTGACATTGATGAGCTGTGCAGCTTGTAAAACTTGCAGTGATATAACATGCCTGTAAGAGTAAATGTTTGTTGTAATGTGAATTTTTTAAGTTTAGTGGCAACTGAATTTAAACTGAATGTAATGCAGCAGATTTCATTTGAACGCACTTCGTACTCACAGTGATTCATTAATCATACTTGCACAGCATTAGGTCTCATTGTACCTGTGGGTGTGTGATGATTGACATGTTTGTTGACACAAATAAAACATGGATTATTTACCAGACGATATAAACATGGAACCCGCTAAGGAAAAACAGTTCTGGTAAGCATTTGTATTTTAAGCTTTGGGGTCCTGTCACAGCTATCTAGATCAGGGATCTCCAACCCTGCTCCTGGAGAGCTACCGTCCTTCAGACTTCAGTTCCAACCCTGCTCCAACACACCTGTCTGTAATTATAGTAAGTAAGTAGCCCTGAACACCTTGATTAGCTGGTTCAGGTGTGTTTGATTGGGGTCGGAGCTGAAATCTGTAGGACAGTAGCTCTCCAGGAGCAGGGTTGGAGACAATTGATCTAGATTATTTTGTAATTTGGTGACAGGGCTCTGACAGTCCTTGTGCTCATGTCTATGGTGTTACCCCACCCCTCTCATTATCTGTTCATTGGTTCTTTTGCTTCCAGCCGTGTTACCTTATTAATTTGTAATTCGGTTCCCTACTTATGCTCCCTTTGTTTGCTTTTCTGGGCTTATGCGTCTCACTCTGTTTGTATGCCTGCTGGTTCCCGGTCGTTTTTCCTGTTTATATTTATTTCTCTGGTTTTCCCCTTGGGGTGGTTTTTGTTGCTGTTTTTGTTATTTTATATTTTTGGTTTAATAAATCCATTTTTTGCACTTGAGTTTTTGCTACCCATTCATACTGTAACAGAATGCATCAGCCACAACAACACTAAGCAGGATGGAGGATTATTCTTTTTATTTTTTCACAGACATGAAGCAGCACCTCGACCGTTCCAAGCCAGGCCTAGCCTGGAAACTGCGTCTCTGCCAGCAAAGCGTCTGTCCGTTGGGTTTGTACGCAGAAGCCCTCTATGATGCAGCCCAAGGGCTTGGGCTCACTGCTGCAACTCTGAATTGTTTCTATTTGGCAGGCTTGGATAAACCCGTCAGCTGGGATGGGCTGGGTTATCTCAGGACGTGGTTCTACTGAGATCTAGTGGACTACGTGATCACCCAAAGGGGGTCAGAGTTGGAGATGGAGGAGTTGGCCAGCCGTTGGCCAGGAGTGGTCCCAGTCACTCCTAACTCTGTTAACAGGGCCCAGAACTTTTCATTCACTCCTTGGCTTTCCAGGGCTGGTGTGCAAGCTGGAGGATTGGGCAGCTGGCATTCCAAGACTGGCTCCTCCCGAGGTGGCAGTGGCCACTCACTATGTTCCTGAGATGGCGGCTGTAACTGAACTGAATACTAGTTAATGTCGCATTGGACTGAAATTTAGTGACTTTGTTCATAAAGGGTATAACTACTCAATTTGTTTTTTTGATCATTTTCATACTTTTTTTTTTTTTTTGGGGGGGGGGGAGATTTTTCACCTTGTTACACTTGTGGTGTTCCTGGGCAAAAATGACCTGGCCTCAAAAAATTGCTTAAATCACTCATTATGCTATATTATCATCAAATATTGGATTAAATCTTTTTGTCAAATTATTTTCTTTCATTTAGAATTGGTTTTGTATTTACACTTACAGCAGATTAATCGTAAGCCTAATTTATCTGAGAGTAGGCACCTCGTTTTTTTTTTGAGAAAAAAAAAAAGCATTATTTATGAATCATTTTCACAATATTAAATAAAAACTGATGAAAATTTGCACTGTTTATCACACTAGTGTACTTTAATGTTTAATCAGGAAGTTTGCTTTTAAATGTTTTATTTTGTACAAAATGGCACAAAATCATACTTGTGGTGTTCCCGGTCAATGTCCAGCCATTTAAAGTGAATGGGAAAGAATGAAAGTAATAGAAACTATTAGTGTTCAGGAGCATGTTGATCATGTTCATGTTCACATATGTACATGTGTGATTGCAAACATAAAGGCCTTGGACCTGTTCATGTGTGGATGCATGCATACTTACGCTAACACACACACACAGGTATACAAACTATTGGGAGTATTACAAGATTTCTATTTCATCCTACCCTGAATTGCATCTGATATCATTTCATCAATCTCTCTCTTTCTCTCTCTCTCACTCACCCACCCTCACACACGAACTGGCTCTTCTTTCTTTCATCACACCTTTTAGACAAAATATTATGACAGGTTTTGGGGCTTTCATGTTCTCACAAAGCAGACAAAAGTTTACTAATAAATGCTTTAGCACAAAGACAGAGCATATAAATATTGTTGTACCATGACATGTTCTCTATATGGCAGTGCTGTTTTTTCAAAGACAGCACAAGTAGAAATATCTCCTTTAATCTAAGACAACTTCTGAGATTTACAAACCTATTATAGCTTTTTATGGCCAAGAACAAATGTGCTGCTGTAAACAAATGTAATCACACTTCTATTTAATATTTTAAAAAAAAACCAGGCTAATATGAACTTCATATTTTTAATTAAATAAATATTTCCAATTTTTCATACAGTACTTCCAAAATAACATATTCAGATGCTAGTTTTCAACTTTAAGTTTAAATATTTCATCAGTGGAAGAAGTTGACTGGATTTCAAATTTCTGGATTTTCTCAGGGTCTCAGTCTTTAATTGAAAATAAATAAATATTGGGTCAACTTTACTATTTGTATTTTCCAAAAATAAAACATGTTTTAAGCACATTTAAGGCATTTAAACACAAAACCAGTACATTCAGTGTGTTGAAACAGATTTCTAGCTGAACGACGATGCACAATTTTAAAAATAGGTCTCCTCCTCTCAACCTTGATGCCTAGTATTCTGAATACCCAGGTGCTCCTGTTGTTTGCTCGTCCTCTGTTGTACTGGAATTCACAAGAGGCAATTATGTTAAAATGAGGATAGTGACACCCACAATTAAATGTTTTCTGCAATCATGGTATAACATAAGGGAATAAATTCAAATGTTCTATCTAAGTGGTACTCCGTACACAGTTGTTTTGAACTGATTATCAACACTCATGATGAACAAATGCTTGAATAAATAAATTAACAAAGAACAGCAGTGAACAGTGCCTATTATCAACAGAATTTAATAAACTGAATAAATCATTCTACCCGACCTGTTTGTGTGTGTGTGTGTGTGTGTGTGTGTGTATATATATAAATATATATATATATATATATATATATATACACACACACACACATATATATACATGCATACACAAATGTATATATACATAAATGCATATATATATATATATATATATATATATATATATATATATATATATATATATATAAATAGGTGCGGTTGAAAGATTTTTATTAATCAAATTTTTTCATTCTGATGGGATATAAACTTAGTTCCTGTCAAACGAGGATATCAGGAAGTAACTCCTACATGATGCACATGACTGTGGAGTGTAAATCGAGTTACCCCTCCCACTTCATGTAGTTTTACTGAGATTTCTTATCCCATGCAAATTGGCCATTTACATTACATGAATCTACATTCAGTCACTGTTTTTAGGTTTATTCCACATCATTTTAGATGCAAAATTATGCAATGGACACCAATGAGGAATTCTGTTTGAGCAATTTACATACCTTTATTTTATGGCCAAATTTGCTTTCATCTATCAGAATGATTTCTCTTCTTCTTCCAATAGTCTGCTTGCCTCTTTTTCCCATTCTTTTCATTGCAGATTTACAAACTCCTCTCAGCTTGTCTGCCAGTTTACTCAGAGTTGCAGAACTCCGAGTAATCCCCTCATAGCATGTCCACTTGTCGCAGTCGAAGACCTTGGGCAAATCTGTAATGGACAAACCAAATAAATATTTAAGCTACACAATTTAGATGTTGGGATTGAAGCCCATTTCTCCCAACATGACAACCACAATTTCCCATTTGCAGATGCAGCACCACCCAAACATGAATGCACAATAGATCCACCTAGATCCAAATACCTGAGGTCTGACCAGAGAACCAAGTGGGTTCAGTACCTTAGACATGGGTCGGGACTGATATTAGTAGCCCTAGACATTTGGTAATTTTAAATAAACATGTTTTCACCAAATATACCTGGGAAGACCTTAATTCTTTTAAACAATACCAACTTTCTATTACGAAGCAGAATGCTAGTAACTTAACAGCATAGGTTACTAGACACTGAAAAACGCTTTGGTTACTTAACGTAACCTCTGAAGATAAGGGAACGAGTGTTATGTATAGGAAAACTAATTTTTTCCTTTCTGCTGAAGCCTGATTTGTTCATGTTTGTGTAGTTGCACAAACCAATGGCGCTTCAGCCCGCCAAAGGGGGCAGGGCCGACCTCTATAAGTCGGTCCGTAGCACCATTCATCAGATCATTCAACTGAAGTGACGATCATCGATTCATGCAGCTTGTAGTGCGGCAAGTGACTTAACGCTTGTTCCCTTATCTCAGGGAACCGAGGTTACATTAAATAACCGAAGCGTTCCCTTTCGAACGTTCACTCACGTTTTGTATGGGAATGAATCCAATCATGCCGCACTACGAGCAACAATTATATGCTGCTCTGTGAGCCCAGTGTTAGAGCACTAATAAGGGCCCTAAGGGACCTATGCATCATCTCGCCCGAGCCTAGCTGAGGGCATGAGAAATTACTACCCACATGGGAGGTTTAAACAGAATCAGGGCGGGGACATCTAAGTTATAGAATCTGGCAAAAGTGGACGGCGACGACCAGCCGGCAGCCGCACAGATCTCACTGATAGATATGCCGCAGGACCACGCCCATGAGAAGGCCATTCCCCTTATGGAGTGGGCTCTCACACCAATAGGGCATTCCAGTCCTTACGATGTGTAAGCCAGAGCTATTGCATCAATAATCCAGCGAGACAGTCTTTGCTTAGTAACCGGCAGACCCTTCTGGCGGCCTACAAAGCAAACAAACAGCTGTTCAGACTGCCTAAACAGTTTAGAATGTTCCACAAAGACTCTCAGAGCCCTCACAGGGCAGAGAGCGTCCGGTCCCTGCTCGCCGTCTGCAGCAGGAGGGCCAATAGGGATATTACTTGTGCCCTAAAGGGAGTAGAGAGCACTTTAGGAACATAGCCATGTCTCGGTTTCAAAATGACCTTGCAGTCATTGAGCCCAGTTGTCTTCCGAGGCGAAGAGGTCGACCTCTGCCTTCCCAAAGACCGCCCAAATTCGCTGTACCGTCTGAGGGTGCTGCGCCCAATCGCCTGGGGCTACCTTGCCTCTGGACAGCATGTCTGCTCCCAGGTTCATCTTGCCCAGCACATGAACTGCCCTTAGCGAGAGGACTTCTTTCTGTGCCCAGAGAAGGAGGCGACGAACCAATATGTAAAAGGCGTGAGACCTAAAACCACCTTGGTGATTGATATAAGACACCACTGTCGTGCTGTCTGAACGGATCAGGACTTGGTGGCCTTTGATGGCCGGAAGGAAGGATTGCAGGGCTAAGATGACTGCCAACATTTCCAGGCAGTTGATATGCAGGCATCACTGCTGAGCTGTCCAGGAGCCGAATGCCGGATTGCCCCACCCGGAGTTGGACGTGTCTGTCGTGATCACTTTCCTTCTGGGGGCTATGCCCATCCTCACTGAAACAGGCGAGTGGTTCTTCCAGGGGGTCACAACTTTGATACAGCGGTGGTCCACCCTGACCGGAAACCTCTTCAACCGCCAAGCGCGGGGCGGGACTCAGGCTTTTAGCCAAAATTGGAGGAGCCGCATGTGGAGCAGGCCCAGCGTAGTTACAGAGGCAGCAGCGGCCATGAGGGCGAGCAGCCTCTGAAAAAACCTCAGGGGGCGTGTCGTCCCAGGTTGGAGGGAAGCCGTCAATCGCTGAATTGTCAGGGATAGATCTGGTGAAATCCACACTCGCATTAGGGCGGAGTCTAGAACCGTTCCCAGAAAGACAGTTTGTCATCTGGGCAACAACTGGCTCTTGCGGGTTTATGACCAACCAGAGGCTCTCTAAGTGACTGAGCAGCAGCTCTTTGTGAGCGTTCAGTTCCCGTTCTTATCTGGCTAAAACCAGCCAATCGTTGAGGTAGTTCAATATGCGGATTCCCATCTGCCTGAGAGGGGACAGAGCCACGTCTATGCACTTTGTAAAAGTGCGTGGGGCCAGGGACAGTCCAAATCGAAAGACTGCATACTGATAGGCCACTCCCTCAAACGCGAATCTCAAAAACGACCGGCGCATAAGCGAGCTGTTCAGATGTCTAAGATCTAAAATAGGTCTGAGCCGTCTCTCTTTGGGACGAGGAAATAGTGACTGAAGAAGCCTGACTTGCTGTTCGCTGGGGGCACTATTTCCACAGTGCCTTTTGAAAGCAGTGCTTGCACCTCCTGCCAGAGAACAATAGCTCCGTTGTCTGGGACAGAAGTTTGAATGACGCCTCTGAAGCGGGGCGGTCTGCAAGCGAACTGCAGCAAGTAGCCTCATCGAATTGTTTCCAAAACCCATCTCGAGATTCCCGGAATGGTTGCCCAGGCCGTGTAACGAGAGCTCGCCTTGAAAATGTGAGTCTACATTCGTATAAGTATGTAGGTCCGCTATCACAGTGGTAAAATATTCTGGCACGCACTGCACCTGCAGGACTTGACCCGCTAAAAACACCTCCCCCAGAGGTGTTCGAAGAGGTGAGGAGTGAAGGCGAGCTGTTTTGGGGGGCGTTCCGGCCAAGGCGAGAACGGGGCCCCTCCTTTTCCTCTCTAGCGCCTTAGGACGGCTTCAGCGGCTCAGGGTCCAGCACAACTCATGGGCAGGGACCTTGACGCTTTGGGAAGGGGAAGCGTTTCGCCGGCCTGGATTGCTGTTTCAGTCCGGGTTCCATTTTTCGCTAAGGCTGATGCTGCGTTGGCTTTGCAGGCAGAGCAGCGGGGCTATTCTGGCGGCCCGCAGCTGTGGTGCCAAGGCATTTAAGGAGGAAGTGACGCAGTGCCTGCAACGTCTTCTGAGCCTCTGAAAACCGTTTAGTCAACCCATAAACAGCGGAGCCTTTCATATAGCCCTTTCGGCAAGACTGACGAGTCGATTTTCTCAGCGTCCCTGATCTCTGTCCGCATTAGCCAGAGGTGGCGCTCCAGCACCACCAGGCTGGCCATGGTCTTGCTGATCGCTTGCGCTGTGGCCTTTGTAGCACGCAGAGCGAGATCAGTTGCTGTGCGCAGCTCCTTAAAGGCCTGCTGGTGCTCTTGGACAGACTCGTCCATATTACAAGTTTTGCTTGAAACACTTGAAGGATCACCATTGTGTGCAGCGCTGAACCGGCCTGTCCGGCTGCTGCATAAGCCCTGTTGGTGATAGCCTAGGTGGTCCTGCAGGGCTTAGATGGATGCGCTGTATGGTCCTTTAAGCCGAAGGCAGATGGTGGGCACAGATGTGCAGTGATCGCTTCCTCCAGGGGGAAGTTTGGTGTATCCCCTTTTGTCAGTGCCGTCAACGGTGGTGAGAGCTGCTGCAGTAGAGGGGTTCACCCATGCCGAGTAGGGAGCTTGCCACATCTTAGTGAGCTCAGTGTGAGACGGAAACGGGGTGACCCATACAGGTTTCCCCTCCTGTTCCATTAGAACAAAGAACCCCAAAAGGCTCTGCTCATTCCTTGGCCCCCGGTGGGAAAATGCAGGAAGTCGGGCACCCCAATGTTGTTGCGGCAATGCCAACGACTTCGGGTGTTTTCTGCCCACCCCCCGGGGGCCCAGGGGAGAAGGGTCCAGTAAAGCTTCTACTCCTCTCCCACAGTCATCCCCTGCTCCGCAAAAATCAGAAGACTCTGATCTGTCATTTAAATGTTCTTTGGGCAACTCGCCCATCTCTGGTCTTCAATTCTTGGAGTCTGAAAACTCTAATGACAACACTAAGATCTTGTCACCTTTATCACGCTTTATTAAAGACGTCTTGTTAATTCCACACCAGAAATTTCTCCTAGTCCGACAGTGTCTGAAACAGCCCGAGAATTAGTCACATCAGATCTGGTTCCACGAGTGCAGCTGGAACCTATACACACTGATTCCACTGACATTGTGCTGATCACTAGCTCAGCGAGCTCGGTAGGAAGACCCAAACGTCACGCCAATACCACCAAAAAAAAGTGTGGATTGGCGTTTGACGATTCATAAGAAATATGTGATTCTGGGTGATTCTAATGCCGCAAAGTTCCCTAAATTTCAGAACACAGATCTACAGATAGAATCTTTTTCAGGCACAAAGTTTCAGCATGCAGCGAACCTGATTTAGGGGGCGCAAATCACAGAAGTGCCTGAGAAACTTGTTCTCTCTTTCAGACTCAATAACCGCCAACAGAGATTTAAAATCAGGGCGATTAAAGAACTGCAGAAACTAGTTAAGGTGACTCAAGGTGACTAAATTCCCTAATGCTGACATTATTGTCCCTATTATTAATTTTTCCAGAGTCCTCCTAATCGCGGAACAACAGATGATTGAGGACATTAATGTGTACATTCAAAAGAATTGTGATTTCATTCCCTCCATTCCAAACACCTACTTTGCAGTGGAAAAGGATGGGATCCATTGGAGGCCCGCCACTGCGAAGTCGCTTCTTTTGTACTGGGCCAAGTTTTTAAACTTCAAATTATCTTTAGCCCAATAACTGGCGTAGATAACTTAATAGTGAATCTATCTAAAACATTTACATTAACATCTGACCAGTGTTCGTTACTCTTAAAAGGATTGACATTTATCCCAACACCATCCGGCTTTAAAACGAAAAAGATAGAATTATTAAATGACTTACAAACATATCATCATCGTCTTCAACTGAAAACATACTTTCAAGGAAAAAAGCTTCAGAAAAAGAGGCTTCCATTTATGGGTCCATCCGAATGGACACCATCTTTGCTTTCATTACTAAATAACATTAGATAGATTGTTAAAGCCGACTTGTATGCATCATCTAAATTGGGAGCCAAATACACATCATAATCTCACGACAGCAGAGAGGAAAGCACTCAAAGAGCTAAGTCAGATTACTGATATCATTATAAAGCCGGCCGACAAGGGTAACGTGGTGGTTATTTTGGACAAGGCCCAATACCTCTGGGAGGGACATCAACAACTCGGTATCACTTTTTATTATCGACCCCTGGACCAACTGATTTATACAGAAACGGCTATAGAGGTTAGGAATATCCTCGAGGAAATGTCAAAAAAAAGATTATCAATCTGAGACAGAAGGACAAATGACATGAAGTTGACCAGACAAAACATGAAATATTTTGTGTTCATATTGTCTGCAATGAAATACAAGTCAAAGTAAATTTAGAAATCACTACTTTCTTTTTTTATTTGCGTTTTCCATACTGTCCCAACTTTTTCTGATTTGGGGTTGTGTATATATATATATATATATATATATATATATATATATAACATTTCACAAGAAATAGCAACTAGTCCTACATCTATTGTCAGCAATAAAATGTTAATTTAAGTTAATTTAACCTAATCGTTGAAGGCTAACAATAGCCAAAGACCTATTACTGAACATGGCATAGCTACACACAATGATCCTGCTATGTACAGCCAAATAATAGATTACAAGTCCCATACCATATTGCTCATAGGCCTACCCTTGAGGTTTATCAAAAAATGTGAAGACATAACGTTCGCTGTTTTCGTGGTGTAACTTGGGTGGGAAAGATTGTGTAACAAAAAAGGTTTAAAGAGCAAAAATATCTGAACTTTATTTATTTTATTCGTATATTTTTTATTGAATTTAAAAAATACAATTCAGTTCTCGAGACATTTAGCGAATAATGTTTATGAACATAAGGATGGAATGATCCTCGTCTCCATCTCTGCTCATAGCAGACTAATGGTTTGAGGGGAGTGGTTAAGCGTTTTCAACCCAAGCCGTCAAACTGACGTTATCAGAAAAGGAACGCCATTCCAGACCGGAAATAACTTCTCAGATTTTGATTAAAGATTACCACGGCAAACATTTTTTTTTGTGTGTATGTGTGTGTGTGTGTACTTGTTCGGATTCATTTTTCACCACAAGATTATAACATGCGCTACAAAAATAAAATTCCATGTCGACTTTAAAAATAAAAATGTCTTACCATATTGTCATTTTCAATCCATCTGAACCTGGTTCTCCTTGGAATTATTTCTGACTCATCTTCCAAGTACCTTTTGTAAGGTCCTGCACGCTTTGCCATTATTTATCTTGCAAACACCTGCATCAACAAAAATGCATCTCCGAATTTTTTAAAAAATAATTTGTAACCGTCTGTCGTGATATTTAAGTCATGTGATCCGTTCACGCACATCCGAATCTTAGCTCTTGCCTAATTAACAACACGACCTATTTTTAGCAACAAACACTGCAAAGCAAAAAGAAAATAAATAAAAAGCGTCAGTCACAACACTTAAACAATGGCATTTGCCATTTATTATTTCAAGGACAAGAGCACTGAAGTGGGTAAAATTGACTGGATGAGTACTGAAGACCAGCAAAATTGTTAAAAAATTATAACACAATGTCCCACACTCGAGGATGAAGATGATGGATGGATGAGTGTGAAGTGGGAAAAAGGCAGAAAAAAGAAAAAATGTCCAGCCCTTTTTCCTGCAAAGGTTTTAATGTTCGGTGGTAAGTTAACTTTAATCTTTTAATTAAGGTTTGTATCACTAATCTTGACGGATTAGACATAAGCAAAAAAATATCACAGACTGTCTTTTAGGAACAGCGGAGAACCCAGTTTTTCACAATGTACACACAACTTTTTTTGACAGACAACTATAGTGATCTCTGCCAGAAAAGGGAACAGTTCATTAAGGGTGAAGACATCTGGAAACAAACACTGAGGAGGAAAACAAAGCCAAACAGTTGGTTGATGGAGGACGTAGAAGAAGAGGAGAATGAACAGCCAAAAAAAAAGGTAATTAGATGGATAAATACATCTGTATGTGAATCTAGGACAAATACAAATGTCCATTGCTATAATGAAGCAATATATTACTCTGCTTTAATTGTAACACAAACATGCATTTCTGTAAAGCTGCTTTGGAATTATATTTTGAAAATCACTATACAAATCAATTTCAATTGAATCCCTGGTAATGAACAACTTCAAATTGTCATTTTGATAGCAAAAGTGTAAAAAGACAACATGTACCCCAAAAGAGGCAGCAGACCAAATGATTGAAAACCTGAAGAAGGAGCTGATGGCAAAGCAAACTTCTTTACAGGTAAATTATTTTAAGATTTGCAAATTTTAGGGGAAACCTTTTTTTCTTTTTCTTTTCTTTTTGCTCTTTGTGTTCCAGTCAGCTATCGAAAATGAGTTCTCATCAGATGAGGACATACTTGCCAGAAACTGGAGTAAGGTACAACAGCAATTGAAGGAATTTAAAGAGAGAACAGGAGGCTAAAAGAAGACAACATTAAAGAGATACTTGATGCCATGAGAGGTAATTATATGAATTAAAAAATAATAATAATCTGCCCTTTGAACGCAAACACACAACTTGACGTTGGAACTGTGTGTTTACATTTTGTGCTCTACAGTTATGGCTGACAGAGCAAAACTACAGAAAGTGTGGGCTCACTTTACTAAACTTAATGAAAATGCAGCTAAAAGCAATACATTTAAAAGGTAGTTGTGTGTAGGGTTAAACACCTGCAACCTCATAAAATAGTTACAAATACCACATTCTATAAATCTGAAGCATTGCAGCATGTTTGACTGCTATAGCAAAGTGACTGCTGCAACTAACAGTGTTCCTTACCAGACGTAACTCAAATTAAACCATTTTAATATTATACAAAGCACAAACAAGTGTGGTGAATGGCAATGATTTAATCAGTATTTATTTTGAATAATATTTAAATGTTTTCATTGTTGTGAGTAGTGATTTATTTTTGGCATTTGTGTCAACATGCAGTTATGAGGCCTTTTCACAATTTTCTTATAATCATTTATATCTCCATTCTTTTAACAGAGCTTCCCACAGTAGTGACGAAGTTGAAAGAAGTGATTGGACAAATAACACTTCAGACCTCACCTACTGCATCCACTTCTGCAACACCTTCAACATCAGTAGACTCTGCATGTGTTTCTCCTCAAGTGTTGTCTGATGATATGGTAAGTACCGCACATGCATATAAGTGTTATGGTCCATGTGGGAAGGTGATTATACAATGTCCCAGTAAATCAACTTGGCAGTAATTATTAACATTACCTGAAAAATCTGCATATTCAATTGCATGGTGAATGTGCGTGATAAGTGGTTATTATGAATATTGCCTGACCACAGGAAATATACGAAGCATTCCCATATTACCCAACGAAATGTTTAATGCTGTGGAAAAGCAGTGTGGACAGGATTTAGACAGGATCTTACATTGCACAGGAGCATTTCACACCCTAGTTCATTTTATTGGGAAATGTGGTAATGTATCTCAGATTTCCTATTTGGTTGGGGAATAATAACTTGGTTTATTTGCATTAATGCACAGATGATGAATAGATATATATCCCAGTTGCAAACTGACAATTATTTTTCAGGTGTTTCTCATGCCAGGCTGTGATGTCAAGGTCCCCAAGCGAAAGCTGAACTCTCTGCGGAAGGCAAATCCGTCAGTATACATCGGGGACCTTGCCGTGCTTGTCTATGGAAGGGAAACCCTGTCTCATTCAAGCTTGACAGGAAGACAGTCAGGGGCACACAAAGATGTGGAATCAAAGCCACAGCTTGATAGCACAAAACTTGATGCTATATTTGGTGAGTGTATTTAATTTAAGGGAAATTTCATTTTTAAAATGAAATAAATTCCTACACATTTCTCATACATTTCTACTTTTCAAAATGATGTTCGACGTTGGAGGTGACAGTGATTGTGTTAAATTACTGTCACCTCCAACCAGGATTAAAAAGGAACATTCCAAACATTTTGTGAAAAGTTCTAATCTATAAAAGTTTAATTTGGGATCATCAGTTTGGATTTGTGAATGTCACAAAAGAAAAAAAGAAAATAATCACACAATGGAGGAAACAAAAGAACCAAGACCCCTTTGATGATGCCCCAAAAATAATCTTAATTTATGTAAAGTTAGACATTTAAAGGTCATTTTCAGCTGTCTGTTGGTAAATATAGAAATTATTGCATTAGTTTTCAGAAACTTGAATTGCATATCACTACACGCTACTTTGACTGTTTTATTGTGTTAATTCTGGATGATGTATTTGGGGTGACAGAAAAAAAAAATATAAGCTATGTTTTATTTTGTTCTGTTTGTGTGTGTGTTTGTGTTTTTGTGTATGTGTGTGTGTGTGTGTGTGTGTGTGTTTTTTTAACTCACAGACCATGCTCTGTCAAAGTTCCCTGACATCACAATGCAAGATGTGAGACGCATCATAAGAAAAAAATGCAACAACGAAAACTACATCAAGCAAGTTACTGCAAAGAAGCCCATTTGAATACAACATTTTTGTTGTCATATATTTGAACAATTATTGTTTGGATTTGTAGTTTCTTTAGGAACTGATATCTTGTATGACACTACCGTAACATTATGTTTACTGTTTTGTTTTGAACTGGAGTATAAATGTGAGTGTCATTGTTATTTTAAGTTTATGTGGAATCCTATATAATAGATTTGTTTGAAATTATTGATTTATAAAGATAACTTATGTTCATAATTCTGAGTATGTGAATTTTTGTGTAGTCCACTGATAGTGTACATAAGAACTTACTTATAATTTAAAGTGCAATTAAAGGTATATTTAAAGTATAATAATTAATACCTAAATATCGTAGTGTACTTAAAGTGCAAAACTAATAAAGAATTAGTAAACTGTGATGTTAAGTCCACTTAAAGAATACTTGTAGTCTAAAACTACTAAACTAGTAGTTTACTGAGAGTACACTAAAAGAGCAAAAATAATATTTCATTAGTAAACTACAAGTATGATGGTGAGTTCACTTAAAGAAAACTTGCAGTATAAAACTACTAAACTAGTAGTTTATTCAGAGTACACTAAAAGAAAACGTGTAAGTATACTTGCAGTGTAAAACTACTAAACTAGTAGTTTACTGAGAGTATACGTCAAAGTGAACTTTCATAAACTAAAAAATTGCTACAAGTAATAAAATAATAAACTACTAGTACACTCATAAGTTCACTTGCAGTACAAATGAGAAACATAGTTATGAACTAGTTGTGCACTTAAAGTTTACTACTGTTACACTTAAAGTACACTTAAACATATACTTTTATATACTTCAAGTGGGCCAATTTAGTCCCAAGCGGTATTAAAATAGTACACTTACAAGTTTACTACTAGTAAATATTGACATTAGTATACTTACTACATAAAGTATACTTATAAATATACTTGAACATTACTCAAGTATACTTCATAAAATGAACCTGAAGTATACTTTTTTTCGTAAGGGTGGACAGAACAATCCGTGCAGCAGTAAACAAACACTGCTGCTTACAACGCCGGTCTTTTGTCGGGAAACACTGACGCGCAGTAAGAGCCGCCAAACACAGATACAGGGAACGCATAGAGTCACATTTCCAGCTAAATGACTCCCGACGCATGTGGCAAGGACTAAGGACCATCTGTGCCTTTGGAAATAAATCCTCTGCAGAGGTGAGAGCAGATCCGTCGCTGGCTGATGAGCTAAACATTTTCTACGGCCACTTTGAAAGCAATCTAAGCAGCGTGAGTCTGCCGATTAGCGCGTCAGGAAGCAGCAGTCAGAATAGCGATAATCATGTAATCACCGTGTCGGAGGACGAGGTTCGGAGGGCTCTAAAGCGAGTGAACATCAGGAAAGCTGCCGGACCTGATGGGATTTCTGGCCGTATTCTCTGGTCCTGCGCTGATCAGCTCGCTGGTTTGTTTACATCCATTTTTAATGAGTCTCTTGCTACATCGGTGGTTCCCACCTCCTTCAAAAAATCTGTCATCATCCCTGTGCCTAAGAACAATAACCCCTCTTGTCTGAATGACTATCGTCCAGTTGCCCTCACATCAATAGTCATGAAGGTCTTCGAGGGACTGGTTAAAAACTTCATCTGCTCCTCCATCCCGGATACTTTGGACCCTCTTCAGTTTGCCTATCGCCCCAACAGATCCACTGATGATGCCATCTCTCACATCCTGCACTCTTCTCTCACACACATTGACAGCAATAATAGGAACTATGTAAGGCTGCTATTTATCGACTATAGCTCAGCTTTCAATACTATAGTCCCCATAAAGCTGGCTTCTAAACCCATAGACCCCGGCCTGAATTCTTCACTCTGCAACTGGATTCTTGATTTCCTCACCGGCAGACCTGAAGTGGTGAAAGCAGGCCAGTACACCTCCATCTCCATCACCCTGAATGTAGGAGCCCCACAGGGCTGTGTTCTGAGTCCCCTGCTCTACTCTCTCTACACACATGACTGCGTATCTTCCCACAGCCTCACATCTTTAATCAAATTTGCTGATGATACTGTGGTTCTGGGCCTCATTCACAACAATAATGAGACCGCATACTTGGATGAGGTAGAGAAATTAACATCATGGTGCCAGGACAATTGTCTCTCTCTGAATGTGAGCAAAACTAAAGAGCTGATTGTTGACTTCAGGAAGAGACAGCAGCAGCCCTATACTCCTCTTATGATCAGTGGGAGCCCTGTGGAGAGGGTGAGCAGCTTCAAGTACATTGGTGTAAACATCTCTGAGGACCTGACTTGGACTACCCACATTCAAACACAGGTTAACCTTTTGAGCGGTACGGTCCCACATATGGGATTGTTATTTCCGGGCCCCTGAGAGTATGGTCCCACATATGGGATTTAGAACGTTCAGTGACGTCACATAACTGTCAAATTCAAACTGTGTTTTCGCGCGTAGGCTGGTGCTGAGCCAGAGACAGACGTGCACTGCTCTTGTCATATTATCATAACTATGCAGTGTTCTTAACCACATAATGCATATTTTAGGTTTCAGACATTTAAATACACATAAGTACTAGTAAAACAATACATTTAGAGTTTGAAAAATACACGCATATGTCTATGGAAGCAACAATAACAATCCATTCAAATTTAATTTGCAGATGTGCTTTATTCACATCAGCTCCACATCGAATAAGTAACTGTAAAGTTCACTCTATTCTTCACCCAGTTCACCGGCCACTTATTACTTGTATTTCGGGAGAAATTGATGAATTCACGTGCTGTAAATCCGACTGACAGGACTCTCTGCACTGCAGCGCGACCAAACATGGCGGCGCCCATCTCACATTACAGATCACGATCAAGATCATTTAGAAAGCTTTTTAAACGACAAAACACACTCATTTACACATATTTGTGAATCGTAATATCAGATTGTTCATGACATGGTATGCAAGTTTGTGAATATTTTAAATAAAAAAAGGAAAAATGAAATAAAAGCGATCCATCTGTCACACAGTGTTATTGTAGACGTGGTGTGTCACGTGACAAGCCTGACGCGTCGACATGGAAACAGTAAGGGGAACGTTCTAAAATAACGGTCGTCTTAAAAAAACTCACTCTGGGGGGACCGCTGGAATATTTTAAACTCACCACTGAAAAGGTTAATAAAGCCAGGCAAAGACTGTACCATCTGCGACAGCTGAGGAAATTCAGGTACGTCTCACCAGCAATCCTGAAAACTTTCTATTCAGGGGCCATAGAAGGTGTATTGACTCAGTGTGGTATGGGAACAGCTCCAGTCATGACTGCAAAGCCCTGCAGAGAGTTGTGCGCTTAGCTGAGCGCATCTCAGGGTCTGCTCTCTCTGCAGGACATCTACCTCAAATGCTGCAAAAGCAGAGCTGTTAAAATCATCAAGGACTCCATTCACCCCAGTAACCATCTTTTCACTTTGCTGCCATCCGGTAAGCGCTTCCGTAGCCTGATGGCAAAAACCGAGAGATTTAGGAGGAGTTTTTTCTCCCAGGCCATCAGGCTCCTAAACTCAAAACCAGCCTCTTAACATCTACTGTACATGTCTCCACTCAATATTCACTTTATCAGTAAGATATTCATCATTCACTACCTCACATTAACATACTGAAAGTGTCAACCTGTTTGCACATTGCCTCTTGTACAGTCCTGTGTATCTTAATATTTAAGACTACAGTTTACTTTCATGCACATTATTTTCCATTCTATATTTAATTCTACATATCTTTACATCTTTTTTTTCTTATATTTTTATTGTTTACTTTTATTTCATTCTTTCATAGCTATATTTATGTATATTTTCATCTGTGTTGTATTCTTTAATAATTGCACTGTCCATGGAGCGGACCTGACTCACATTTCACTGCTGGTTATATATGCTCTATATAATTGTGTATGTGACAAATAAAAATCTTCTATCTTGAATCTTAAGTCTTGAATTTAAACATTCAAGCGTTTTTAGCCATTCGAGCTTGCTTGCACTCATTCAAAGCACGCACAGAGAGTGGCGTTTCAGACAATGCGTGTACACAGAATTGATTCCTCTTTCACGTATCCTTTCTTCTGAATGAACACAGACACACAAAAATATCTCAAAATAATTGTCTCTGCAAGTTCACCTTTTCGTTTATAATTTGTCTTAAATTTCATTTTGTAAAAAAATTAATGTATAACTTGTTAGAAAATTGTATGGTGTAATCTCTATTTTGAATTTTATTGCACCGTAAGTTTATTGAATCGTTACATCCGATATGCTACTAGTTTTTGCTGATCATGCTGATTTGTCCACAGTAAAGTTCAGCTGATATCTTTTATATTTGGGCTAGTTAAATTCATTTTGGGCTACCAAAACCTGAAGAATGCCTGCCCAAAGGCTACCAGAGATTTTTAAATTTTGCAAGCCCTGGACAGCATGTCATATTTGTCATTTATGTGGGTTTATTTAATTGTTAGTGGGCTAATGAATTCACTGCAGACAGACTCATCGCCACGCTATGCTTCATGCAAATCATGTGTCCTTTAATTACAAACCATACCTCTTTTAAGACGACCCTCCAGCGGTCATACACACGTGACCACGTGAAACATCATAGCATATTACAACGGTTAAGCTAAAAATAGATGGCATCTGAAAGTTGTACAAAACACTGCCAATCGCTTTTGTCTTTTAATTGAAGATTTTAAATAAAAACTATTGACATGTTTACAGATTTGTAGTCACATTCAGGAGACATGGATGCAGCTCTTAATATTTTCATTTCAAAACAAAACAACAAAGGAAACCCACAAAGAGGATGAAATGCCATTCTTTAAGTCAATGATTTCAGCCCTCCAAAACAGGTTTTTTTTTTTTTTTTTTTTTTGGTCGCTAAAATTTGGTATTTGGAAACCTCGTCACACTTAGGAACCTGGCAAAGTATTTACAGAATGAGTTTGCAAATGTTTCAGGTCTTTTTTTATATGTGATACACATTTAACGTCTCTCTTTCCATTGTGAAGCCTCATGTGAAGCTTAAAATTTCCTTTAAGCTTGCAACTCTTTCCACACACTAGGCAGGTGAAGGACCTTTCTTCACTGTGAAGTCTCATCATAGTCTCTTCATAATGCTTTATGTTTGAAGTGCTTTCCACATTGATCACATGAAAACAGCCTATCACCAGAGGTGGAAAGTAACAAATTACATTTATTCACGTTACTGTAACTGAGTAGCTTTTTTTTGAGTAGCTACTTTTAAAGTAATTCTTAAAATCTGTACTTTTACTTTTACTTAAGTGTATTTTGTTTGAAGTATTGTACTTTGCTATATTTTAAAACACATTATTTACTGAGTAAAAAAAAAAAAAAATCACTCCGCTAGAATCACAAGAAAGATGCAGACAGGCATTATTCAACATTTTATGTGTTGTATATCAAAACATTATTTCTGCATTTGTAACTGCAAGTTGAAAGCATATATGTCGTGCATTAAACACATCTAAATGCCACTAAAGATTAAGCTACTTTAGTTGCATTGCAAAGATGAATTTTGCTGATACTGACTGAATTTGCCTGGTAACAGCCCAAATGTCTTCTTATTCTAAATAACTGATTCATTTAATTAAAAACAAGTAGTCTGAGAGTTATAGAAGAGTTATGAGAGTTATTATTAAGCGTTATAAAATCACTCTGGACCCTCTCATCCAGCACAATTCCTCTTTGAACTGTTGCCGTCTGGTCGACGCTACAGAGCACTGAGCACCAGAACGACCAGACACAGGAACAGTTTCTTCCCTCAGACAATCAATCTCATGAACACCTGACAATAATTGTGGAACACACACTATTTATACACTTCTTTATCTAACACTTACTATACATTTAAATTTGCACATAATACACACTAAAAAATAATGGTTCTTCAGCGGTTCTTCAGGGGTTCTTTGTGGTGGATATGGTGCTATATAGCACCACTACCATTTAAAGAACCTGTTAAGCCCAGTTTGGTTCTTCAGCGGTTCTTCAGCGGTTCTTTGCGGTGGATATGGTGCTATATGGCACCACTAACATGCAAATAACCTGTTAAGCCCCTAATTCTTAGTTATATTAGTTCTTTAATATCCTAAGTGTCTTAGCTTTAGTTGGTGATAGGATTAGAAAAATTACATTAAAATACAGTGATTTTCCTGAACACAAGCCACATATCCAAGGCCTCCACACAAGACTTTTTGACCACAGAAATTTTTTTGGTGTGGATGTGAAGTCAGATATATACCGAAATTATGTCACAAACTTCAATAAAAACGTATATTCATATTCATCAATTACTTTTTGTTATGAGTGAGGAGAAAAGTTATGTTTAAAAACGTGTTTCAATTTCTGCTTACAAAATGTGAAAATGTGTCAAGAATTTTTTAAGTTCAATAAAAGAAATAATAAAAAATCATATATATATATATATATATATATATATATATATATATATATATATATATATAATATAAACCATAGACTGTATATAAACCTATGCGAGTATGCGCCGAATAGTGTGCACTGTGCAGTTCAGGTGCACGTGAGCGAGGGCGAGCGCCGCATTCCTCAAACTGGACTGTTGGACTCAACGTCAATCAAAACCAGGACGACAACGAACGTGATGAACACATTTCTAAAAAGAGACAGAAGATATCTTTCGAGGTGAGTGTCATAGCGCATACTGCGACTGAAATATACAATTAACGTTACGTTACTTGTCAGGGGAAACTTTTCATTGTATTTTGCAAAAGTTTTACCGTGTATTGTGACATTAATGCTAAGTTTAGTATCAATCTAATGTTAGCTGACTGAGGAGCCTGACCAACCGTGTTGGCTAATAAATATGTTGTTTCACAAACACTGAACTGTATGTTAAGTTAAGTAACTTAAGTGTAAGTTAACTGGGGTCGTTCTTTTCTTGACTTTCTCCAGATATAACGTTATAACACTACCGTTTAATATCTTTTCAAATCACTAATAGCGATGGTCTAATTCCCCCAGTGGCGGGCTTTATAGCTAGCGGCATCGTTACCATGGATACTGTGTAGTCTTAACCCTATTCACATGTAACGTTAGTGTCTCGCCTGCTAGTGTTGAGTACATTTAAAGGATTAAGTTAGTTCACCTCAAAATGAAAATGTCCTGATAATTTACTAACCCTGATGTTATTCAAGATATCCATGTCTTTATTTCTTCAGTGCAAAACAAATAAAAAAAATTGAGGGATACACATTCAGACTTTAATGGCAACCAACTATCCCAATGTTCAAATAAGGTTCAAATGTCCGTGTCAAATCATAAAATACTGTCAACATGCACAAAATATTTAAATAATTAATGTTTGTCATCACTGGGCTGCTGTTGATAGGTCTATAAGTTACTCTATAGGCTTACATTCATCCTAGTGTTGTAATTTGTTTGTTATTTTCTTTCTTTCTTCAGGTTATGACAGACTTCACGGGTTGGACTTCTGTCCAAGTTTACCAGTGGTTGAAAGATATTGACTTGGGGGAATTCTGTGAAAGGATGGCGATGATAAAAATCTACCAGAGAAATTTTGTGTCTAACCACAGCACGGAGGAGATTATCTCTGAGTTTCCATGTTTCAGACTGGCCAAAATGGTAATTACAGTAGTGTATTAATTGCCTCCTTAGTTATGACTTATGACTAACGAGTTATGACTATGTCTTTTTTACTTTTCCTTCATCTTAACATAAGCTCCTTTGGGATCTGAGAGACCGTACCAACGTTGATGTGGACCAACAGATTCTCTCTCAGCTCTCGGTAATGGCATCTAAAGTCCTTCAAGTTTCACAGAGTCCCCTGATGGAGAAGTTCAGTCGTGTGGTTGATGACTGTGAAGATGGCAGACTGAAAAAAGGTAATTAAATCTGCACTACTTAGATTTTCTGTGTATCACTGACTGACACCCATGATCTGCCTGAGATCATACATTTCTGCATGTATCTGTCTTGTGTAATAATAAAGACTAATTTCTAGTTTATTAAAGGTAGTAATAATTACTGTCTTAGTAATTAATTGAAAAACAAAGAAAACTTATTGGATAAAAGCATCCACCATGTTATGTTAACCTAATTCTTGTTTTGTTTAAAGGAGTACAGTTGGAAGCAGCTATTCTGCTCTTGCCTGCACTGTTTAAGGAGGACCTGGGGTTGCTGTTTGAAGTTGAGGTTCATTACTGAGGAGAGTGAGGACATCTCAGTGGCACTGGGCCTCATCCTTTGTATATATTTTCTGTTTGGGATCCAATATCCTAAAGGACTGAAAAAGACACTGACCTTCCTGGAGTGCGTTGTCTTAAAAATGAAGGATGCAGCCGGACTTCCTGTCACAATTAAAAGAGTGTACAACTCAATCTGTGCATAGAGTCTCTCTCTCTGTCTCTCTCTCTCTCTCTCTTTTCTCTTTCTGGGGCCTATTCCAATTTCTATTTTTTTTCCTTCTATTTTTTTCTAACTCCTTTAGCCAGTGTTGTTAATGTTAAAAAGCACGGATTATATTTGCAACTAAAAGAAATGAATTAAACTATTTTAAAAGTGTAATGTATTTTGTTTATCAGCAAGCTTTTAGTACAGGATTTTGAATCTTTCAATCCACGATTTGGTATAAAAGCATCATTTAGAAGCATATTGACTCAAACATTGTAGTATATAGCATGATAATGGCCTACTACCTAAAAAAAAAGGTTCTATAAAGCACCATTTGACAAATGTGCTATAAAGCTTAAGTCCCATTAATGCCAAAAGAGGTTCCCCTATAACGAGCCAAAGAATCACTGTTGAGCACCATTTTTGTTGAAGAAATTGTAAACAATCAAGGTGCTTTATGGCACCTCTTATGGTTCTACATAGCACCATTTGACAAAGGTGCTGTACAGCACCTTTAAAGATAAGTGCACTTAAAGTGGTTCCCCTATGATTACGAGCCAAAGAACCACCTTTAGTGCTATTTAGCACCTTTTTTTTTTTTTTAGAGTGTACTGTATACCTGTACATACAACTAACTGTCTATTGTTAAATATCTGTACATACAATTGTCAATTTGTATATATTTTTTATTCCTTATTGTTCCATTTTTCTTTTTTTTTATCTGTTTTTTGTTCTGTCACTTTCATTCTGTTACACTGTGGAAGCTTGTGTCACGAAAACAAATTCCTCATATGTGTAAACATACCTGGCATTAAAAGCTGATTCTGATATAGACCTATGTAATTTTTCCTCCTTCCCACTGTTAAAATGTAACTTAGTAAAAACAGGGTTCCTACACATTTCCATTTCAAAATTCCATACTTTTCCAAACTCAAATTTTCCAAACCTCTCGGTAGATTTTCTGACCATATTTAACATAAATGGTTAATAGAGCATGATTTCCTCGAAGTGACAACATACAGAATCCATAATATAAAAAATACACTTTTACATGCACACAAGAAGCTTTTTTTGTGCCCTCGAGAAACTAGTCAAATATGCATGGGAATGTTTTGCATGCTTACGCATTAAAATTTCTAGTTTTATAACCTATTTCCTTTGTGTATCACTGCCATCTTACTATGAATAAAATGAAGGCATAGATGCACATGAATTAACAGAGACCTACCTGCTCAAAAGTTTGCTGTTCTCACAGTAGTACCTCTAATATAAAGGCCTAATGTCCAATTAAAAACATCCTCTGTGGGGCGGAGAAACTATGACATGAAATGGTCTGATGGCATAACATCTCCCAAGTTCAAGGGTCTAAAAAAAAGACTGGTACTGTAAAAAAAGTGTTTAAGATTTGGCTTTCATTGGAGCAGTGTGCCATTATGTAATACGGTGCTAAGAATATAGTGTGAAGAAATCCAAAAGGCTTCTTAACTAGGGCTGGGCAATTTGGTAAAAAATTTAAATCTAGATTTTTTTCAGAACATTCAATTTTTTTTTTTACACTTTAACTAGTCACCTTGAAAATGTAACTACATGATTCAAGTAACTTTTTCTTTACCAACCTTCTAGTTAAAACGGAAAAAATATATATTCCAAGTATAGCACAATATGTCGTCAACATGTGAATGTTAAACAAATCACTTGTTAAATATCTTTGCAGAGAAGATGCATGAACTACAACTACATATTAAACAAACTTTTCTTTTACATATTGTGTTCAGAAATAAAAGTTAAATGCTTTTTAAAAAATCTCAAAAGTCAAGGTAGGCCTAATTCAAATTCATGACTATACCACCAGTAGACTGTTATTAACTATAAATGTTCTGTAAAAACAACAGCAGCTTTCAGCCTGTCACCATGATGCAAACATGAAATATCAGACATAGTAGTAGTTCTTTACAGGTTTTTTTTTATTCAATTCCGCTGCTTTTCCATTGTTTTGTGTAAACATGGACACGTTTGACTGTTGCGCTCAAGTTACAATTGTCTTGCATTTTTTGCCTATTCCACTTCCCGCGTCGCATGTTTGTCAACACAAAAGTGCATTCTGTGTGAATGGCACTTAGCGATATATTTATGGTCCTTCACAGAGCGCGTCACATGTGAGCGATAATCATGTGCGCCAACACGCGATTGAATCATTCTTTTCTCTTTACTGTTATCATTGGCATCTTCCCAAAGTGTCTAATTCTAACATTTGGTAATATTTCTATTCAAAACAAATATTTTTGAAAATACTTTTTTTTCCATACTTTTCCAAACCCCGAAGGAACCCTGTAAAAAGTAATGTTTACTCTGAGTAAATTTTAAATAAGCTACTTTTTACTTTTACTTGAGTAGATTTTTAGTCTGGTACTTTTACTTGTATTTGAGTAAAATTTCATTAATGTGATGGTACTTTTAATTATTTTCGCCCTCTTTCAACCTCTGCCTATCACTGACATGACGTTTCATGTGATAGTTAAGTTTTTGTTGTGTTGAGACACACTTTCCGCACAGGTCACAGCTGTAAGGCTTCTCTCCAGTGTGAACTCTCATGTGTGTTTGAAAGTTTCCTTGTTGAGTGAAACGTTTTCCACATTGAGGGCAGGTGAAAGGCTTCTCTCCAGTGTGAATCCTCATGTGCATTCTAAGGCCGCTTCGATGACTGAAAGAGCTTCCACACTCTGAACAGATGAGACGATGTGGAATTCGAGTCTCCTTTGCTTTTGTTTGTGGGGAAGTCTCTTCAGTTTTTTCTCCAGTACTGAAATCATGATCCTTACATTGATCTTGCTCCTGTTTCTTATACTGCTTTTGAACCTCCTCTATTATTGCCATCAGATCTAGGATGAAAAGAGACAAATACAAGTTAAACCCTGTTTAAACACAACAGCAGAGAAGAGAACAATAATGGCCCAAATCTGCCATTTATTAAGGAATGTCAAACACAGCTTGTGGAGGATGACAATCCTGCAGAGTTAAGATCCAACCTGCTCCAATTTACCTACCTTTAAATATGAAAAAAGTGAATTAGTGTTGGAGCAAAACTCTGCAAAACTCCAGTTTGTGATATCCCTGGTCTAAAATATTAGAAACTGTTACTGTGTTACTGTGAACAATAGCAGTCAGGATTTAAGTCCCACTGTTAAACACACTGTGCTTATCTCTTCTAGAGCGATTAGATCACAACATTCTCATGTATAGCTTGAGCTTAGGCATTTGTGGACAAGAAATTAATGTTTTATGTCCTATTTGTAAATGAAGAGTGGAGTGCCACAAGGCTCAGTTTTAGGCCCCTTTTTTCCCCTTTGTATAGGTTTCCTTGAGAGACATTATCACTAAATTTCACTGTCACACCAATGACACACAGTTTTGGATTTCCTCACAAATTGAAGAAACAAAAAAATTCAGGTTAACAGAGTTTATTAAAATATCAAATATGAGATTGCTAATTCTTGACCTAAATACTTTCTTTGAACTAAATTCTAAATTCTTAAGTTTGTGGAACAGCATTCTTCCTCAGAAATGATGCAGGGTCAACAATATAAGCTCTAGTTCTTTTAAAATGCAGTGACTTAAGTGCTTACAAGACACACTAGCTCTTCTGGCATCATTTTAGTTTGCCTGCACAGAGAATGACAGTTACATGACACATTATTTGGCAAAATCCATCTGTAAACAAAAACTACTTAATCTACGTGAATAAGTGTATTTAGGCAAATTTTTCATTGAAGCTGTTCAATACAGATTTAAAAGACATAGGCTAGGTGTTATTTTAAAAGGGAGAGACTTCACTTTGTGTTTGTTATTACCATTTGGTTTAAGAATGGAGATTTGTCAAATTTGATGCTTAATCCTTTATTTTTTAACTTTAAAATCAACCTCAAATTTTAAAAAAAGCTTATTATACCCCATTATTATAATGAGTGAAAATAACCCAATAATAATTTAAATCAAAAACAATTTTAAACTTGACATAAATTCAGACATCAACCCAATCACTTTATTTAGCATTCATGTAAACAGTACAGTTGGATTCTTTAATCAAAATGATTTCAATCTGAGTGAAACAAAAGGAGTACACATAGCCAATATGTATTGTAAAAAAAATACTATTGGCCTGACTTGATTTAGTATCAAAGAAATAGTTTTTTTTTTTTTGTTTTTTTTTGTTTTTTTATGTGCTACAGATTAATTTTTTTCTGGAGCTCCAACACGGCACATTTTGTATGCCTCCCTAATCAAACACATCTGGTTCAGTTCAGATTATTACAGACTCTAAGGCCATGTCCACACTACTACATTTTTGTTGAAAATGCATATTTTTTTTCTCATTTTGGCTAGGGGTGGGAGAAGAAAAAAAAAAAAAGTTGATGCATCGAGATTCTCTCTCCAACGATTCTGGATAGATTCTGAGTGTAGTTTTTAACCAGATGCGCAATGATGCTGAGTTTGCTTTAGAAACACCCGTACCCTGCTTGCTTCCAATTCCTCACACACATACACCACTCGAACCTTTGGTGAAATAATCTTTCATAAAGTTCAGAAAGGTTGAAGTGAATTACAAGGACATTTGCGGGCTTCATTGCACAGTATGCACGCGATATGGACTAGTGTCTGTGAATATTAAGCCGCAAATACAATATATGAATCCTGCACGTTCTGTGTGTCTGTGGAAATCAGCCACGGACTGGCCATCGGGAGAACCGGGACAATTCCCGGTGGCCTGGCAGCCGATTTGGCCCGCTATTTTAATATTATTATTGTACAATTGCATGCCGAATGTACTAAAGCGATTATTTCCAAATCTGCCATGCAATAATTAAATGTCTAATAAATCATGAATCGGTTAGTCGTGACTGGCAATGCTTCGGCTCGCGCGCTCTCTGCGCCTCCGCCGAATGGTTTGGATCAGAGTAATCAATGCGAGAGAGAGAATAGTGTGGACCGTGAAGCACACAGGTGGAGCAGAGAAGCAAAACTACTGTTCAGGGTAGTTTTTGTAGTTTTGTCTTTGTTTCAAGCAGCAGCAGCCCATTGCTCATCAGTCATCACTCAAAATACTGCTTAAAGGACATCCTCTAATGTGATGTTACAGTAGTAATTTAGCAGAAAAATAATCATATTTTATAATAGGTTTAGGGGGTTAATTTTTATCAGGGAAAAACATGAGAGGACTTCAGGAGAGAACTTTTAATTATTTTGCATGTCCCCAATCTAAAGATTTAAACCTTTTTTTATGTCAGGTCTATACCAAAAAATAGGGTTGTCCATGTTTCAGAATTTGTTTGTACGAGTTTGAGATTTCCCGGTCTGAAATTATTGGCGCAGACATGCAGTTTTATTTACTACACATAGGCCTACTGAAACTCGCAGTGTTTCCATAGCGACGTAGTCTCCAGAACGCGTGCCGTTGAAGCCCTTTCACACAAGAGCAGCACGCGGTAAACAAACCTGCGTGGTTTAAAACATCTAGGAGCTCACATCTGCCCTCTGAACACAAGACTCTCCAGATGTAGCACTGAAGCGGAAAGTTATTAAGGTGTCTATCCAGTAACTAATGATGAACACAGTTTGTAGAGAGGCATTTCAGTTGTTCACAGTGGACTGTCTGACTTAAAGGCACAGTTCACCCAAAAATGAAAATTTTGTCATCGTTTACACACCCACAAGTTGTTCTAAACCTGTAATAATTTCTTTCTTCTGTTGAACATAGAAGACACTTTAAATAATGTGGGTAACCAAACAGTTTCTAGTCCCCAATGACTTTTCCACCATCACCTGTTTAGTTGAGACACATTCTTCAAAGTATCTTCTTTTGTGTTCAACAGAAGAAAGAACTTTATGCAGGTTTAGAACAACCTGAGTAAATTATGACTAATTTCATTTTTCTGTGAGCTTGGTAGACATAATTATTATATTTTTAGAGATGATTAGACAGATAACTATATAATAATTAATGTTAGTTACGTTTTGAAGTTATATTAGTTTATAATTCTTAACTCTTTATTTTATTTTTTAAGTACATAATTACTTATGTAAGGATATGTAAATGTAAGAATTTTAAGATTCTCAAGTCGGTAAACTAATTAATTAATAAGTGGGGAAAAAAGCAGATCAAGAATCATTCTGGAATCGGATCGGATCGTGAGTTGACTAAAGATTCCCATTCCCTTCCCTCCACACTGAGACAACATTTTTGTCAAGGAAAACAGCTTTTTGAAAACACTCCCCATTGTGGATAAATGTGAAAACGCTGTTTTTGTGTTGTATTGTGACCAGTGAAAACAGAGGCTTTTAAAAATGATGCCGCCTGTTTAGTCATGTGACACATATTGTACTAATCCATGTCTATACCAGTAATTGTGCCTGTTATGTGCTCTTCATATTCACATTGTTGCTAAAGATATTTACTTTGTACACTCTTTATATTACAGATAACAGAAAATTAACACAAAATTGCTGTCCTGCAGCAAAACATGAGGGCAGGCACTTTTTAGATCAAACATGAGCGAGCACGACATGGACACGTCAGTGAATGATGAGATGATCATAAATAAAATGATCCTGCCAGAAATTGTGTGAGCTTGTCTGTTATGTCTGTATTGTCTCAGTGAGGTTTCACATATGGACAGCAATTTGAATTTAACATTTTCCAACGTTACAGTGTGGATGAGAAACTGGGAAAATGCTATTGCGTAAGAAGAAAGTTTTAAAACTAAAACTCTATTTTCAGATGTATCCAAAATAAGGTAGACGTAGCTGAAATAAAAAGCCTGCCGTCATGTTTGCAGCATTAGTTCGCGCCAGTTCCGAACTCTGACGTCAAATAGCCCACGAAACAACAATGGCAGCCCCTACGCATAATATTGCCTACGGATGCGGTGTTTATGCAAGTGGTACATGGTGAGAAATAGACTTTAGGACAATATAACGTTGCAATAAATTTAATAATCTAGCTACAATTCCTTGCGCTCAGGCAGTTTGGCGTGACTTTTCTGAAACGCTACAAAGTCGTGAGTCGTGATTTGAAATAGTGACTTACGGGCTCAAAAACCTGCCTGGAACGCAGCATAACATTCGGTGCATCCCTAGTAAATAGTACGTCATCGCGGCGATGATATTATGAAGCGCCTGATAGTAGTCCCCAGCTTGGTAACTGGTTATGATATAGCTGGGGACTACTTCCAGGCACTGTGTAATATCATTGCGCCTGCTGCACTGTACGGCAGCAAAGTCCCTTGATTATAACGCTGGAATGAGAGTATAGGTCCTAACCACATCGGCCTAGAAAAATCACAACTTTTAATTTTCTGTCAGTCTTAGTACACACATTGTAACTACAGAAGAGTCCAGGTTTAAATAGGAAAAATATTGAAACTCTTTGGTCATTGTTGAGCGAGATGCTAATGGTCAGATTCAATGATCTTTGCTAAGCTACACTTAAAGCAGTACCACCAGAGATCGGCTGAATGGATTCGAAAATGGTAAAACTTAACTCTTGGGGACTCTTAACATGTCTGTCTGAGGGACCCGCTCCATACACCCGCATTAGTTATGACACTCTTATGATATTCTTCAAAAAATATCAGTCATTTCTGCAGAGCTGGACACTTTAATAACAACCTCATGAGTGAGCGGAGCTTTGAGAATGAAAACCAACCTAATCCATCGTCATCACTATCTTCAAGCTTCACTTTGAACGCTTCTTCAATCTTCACATCTTCACTCTCTTCTTTAATAAACTCCATCTTTATAACAGTGTCACATGGGTCTCAGTCGCTCCAGCAAGACTTTTTCTGTGTTTAAGATGAGAAAAGATGAACAGAAAAATAAATAAATCAGATTATGGTTTACATTCGTATTTATTGCTCTATAGATCACATGTAAAAGTCTACTTTCTTAAAAACACTCGCAGTTTTGTTTTGAGCAGCACGACTCTTCGAGCGACTCAAAACAACGAATCGTTTTCTTAATCGTTTGGTTTAATTGACTCGTACGTGCAGAAAGCCCTGTGTTTGCGTTCACTGAGTGACAACCACTGAATCCAAGTTTACACGAAACTGTCTGACAATACGCGAACTGAGACGCAGCTTCTGCTGCTCAAGCGCTTAACCTTACTCACAGAAAATAACATTGACGAGAGAAAAAAGATTACAGCGTTACATTCGATAATAATGAAGCCATTTTACAGAATATGCGAACCCTATTAAATTGTTTAAATCGATTGCATTCATTCAAAACCTTTAAAACAAACCTTTCTTCAGTCGAATCACAACAAAAGCCGGAGCACGGCGCAGCCTTGTGACGTCACGTCGCCAAACCAAAATAAAAGTCCTGTTTACGCGAGAGAAAAAAAAAAAAAAGGAGGAATTTAGGGTTGAATGGTGAAATACATATTTAAATACATGTGTGCCGAACATGCAAAAGAACCACTTAAGAAACTACCAAAGAGATTGTCCAAACTGCCAAAAAAAAGATAATGCAATGAAATGTAACCGTTTACCAAATATCTAATGCAATGTAACCATTATATACCAGATTAGAGAAGAAATAAAGAGTATTGATAATAAAGTATATTATCAGATTATTATAATAGGGTCTATACCTCATTCATGTGGTGTCAAATAAATAGCTACATTAAACACAATTAATACGCCTAAAGCTAAACCTCCCTTAAAGAATAAGAAGTGTTTCTAAACCAGCTGTCCAACAAAAGAAAACATAAGTATTTACTTCACAACATCAGTTAAATACTTCATTTTGTGGTCTAATGTGGCTTCTTATCACAGAAAGAGGCAGAAATACTATGTTCGATATGTCGATTATCAATGGATTATAAGTATACTTAATTATGAAAATACCAGAGATGGCTTGAAGAACATGAATAAACTACAAAAAAAAGTCAAAATTAGGGCAAAATCAGAACAGGTGCGATAGGGTGCCCTCTGTTACTTAACATCTATCACATATTGGAGAAATAGTGTTATTTTATTTGGAGTAGTACACTCTATGTACTGCCTTAAACAGTACATATATTGTACTATGTACAGATTGTTCTATGCATTTATTGAACAATATGGATCTTACTAAGGCAGTCATTCCATATTTAATCTGACAAGTCTACAGCAAAATCCTTGGCCCAAGCTTCTTTTAGGTGGTTTGTGTTTACAGACATTGAAAGACATTAAGAAATCGTGAGCTCAAATGTCTAGACTCTAGAGGTTGGATTTGACATAACACATTCATCAAATGTATTAGTCTTTGTTTTGCTAACAAATTGTGGAATGACTTCTTTAACATAATGCCTTATTTGTAAATACCGAAAGAAATCAGAACCAGGACGATTAAATATAGAATGTAATTGACTCTGTGCACAAGCGTAGTGACGAACTTCCGCTGTCGCCAGAAGTCGGCATATCGGTTTCCGGTTTACTTGCGCGTCGCCAAAAATGTAACTTTTTTACTCGATGTCTCCAGGATCTTCCGAAAATAAGAGTCAGCGATGTTCATCGTATTGTTGATGCCTGGTCCCCTGCTCCGACAAGGCTTTAAACTCTACACATCGAGTTATCTGCACAACTACGAGGGTAAGTCACAATGATCCGGCTGACTGTTGCTCTGTGGATGTTGTATCTATGACCCAACTCTCTCTGGGTACAGCCAGTGGACAGGTATGTGAGGAAGAGGAAGAACTCAAAGATCGGCAGCAGTTTCTGGGGGGAGATGAGTTTAATGAGTAGGGGCGTACCAATATATCGCAATACAAAAATGCAACAACAATATGTATCGTGGATAGTGAATACTTGTTTTGTCTATAGTTCACCCAAAATGAAAATTACTGTGATTAAAAAAAAAACCCAGTTTACAGAGTTTTAGTGTCAGTACATTAAACTACTATATATATTGAGGGTCTTTATAATGCCAAATGTGACAGTGCAAGCATATTCGTATAAAATAAATCTATATGTATTGAATCATGAAATGAGGGTGTCATTACACCCTTATTAATGAGTGTCTGTTCAAAACCATCCTTTTCATGCTTCGGTATATCTGTGTGTGTGTGTGAGAGAGAGAAAAGAAGACTTACAGTTGGTCTGGTTAAAGGGCTTTCAATTGTTGTGGTAGTAGCATAGGTTTTCTTTGCCCTGGTGACCCTAACAATTTTTGCTGTTGCTGCCTCGATCAGGTTCCAGAACGCCATCAGACGCTCGTATGAGGGGAATCTAAAATACAGTATTACAATTAAAATTGGTTGACTTGCCATAAGTGCTCAAGAATGATTAAAACAGAGAAAAAATAATTACTTGGTCAGTCAGTCATTCAGTAAACAGTTATGAGAAGATGTTAATATTACAACTATCTTACCTGGTGTAAAATCTGATGTCTTCAGGTGACGAGGCAAACCGTTTAAGTCCAAAGGAGTGATGAAGATGAAATGTTTGGAGCTGCTCTCTCAGCGCCTCGATTTCCATCAACGCATCTTCATACCACTCCCGGTCCACACATACAGTACGACTGGCCCCGTAGTCATGGTCCACGACCATCGGGACCATGACAGGTTGCTCGATGTCTTCATCAGGCCCCGGCGGGTCAGGTTCTGGACTTGGTGGTCGAGATCGGCGCTCCCAAACACGGCCCGTGACACTGTAGTGTAGTTATTCCACTCAAATAACGATGGAACGGAGCCTACTGCTAAAACCCGTCTACCCTTAGCAGTAGTGTGAATTTCATTCTTGTGGAAATGTCGGCTGCATACCTTAGTATGGGTGGTCACCGAAAATCGTGCCCTCCTTATTTTGTGCAGCCACTGCGCACGAAGGTTGGTGTCCTTCGGGAAGCAGTGGAAGCTCAAATGGGTGTTATATCGACTTGAAGCAGAGCAAAGTGGCACACAGCAGTGCTCCTTAGATCCACCTACAGTTTTTAGAAACTTAGATGTGTCACGCACATTATATCTCTTTTTTCGTACAACAGCAGGAGCACTCATCTTGTTTGTTTATAGCAGATGCGGGTGAAGTAAACCGGAAACCGATATGCCGACTTCTGACAATAGCGGAAGTTCGTCACTACGCTTGTGCACGTAGCCAATTGACTAAAGGATGCAAACTTTTCATCTACATAGAGGCCCCCAATGGAATTTATACCTTTGTTTCTCCATGCAGCAAACCCCAAATCAAGTTCTGATGGCTTAAACAAATGATTGTAAGCAACTGGAGTATGAACAGAGACATCAGGAAAAGCACAAGATCTTCTTATTTGGTTTAATTTTCGTAGAATTTTTTTATCATAAAATTATTCCCAATAGATTTTGATGAAGGAGACACCTTTGGGAAAAGTAGAACTGGAAGACAAGATTTAGTTAGGGATATTGTCTCTATCTTAAGCCATATGGATCAGCTATAGAAAAAAAATTCACTAAGAACACCCTTCTGCCAGTAGGATAGAGCTCTAGCATTTGCTGCCCAATAGTAAAATTTAAATATTGGAAGACCAAAGCCTCCTATCGGTTTGATTTGGAATCGGTTCAGTAATAGACCATAACCGATTATAATGACGTACATTAGGCACATATACATTAGGCACATTCGGCTTAAAGCACCACTGCACAGAATGATCAGTGTATGACATCAAGTACCACGAGAGTGATAAGAGAGCAGACAGAGCCTATGCTTTTTTGCAATTGATGTCATACACTCATCCTGCGCAGCGCTGCTTTAAATCGAACGTGCCTAATAGCCGAGGGATGCGAGTCGCAAGTAGTTAAAAATGGTCCAACTACTTTAAAAGCTGAAATCTTGCTACATTTCGGCTTTCATGAACAACCTGAACATGACCTGAAGAAGACACGCTGTGTGTAAATCATGTCACGCGCAATGAAATATTCAGGGGGTAGGTATGGGCAAATGAAGCTTCGTGAAACACTGATGCTTTCCTCTGAATGTTTCAGGAAAAGATTCTAAGCTTTAAGTGTCTCAAAAACAGCACCATCCGGTGGTTCGTAAAAATACATATATCAGCCAAAAGCCTGTGAAATACGCTCCGTAGAACGAGGCATCTACCACATATTCCACAGATCAATTTGAAGTTACATGCACAAATAAAAACCTAACTGTGTGTGTGTGTGTTGAATTTCTGTCTCTGATAAACTAAGCAGTATAATAGCAGTACGAATATCAATATGATGTAATAGAAGAATAATGTACACATATGAATTTCACATGACAAATATTGAATTTTACTGAAATAATTTGTATTCTTCATATATCTGACTGCTTGTATTTATTGACAAAATTGTATAAGTGTGAAGTAAAATTGAAAATTGAGGATGTAGTGCATCGAACCGAATCGATGTCATGATAATCATAACCAAACCGAACTGTGAGACCAGACCTTTGCTGCAGCCTGGAATTGAACTGCGGGTTTCGTCTGGTCAGAGGAGAACTGGCCTCCCGTCTGAGCCTGGTTTCTCCCAAGGTTTTTTCTCCATTCTGTCACCGATGGAGTTTTGGTCCTTTGCTGCTGTTACCTCTGGCCTGCGTAGTTGGGGACACTTCATTTACAGCAATATCGTTGACTTGATTGCAAATTATTGACCAGATACTATTTAAACTGAATTCAATGATGAACTGCCTTTAACTGTAATTTTGCATTATTGACACACTGTTTTCCTAATTAATGTTGTTCAGTTGCTTTGACACAAACTGTTTTGTTTAAAGCGCTATATAAATAAAGGTGACTTGACTTGACCAGTGTAGGTTCACACCCCTAATGGTTGAGGATAGGCGAGCGGATAACCTCAGCTTTCGGTTCCAAAATTGGACGAAACTTTCAGGGTATGTAAGTATCCATAGCAACTTGCTGTCTGAAGATAACAGGTTATGTTCCAGGGTTAGCTCACTTCAGTGCACGTATGATCTACTGACGACCCTTCAGTGGGCGTGACAGATAGTGCACAATATTATATATAATTACAATACAGTTATGTAAACAGCCTATTATATATCTATATATATGTATAGATAGATAGATACTCACTGGCCACTTTATTAGGTAAACCTTGCTAGTACCGGGTTGGACCCCCTTTTGCCTTCAGAACTGCCTTAATTCTTCGTGACATAGATTCAACAAGGTGTTGGAAACATTCCTCTGAGATTTTGGTCCATATTGACATGACATCATCACACAGTTGGTGCAGATTTGTCAGCTGCATATCCATGATGCGAATCTCCCGTTCCACCACATCCCAAAGCTGCTCTATTGGATTGAGATCTGGTAACTGTGGAGGCCATTTGAGAGAAGTGAACTCATTGTCATGTTCAAGAAACCAGTCTGAGATGATTTGAGCTTTGTAACATGGTGCATTATCCTGCTGGAAGTAGCCATCAGAAGATGCGTACACTGTAGTCATGAAGGGATGGACATGGTCAGCAACAATACTCAGGTAGGCTGTGGCGTTTTAACGATGCTCAATTGGTACTAAGGGGCCCAAAGTGTGCAAAGAAAATATCCCCCACACCATTACACCAGCAGCAGCCTAAACCGTTAAGACAAGGCAGGATGGATCCATGCTTTCATGTTCTTTACGCCAAATTCTGACCCTACCATCTGAATGTCACAGAAGAAATCGAGACTCATCAGACCAGGCAAGATTCTCCCAATCTTCTATTGTCCAATTTTGGTGAGCCTGTGTGAATTGTAGCCTCCATTTCCTGTTCTTAGCTGACAGGAGCAGCACCCGGTGTGGTCTTCTGTTACTGTATATCAGGCATGTGATCAGCTAGAGACAAAAAAGAAGGAATATCTGACCACGCCCCCAGCACTCATTATTAAAAATAAATATTTTAGCATGTTAAAACATATATCTTATATTGTAAAAATACATTCTGTCCTGTAAAAAAAAATAAAAAGCTACATTTAATAATCATGACAACAATATTATAATATATTATAGTAAAGTACTATAATATATTAAAGTATATAGAATTGTTATTATTATTAAAGTACTTGCCAAAACTTTGGAAACATTACAATTATTAATGATTTTGAAATAACTATCTTCTGCTCATCAAGGCTGTAAATGCCTCATTCATTTAATTATTCATCATTTCTGAACAGCCACAGGGAGTGAAGGAGTGACAGGACAGTTTGTTGATTGATCTCGCATCGTGTCTGTTGGAAATGAAACTTGTTTGTAATTTTGGCAGAACTACCAGAAAGCATCTGGAAGGAGAGAACAGAGAGAAGACGAGTGATCCAGAACCTGCAGAATGAAGCATCATGACACTGAAATACAAAGAGGTTGGTGTTTATTCTTGATTCCTCATTCATCATGCTGAAGAACCCAAAGTAATTCATTATTTTTTTCTAGAACTTTTTTAATTGACATATTATATTTGATGCAGGAAAGCTTAAAGTGCAGCTGAAACAAATGTTTGATGCATGAAGTTTTTGAATAGAAATAGTTGATTCCAAAGAGACTTTCAGACTGGAAGTGATTATTTATTCTTCGTTAAAGTATACGGAAATATCTAAATATAACTAAATACAAAACAACAAACTTACAAAAATTCACAATAAAACCTAAGCCACCAAATCCAGCTACAATAATTTAACACTAAATAATATGAAATAACAGTTTCAGTACAAATAACAGCAAAGTAGTCTGTATTCATGGCAGGGATGCATCAATACAGTCCACGGTTCAATACATGCCTTGGTTTTTAAAGCACGGTTTTCAGTTCGGTTCTGGTGGCTTGACACAGAGTGTTTTTTTTTTTATTTAAAAAGTGATTTTTAAAAATAAATTTAATTAATTAAATTACAACAAAACATCCCGTATACTTAAATAAAACATGGATTGTTATATTTCTACTTTCAAATTTCTTTTGAGAGAAGTATTATGTTTCCTATTTTTATCCAAATAGGATGGATTGGCCATCATTGAGAGCTACAAACACATGGAATCTCAGTTTCATTCATACTGGAAGCCGGAGGACGTGCTCACTAAAAAAACTCCACATATGCATCACAGAATTAATAGAACTGAAGATAAAACGTTTTGAATGATGAAACATGAAGCCAATAAACACTAGACTGCGACAATGTAGTTTATACATGTTCTTCAAGCCATCTCTGGTATTTTCATAATTAAGTATACTTATAATCCATTGATAATCGACATATCGAACATAGTATTTCTGCCTCTTTCTGTGATAAGAAGCCACATTAGACCACAAAATGAAGTATTTGACTGATGTTGTGAAGTAAACACTTATGTTTTCTTTTGTTGGACAACTGGTTTAGAAACACTTCTTATTCTTTAAGGGAAGTTTAGCTTTAGGCGTATTAATCATGTTTAATGTCGCTATTATTTTGACACCACATGAATGAGGTACGCTTTATTTCTTCTCTAATCTGGTATATAATGTTACATTGCATTAGATATTTGGTAAACGGTTACATTTCATCTCATTACATTATTTATTTTTGGCAGTTTGGACAATCTCTTTGGTAGTTTCTTAAGTGGTTCTTCGCATGTTCGGCACACATGTATTTAAATATGTATTTCACCAATAATTCAACCCTAAATTCCTCTATTTTTGTGCTCGCGTGAACAGGACTTTTATTTTGGTTTGGCGACGTGACGTCACAAGGCTGCGCCGCGCTCCGGCATTTGTTGTGATTCGACTGAAGAAAGGTTTGTTTTTAAGGTTTTAAATGAATGCAATCGATTTAAACATTTTAATAGGGTTCGCATATTCTGTAAAATGGCTTCATTGTTATCGAATATAACGCTGTAATATTTTTCTCTCGTCAGTGCATGTTATTTTCTGTGAGTAAGGTTTCAGTGGCTGTCACTCAGTGAACGCAAACACAGGGCTCTGACTGATTCTCTGACAGCGCCCTGGACTCAGCAGCTGATTGAGATGCACCCAGAGATTAAGTTTATATTATAGCTGTCTGATTTATTATTCTGTTAATCTTTTCTCATCTTAAACACAGAGAAAGTCTTGCTGAAGCGACTGAGACCCATGTGACACTGTTATAAAGATGGAGTTTATTAAAGAAGAGAGTGAAGATTGAAGATATTTGATAGTTTAATAATTTCTGATTATTGTCAATGTTGAAAACAATTTTGCTGCTTCATATTTTGTGTGGAAATGATGATGCACTATATTTTTCAGGAGTTTTTGGTAAATATAAAGTTTAATGAACAGCATTTCTTTGCATTTATCAAATATATTAATTGAATTTGTTAATGCATTTATTAAATAGAAATCATTTTGAATGTCTTCACTCACTTTTTGTCACTTTCATGCATGATGAATAAAATTATTAATTTCTCTCTCTTTTTTTAAATCTTATACAAATGTTTGAGTGGTATCATTGTTTCCACAAAAATATTAAGCAGCAAAACTGTTTTTAACATTGATAATATTTAGAAATGTTTCTTGAGCAGCAAATCAGCATATTAGAATGATTTCTGAAGGATTATGTGACACTGAAACTATTTTGAAACTAACAGATTTATAACCGTTTCTAAAATATAATACATTTTTTTGCCATTTAATTCTTATATTCTAGATTCATTGCACACAAACTGAAATATTTCAAGAAATTTTCATTTTAATTATGATGGTTATGACTTACAGCTTAGGAAAATAAAAAATTCAGTATCTCAAAAAATTAGAATATTCCAATTTGAGCTTGATTAGTTTGATTTTGAGTATAAATACTGGGTACCTCTTGGGCTAGTTTAGAACATGCAACCACAATTATGGGAAAGACTACTGACTTGACAGTTGTCCAGAAGACGATCATTGACACCCTCCACAAGGAGGGTAAGTCACAGAAGGTCATTGCTGAAAGGGCTGGCTGTTCACAGAGTGCTGTATCGAAACATATTCATAGAAAGTTGACTGAAAGGAAAAAGTGTGGTAGGAAAAGGTGCACAAGCAGCAGGGATGACCACAGCCTTGGGAAGATTGTCAGGAAAAGCAGATTCCAGAACTTGGGAGAGCTTCACAAGGAGTGGACTAAAGCCAGAGTCAGCGCATCAAGAGTCACACGCTCAGACGTCTTCAGGAAATGGGCTACAGCTGTCACATTCCTAGAACCAAGACTTTAGCACCTGCCCACAGTGTCAAAACCACTTCCAAGTGGTTTGCTGACCATGATATTGCTGTGCTTGATTGGCCAGCCAACTCACCTGACCTGAACCTCACAGAGAATCTATGGGGTATTGTGAAGAGGAAGATAAGTAACATCTGAAAAACAATACAGAGAAGCTGAAGGCCACTATCAAAGCAACCTGGGCTTCAATAACACCTCAGCAGCCACAGGCTGATCACCTTCATGCCACACCGCATTGAAGCAGTAATTCATGCAAAAGGAGCCCCAACCAAGTATTGAGGGCATAAATAAACCTACTTTGAAGATCTTGAACATTTCTATTTTGTAAATCTTTTTTTTTTTGATTGATCTGAGAAAATATTCAAATTTTTTGAGATACTGCGTTTTTTTTTAATTTTCCTAAATTGTAAGTTGTAATCATCAGAATTAAAACAAAAAAACTTGAAATATTTCAGTTTGTGTGCAATGAATCTAGAATACAAGAAAGTTTGCTTTTTGAATTAAATTACAAAAAATAAAGAACTTTATGATATTCTAATTTTTTTTTAGATGTACCTGTATATAACAGTTATTTGAAAAAATTATAAAACATTATGACAAGGTAATGTTTAATTTGTTTTATTATATATATTTATTACATTTTATATTATCATCTCACACATGGATTGGCATTTTCTATAATGTATTTCTGTAATAAAAATACATACTTAACATAATCAGCATCAAACAAACAATATAATTCATATTCTCAAGGATTAAAGATTAAATGGGGGAAAAAAATAAAAATGATTGCACAACCATCAACTAGGTGGCAATATGCATTAAGCATGTAAATGACCATTGAACAAAAGAAGAAGAAAGAAACAGCATGGCGTGCTTTTTCTTAGTGTCCGTTTCTATAGTGACTCGTCGCTCTGTTGAGAATGTCTTGAGTCTTAACCAGGAACATACTCTGAGTTGAATGAACTTAAACCAACATATACCCCAGGTGGCTTCCTGTGCACACAATCTGATACGGTATGAAACACAGACAAGTAATAGGCTACTGCTTTGGATTTGCAAAAACACAAAAATATATCAAAATGTCAGTCTTGGTGAGTGGTTTTGCATTTTCCTTAAGTGGAGATATTGCAGGAAGTAAGCTGGAGAAGTAGGGGATTGGGAAAGGTCCGTAAGGCAGGATTTGTGACTCTGGACACCTGAAGGGTAACTGTGCCATATGTTGCCGTGCTATTTGTGTCATTCAAAAACATGAAGAGTTTGATTTTTTTTTTATACTGCAGTTCATTATAAAGTTGCTAGCCACCAGTTTTGGGGGAGGAAGTTACTTTTAAAAGTAATGCATTACAATATTGCATTACTCCCTAAAAAAGCAACTAATTAGATTACTTAGTTACTTTTTATGGAAAGTAATATAATATAATATATTTTAATATAAAAGTTATATTTTTGGTAAATGAAAAAGCATTTTCACACCAAAAAGTGAAATGAATAAGCCTCAGGCTGAAGGAAAAGTAAATTCACGTCTGTACAGCAGAATGCAAGAGAAGAAACGTCAAAAATCAAGGAATTTTTGCTTATCAGTATGATTGAATTTGATAGCTGAAGCTCAGAAGCAAAGACATTGGTTAATAAAATAAGATTAAATACATTAAGGATATTTGTTTTATTTACCATTTAATTATTGCAGATTTGTCTCATATTCTGAGTTTGCATTTCACTGTTCTTTATTCACTTGGAGGAATAATGAATCTGTTTTCGTGGAAGCGAGATGAGCAAATGCATGTTCACATTTAGCTAAGAACTAACCAAACATGGGACACACAATGAGTGCTCTGTACTTGCTCCTGATCTTTCTCAACATGGGGACAGGAGAGCTGTCAGTCAGTAAGTGCGAAAACAAAGTAACTGGTGTTACTTATTTGGAAAGTAACTCATGTAAATTAAAAAGTAATGTATTTTTTTACTAGTTACTTAAAAAAGTAATCTGATTACATAACTCACGTTACTTGTAATGCATTACCCTCAACACGGCTGGCCACTGACTGTATTATTCACTAACAAAGATTTTTAAAGAAAGAACAAAGATAAACAGCCTTCAATGACTACCAAGCTGTGTCAGCTGGAGAATGATTTATTTTATAAGTAGGGTGGTATTTCTGACATACGATTTTATTGCTTGCTGTAATGAACCTTTAGTGCTATTTACATTCAGGTATGTATATGTTAGTATGGCACTTTTGGGGACGAGTTGAAAAAAATCACTTACAGGCAACAAATGTCAAGATAAAAACTCATTATTCTGAAATACTATTTGAGACACAAAATATTTTTTTTGGCTACGAATGTAATATATTCATATCTGTACATCTCTAGAGCTGGACATTTTAATAAGGATCAAATGAGTGAGTTCAGCTTTGAGAATGAAAACGAAAACCAACCTGTTTGTTCCTCAGTATCTTCATGTTTGACCCTGAATGTTTCTTCAATCTTCATGTCCTCTTTAATAAACTCCATCTTTATAATAGTGTCACATGGTTTTTCTGTGTGTTTGAACACTTTGTCCTGTTTCAGATGTGAATAATTAACAGGAAATATAACAACTCTAAATGGAACATAATTATGCTCTGTGCTTAATCTCACTGATTTCACCGCTAACGTTGCTTTGTATAAGGAGTTTAGGTTTTGATATAATTTTGCTGTAGAAGGGAATATAGTTCACTGATTAAAGCTGTACATGTTCGGTTTCTTCAATTAGCCAAAAATATTACCAATATCTAATTAAGCATGTAGGAACTCCGAAGTGAAGATCAGGAGACTGAGTCAAGTTCAAGTTCTTGATTGAGAAGGTACTGTGAGATGATGCAGTCATCAAGACTGACTAAAGCACTGAATCACTGCAGTTTATACAGATTTCAGGGGGCTGTTTTATACAGCTGAAGACAAAGCACTCAGATCACCAGCTTAATCACAGTGTGCAGTGTCGCTCAGCACCTCTAAAACAATCAGCAGAACTATAGCACTCTTTTTCAGAGAGATCAGGGAAACTCCAGATACATTCACACTTAATTCACATACTGATTAGCATGAACAATGACACCAATTAAAGAAATGAAGCAGAAGCACAAGAGTATCACAGACAACAAAAAACTGAACAGCAAAAGATTTATTTAGAATTTAAGCATCATTTATCTGACTTTTTTAGATTTCATTTTGACCAATATAATTGTCTTTTGCAGTAATTATATTGAAATGACAGCATAATAAATGTCCAGTCATAAAAAACACCGTCAAGGAGGATTTTCTACATAAAGCCAAATTTATCAAGACCTGACATGTATAAAAAAAGTTGAACTGAACTGAAGGTAAATATTCATTTATAAAGATTAATAAAGTATAATAGTAAAGTCAATGAGAGAATTTGAATTATATACATTTTATGTTTATGAATTTATTACTTTTTATATTTATTTGATATATGGAAATATGTATATGTATGCATTTGAGAATTTTTAACCAGTTTATTATATAATAATTATAAATATATAATAATAATATAATTCATCTGTTATTTGAATAAATTCTGCTGATTTCTAACATGCACGGTTCCTCTTGTTTTACGTCATTTGTTGTATATTGGTACAGTTTGGATTAAAGAGAAAAAAAACAATTGGTTTTAAAGCAGAAGAGTTACTAGGAGGATCTATTCAGAAACAGCACTTTATCAAAACACAAAGACCATAGAGAAATAAGTAACATGATCAAAACCACACCATACACGACAAGAATAGACAAAGAACTTAACCAATATAGCCGGAATTAAAATTACACTCAATAATATTAGTTTTAGGTCTGTGTGAATACAAATGAAAAATCATTATAAGTGTCACCGTTTGTCTTTATTGCCTCTTGCTGCTTCTGTCCCATTACTTTAATTTAGAGACTTGCACTTGTGGGACCCAACGCAACTCTTGATGGGTGCGGGATGTGGGAGAATATAATTATTCACGGGACTCCCGCAAAATAGAAATGATCTAAACATAAAATGTCTAAAATATATAAATTGTTATTTATCTGTTGCACAAAATCAAAAAGAACAACTAATGTTAACATTAAAATGATTAGCATGTGCAAGCTAGGCAAAGTTTCTACTTATAACATGTGTTTAAAGGATTGCACAATGTAGCCAATCACAGACTCGGCCAGGGCTTGGTTCATTCCGAGCAGAATCGATATTTTAACGTTTCTGTTCCTGTGTTCCTGTGATATTATTACCATTCCGAAACCGGTTTGGGTGGAAGAAATACCGGTTAATGTTATTTTTTAAAAACAATTTTCTTTGCCTATAATTTGCCTAATAATAATAAAGAACAGCGTTTTCTTTACTCAAAAAGAAAAGGAAAAAAGAGAGCTCTAACGTTAGCCAATAACCCGCTGCGCTTAGTCAGCCAATACAGCATCATCTTTTCTAGATTTTGGCCAAATGTAGGCTAAAAAAATCTTTCAACACTTTAAAGACATCAAAGTATTTTTAAGATATTTAAAAATGTTTGCTGCATTGTTAAAAAAAAACACTTGTATAAGATTGTGTTTTGAGAGTGAAAAAAAAACGTAAGTCACGTCTCACGTCGCATTTTATTAGCACTATCACTTTCCAAAATAATGAAGGCTAAAATGCCTGTAGGCTAAAACAAAATGTTTACAAACATTATAAAAACAGTTATTTCTCTCCAAAACAAATCCTCTGAAGTTTAGGCTATAAAAATGTCAATCCAATGTTTCCATATTCCCGACGTATTTGGATGCTAAAATATTATTTATTATATAATGTTTGTACTTTCATCGACATAAAACATCATCCTTCACATCGGTTTTATCAGCACAGTGAGGCACGGTCTCGCTGAACGCAACAAATTTTGTACAACGGAGCAGTGTAACTTTTTCCGGGTTGGAATGTCTGTCTTTGTTTTGGTTTGTGAAACCCGCCCACAGTCAGTTTACCCAATTGTATTTTGGCACCCCGTGTTGCCAGTTGTAGCGTATTTCATGTCATTCATTATCAAGTGCACTCGTTCCTGTTTGTGTCATCAATCTGGCAACCTGCATGTACGTCAAGTGTGAGGAGGAGGGGCCAGGTGAAAAAACCCTCTCCAATATTTTGTATTTGGACTGCAATACCTAGTTCAACCACTTGGTGTCAATCCTACATACAGCACCTTTAACTGATGGTCATTGTTCCTGCTAATCAGTCTCTGGGTTAAGTGTGAATGTGATGCCTGTAGGTGGGACCTTCCCTGATCTCTGTGATAATGAGTGTTATAGTTATGCTGACTGGATTAGAGCTGGTGAAAATCTGAGCTAAATCCTGTACCTGCTTACATCATTTGCATACTTTATCTTCTAGTTACGGCCTCCTGAAATCAGTATAAAACTACAGTGATTCAGTGCTTTAGTCAGTATTGATGACTGCAGTGTGACTGTGGGGGGGAAGTCGTGGTCTAATGGTTAGAGAGTTTGACTCCTAACACTAAGGTTGTGGGTTTGAGTCTCGGGCCAGCAATACCATGACTGAGGTGCCCTTGAGCAAGGCACTGAACCCCCAACTGCTCCCCGGGTGCCGCAACATAAATGGCTGTCCACTGCTCCGGGTGTGTGTTCACGGTGTGTGTGTGTGTTCACTGCTGTGTGTGTGCACTTTGGATGGGTTAAATGCAGAGCACGAATTCTGAGTATGGGTCACCATACTTGGCTGTATGTCACTTCACTTCACTTCAGTACCATCTCAATAAAGAACCTGATGAAGATTCACTCCGTCTCCTGATCTTCTCTTCTGAGTTTACTACAGGCATAAAGGGATATTGCAGGTATTTTGTCTCAAAACTATAACTTCACTAATATTATAAAATGTATGTGTACTTTTTAATACCTCATGAAGGATATACTTCTACTGTTTGTTTCTAATAAACTTCCTAATGCATCTTATATTTAGAAACTGAACATCACTCACTCCTAACAATGATAGATGAGGAGTAACACCTGAGTATGCTGCCATATTTTTACTGGTTGATGAAACTGAACAGCTTTAATCAGTGAATCATATTTCTTTCTTATGATAACAAAAAGGCTTATATTAAGATACTTGGCATAATTCTTAACTGGAAATATCACAAATACTTCATAGTTAATAGTGAATTGATAGCACATTTGCTTACATAAGATAGTAGATCTGTGTTATTGATAACTTTAGGAATCTGTGATTCATCTCTTACAGATCCACGTGACACACCGTTATAAAGATGGTGTTTATTAAAGAGGAGAGTGAAGCCATGAAGACTGAAGAAACATTCAGAATCAAACATGAAGATACTGAGGAACAAACAAAGATGGCGTTTATTAAAGAAGAGAGTGAAGACGTGACGATTGAAGAAACATTCAGAGTCAAACGTGAAGATACTGAGGAACAAACAGGTTGGTTTTATTCTGAAAGCTGAACTCAGTCATTTGATCCACATTAAAATGTCAGACACTACAGAAAATGAATGACATTTTTAAGATTGTCATATGAGTGTTGTAATAAAAGTGGTTTTATTTGACATGGAGCAGGACGGGCTACATGAGGAATAACATGTTGAGATAGCATGACCAATAACCTCGAAACATACAAGAATTGAGCGTATAGCGTTAGTTCTGGCAGGTCACGTGAGTCAAGCTTGCATCAGCTGACTCTCAGCTGATCACATCTACCTACGGGAATACGACACCTATCAGGGCATCCCTATAAAAGCTCTATTCAGTATTATTCAGCAGCTTTATCCGCTTGCTCAGGACCAATTACCCTCCTCCATCCCCAACACCTCCTTTCACCACAGTCAGGACTTGACTTCTGATATTCCTGTTAAATCAGACCCTTATCTTGAATAATGTTTTGCACTTAAATATCATTGAGTACATTAATGATATCTGCTTTGTTCTGTTCAATTAACCCTGTTATTACTGCTCTCCCTCATCATTCATGACAGGCTGCATGGATGGTCAGGGCATTTGTGCCCAGAAAAGAACCATACCGCCAAACCAAACTGTATACCAAGTGTCTATCATTTTGACAATAGTGGTCCTGACAGAACTAAGATTATAAAATAACATTTTTACTCATCATCATCATGTTGTTGGTTTTTATGTTTGTTCTTATTATCTTTTGCTAATTTGGATTTGTCTTTTTTTGCAATAGACCTGATGACACTGAAAGAGGAGAGTCAAGAACTCAATGAAAAGGAAGATAATGTTCAGCATGAGAAATATGATTTCATGACTGGAGTAAAATCATTTAGTAGCTCACAGATTGAAAAGACTTCACGAAAAAGAGCTCAAAAGACAGCAAACAGAAGTTATTTCACCTGCCAACAGTGCGGGAAAAGTTTCAACAAAAAGGGAAACCTTGAAGTCCACATGAGAATTCACACTGGAGAAAAACCTTACACCTGCCAACAGTGTGGAAAGAGTTTCATTCTAAAATCAAAGCTTAAATACCATATGAGAGTTCACACTGAAGAGAAACCCTTTGTCTGCCAACAGTGTGGAAAGAAATTTTCTGAAAAAGGAAACCTTAATCTTCACATGAGAATTCACACCGGAGAGAAGCCTTTCTCCTGCAAACTGTGTGGAAAATGTTTCATTCAAAAATCACACCTTAAAAACCACATGAAAATTCACACTGGAGAGAAAACTTACACATGCTCTCAATGTGGAAAAAGTTTTACACACAAACATAACCTTGACGTCCACATGAGAATTCATACTGGAGAGAAACTTTTCACCTGCCAACAATGTGGAAAGAGTTTCAACAGAAGGGAATTCCTTGAAGTCCACATGAGAGTTCACACTGGAGAAAAGCCTTACACCTGCCAACAGTGTGGAAAGAGTTTCATTCGAAAAGGAAACCTTACATACCATCTGAGAGTTCACACTGGAAAAGAAACCCTGTCTGCCAACAGTGTGGAAAGAGATTTACTGAAAAAGGAAACCTTAATGTTCACGTGACAATTCACACTGGAGAGAAGCCTTATGCACATTCTCAATGTGAAAAGAGTTTTACACACAAACATAACCTTGATGTCCAGATGAGAATTCATACTGGGGAGAAACCTTTCACCTGCCCTCAGTGTGGAAAGAGTTTCACTGAATAAAAATCTTTTTGTCAGCTTGTTTTCTTTCAATTAAGACTGGTTTTGTGTTTATTTTTGGAACTGATTTATCGTAGGCCTCAATAATCTGAGTTTATGTACGTACATCAATTTGTGAGTGAAAAAAAACATTATTTGTGGATAATTTTGTCAATATTAAATATGAAAAAATAAAATAAAAATAACAGTTTATCACACTATTCAATTCAAGTTTATTTCAATTCAAGTTTATTTGTATAGCGCTTTTTACAATACAAATCATTGCGAAGCAACTTTACAGAAAATTAAGTTTCTACAATATATAGTAGTAGCTTATCAGTGGTGACTGTCAGTTTATGTGCATACGGCAGAAATGTTCCGAAAAATCAATAAAAGACATAAACAGACGATTAACACTATTAACAGCAATTATGCAATCAAACTTATAGCAAAATGTGGTAGTTCTGTATGTTGTCTCTGGGTTAGCATCATCTGAGGTCCTCTGAGGGGCTGGCATCATCTCTTCTCAGGTGTTCTGGATCCAGACTGGAGCTTGTGTAAATCCTAGTTACCACGGGATGTAAATCATTCATTATTTGAATGCTTGGCCAAAGAGGTGTGTTTTTAATCTTGATTTAAACAGAGGAAGTGTGTCTGAACCCCGAACATTATCAGGAAGGCTATTCCAGAGTTTGGGAGCCAAATGTGAAAAAGCTCTACCTCCTTTAGTGGACTTTGCTATCCTAGGTACTATCAAAAGTCCAGCGTTTTGTGACCTTAGGGAGCGTGATGGGTTGTAGCGTGGTAGAAGACTAGTTAGCATGCTCTAATGCAGGGTTCCTCAAATCTTTCCCTGGAGGGCCAATTTGCTGCAGAGTTTAGCTCCAACCCTTATCAAACTCACCTACCTATGATTTTCTAATGATTCTGACCACTGCTTCCATCATCTGCGTTGTGTGTAAGAAGGCTCAGGACACTTTCGTTTCTGTTCACCAAAAGGAGATTTATTGACAGCCACATCCAGCATTAACTTCACTCTGTCTGTGGATTAACATGAATAAAGTTCATCTCTCTCTCTCATGGCCATTCCATAAAGACATTCCTCTCTCCAGCATATACAATGTGAACTAATTTTAACAATCGAGAAAGACACCGTTAACACTGAAACATTCTGTATTTGTTAAGTTTCCCAAATTTGTTTATCTGCTTTTTGCCCAAGTCACATGATTGGAACATTGATGAGGTTTACGGGACTTTATTTATGATCTGATAAGCCAAGGAACAGCATGATCTTTTGGATTTTTTCAGGGAACGAAACATTGAGGGGGAAAACATACCCAAAATCGAAGAAGAGAAGGTAAATAGTTGTAATATTTGTTTTTATACATACGTACAGGGCTTGACATTAACTTGTTTTGCTCACCAGCCACTGTAGCTTGTGTTTTTGTCAGTTACTAGCCACTCAGCATTTTTCACATTTTGTTTTTGTGAAATTACGTTTTATATGATATGATCACCCTTATGCAAAGAGAATATATTTCCTATTATATAAATTATCAACATTTTAAATGACACCTGGTATATTAGAAATGATAAAGAATAATATATTGTGAAAATAGATTACAATATATTGAATAATACATAAGGAGTTAACATTTATATGTTTATAACACTATATATGTTTTTTTATATTCAGCAATACACTATAATATATAGGGTAACACTTTATAATAACTGCACACTATTAATCATTAATTAAGCATTAGTAAACAGATAATTCATAATTTATAAAGCATTAATAGACATTAATAAGCAGTTTATAAATACAGATATAAATGCTTTATTCTTGATTTAAAAGCATATCTATAATGTGTTTAATAATTTTATTGTCATACTTTATTCATGATCAAGTTATCATTTCTCAATGAAGTATAGCATTATTTACAAACCAGTTATTTAGGAGTTGCCAGTGATTCATAAGATCACAAGAAATTGTAAGTAAATGTAGTAAATTCAGGTAGTTATAAAGCATTTAGTAGTGGTCAGTTAACTATGTATGTGAGCTCATCTAAAGTGAGGACTAGTTATGCCTTGTAAAGCATTTATAAAGGATATTTAAAGGCTCGGTTATCTTCTAAACAGGAAAATGAAACAAACACAGCACAGTGATACAGAACATAGAAATATTAACAGCCTTTAAATCTCATTTGTAAAAGCTTTACAAGGCATAAATAGTCCTCACTTTAGATGAGCTTACAATAATAGTTAACTAACAACTACATATGTTTTATAACTACCTGAATTAACCCTGAATTACAGTAGAAATACATGTTAATAAACCATTTATTAACACTCTAAGTAACTATTACTATATGTGTGAAAAATAAGATGTATGAATGCACATTTAAATAGTTTATTAATAATTTACTTACAATTTCTAAGTGATCTTATGAACCACTGACAACTCCTTAATAACTGGTGTGTAAATAATGCTATACTTCATTTAGAAATGATAAATTGATCATTATTAAAGTATGAAAAAACAATTATTAAATACATAATAGATATGCTTTTAAATCAAGTATAAAGCATTTATATCTGTATTTATAAACTGCTTATTAATGTCTATTAATGCTTTATAAATGATGAATTAACTGTTTCCTAATGCTTAACTAATGATTAATAGCGTACAGTTATTATAAAGCGTTACCATATATAGATGTTCATGTAATAAGATGTGGTACTGCATGTGTAAAAATGTACCGAGCATACATTTACTCATGAAGTATAAGCACATATATGGAAATATGTTTCTTATATTTAACAATCATTTATGATATACATGTTTCACATTTTGAAATATAGCTATGATTTAAAATATTAAATTTAAGTCTTGAAGAGATGTTTCTACAAATGTAGTCTCCATTTCCGTTACCAAAAAATAAAATTTGGTTTCTTAGCAATATAGTCTTTTTGAACATGGGCAATTCATCAATTAAATCGGTACAAACAACAAGATCTGTGTGATACTCATTGTCAGTATGTTTAACCCAAGTTGTGACACTTACTTCACTTGATATATCCATCTGAAAACGGTCTGAAATCAAAGCTCCGTTTTCAACATCACTGCTTGTCAGTGTCAGCAGTATTATGACAACTATTTTAGTGCTTTCTTAAACCTTTAAAACTTTTAAACTATAGTGAACACTGTTCTTGAGAACAAACAAGAAAGAGGGATAATTAACTAGGGAAGAGGCCAAGATGGCAGATGGTCGGTCGGGTGTGGTAGCTGCTCTGTTACTTTGTACGCTAATTTTTAAGTTTGTCCACCCAGAAAAAATAAATACATTTAAACAGTCTCAAAACAACAGACATTCTACCTCTACTCGGGTTTGTAGCTCATTCAGAGGCTGCTCATGTTTTAAAACTAGACAGCAAACTTACACTGTGTACTGTGTGCTCCCTCGAGCTCCATGGAGGATCCGATGATGGCCCAGCTAAACCTGGATGTCGATCTGGTTCAGTCTACAGGCGTTGCTTCAGATGAGCATCCATGTCGAAACCTAGCGGGGAGAAGGCTGTCGTTGCCATCGGAGCCCTGAGTATCCCAGAGGACCTGGTGGCTGAAGCCTGTGTTATACTATCCGCGTGGGCAATCCAGATGCGTACATGGACAGAGTGGACATGGACTACTTGTATTTATACTACTAAGTGTACGCTGGTGGTCCATTCCCCGGACATGTTCCATACATGCACAGTAGCTTGAACAGTAAACAAACTTGAAAAAACAATTGCCCAGAGTTACTGCACATCTGGCTGTCTTTATATTGTTTTATCTACGGTTTGTAGAAGTGCGGGTAGCAACGAGCTTCTTCACACAGCCTGCGCATGCGTAGTTGGTGCTTTTGGAGCCTACTGACCATGCATACTTGTCCGATGATGATTTCTTCTTATTTAGAACCGGTTCTGTTCTTTGAAAAGAACCAAAACTGTGAGCAATTTCTAAGTTTCGGTCCCGAAAACAGTTCTGGTGCAACACGTGACCAAGCGCTGTGAACAGCCTTGCGCCGGTGTTCTGATAATTCGGCTTTTACCGTCAAGGATGTCACAAACCGAATAACAGAACGCCGCCCTGCCTCTTTAATTACTGAGCACATTGATTCCAATGACGCTCACTCCACAGACGCGCCGCGCCGCGACATGTCTTTAACTGCCAAACACGTTTCCCAAGACTGTATGCATTATTATTTGTAAAATATGGGCTTTATGGAGTGTGTGTATACATGGTTATAAGTATAACAGTTTATATTTCATTCATTTAGGGAAATGAACAAGTGTCTTAGCCCTCAAGGGACTATTTGGCCAACCTTATTCCTGCTTGAAAAGTTAAATGTTACTGATAGTGTAAAAAACATCAACTTTGAAGCACATGCTGATTGATGGACTAGCATTACTCAACATTACTTACTACCTTCCAGCAACACTACATTCAATGAAGGTAAAATAGTAAAAAAAAAAAAACATTATAATAGTTAATTTAACCAGAATCGGAACCTGAAAATGTGTATACTGTAATATATGTAGAATTTTGACATTGCCAACCTTTAAATTAAGTAATAAACAGTATTGAGCATAGAGTAGTTGAGTATTGTGCATTTTTCCTTACCACTATTTTTTTTAAAGTTGTTTAATGATTTTAATGGAACTGGAACCGTTAGGTGGAACCAGAACTGGAACCGGAAAATTTCTGATGATTCCCAACCCTACACCCAACAGATGTCAAGGGCGTACAAAGATTCCTCGGCATGATAAACTATCTCTCAAAATTCTGTGATCACCTCTCAGATGGATGTGAGATACTGAGGCAGCTTACCCATAAAGACTGGGTAATGGTCAGATGCGCATGAGAGAGCATTCAGATGGCTGAAAGATGCCATCATCAAAGCGCCAATACTCAAATATTACAACCCAGATGAACCTCTTTCACTTCAGTGTGATGCGTCTGAGACGGGCTTAGGAGCCACTTTACTTCAGGAGGGGGCACCAATTGTGTATGGAAGCAGGGCACTAACTCAGACAGAAAGGGGGTATGTCCAGATAGAAATGGAATGTTTGGCCATCGTCTACGGTATGGAAAAATTCCATCAGTATACATATGGGCACAAAGTGATTGTTCACTCTGACCATAAACCACTAGAAAATATAGTTAGGAAACCACTAGGAAACCACTGCTATCATCACCAGCCTACCCGCAGAGCAATGGGATGGCGGAATCGGCGGTAAAGACTGCAAAACGACTGCTGAAAAAGGCAAAAGCTGATGGGAAGGATCTGTACCTAGCTATGCTTGACCATAGGAACACACCATTACAGGGAATCAAAGCAAGCCCAGCACAGTGGTTGTTCATTAGGAGAGCCAGAACACTATTGCCAACACATGATAACCTGTTAAAACCAAAAATAGTACAAACAAGACAGGAGCAGATGGAAAGCAAAAACCGTCAGGCTACATACTACAACAGATATGCAAAGGATCTATCAATAAATTAGAATGTCATGGAAAAGTTCATTTATTTCAGTAATTCAACTCAAATTGTGAAACGTGTATTAAATAAATTCAAGGCACACAGACTGAAGTAGTTTAAGTCTTTGGTTCTTTTAATTGTGATGATTTTGGCTCACATTTAAAAAAAACCAACCAAATCACTCTCTCAACAAATTAGAATACTTTGTAAGACCAATAAAAAAAATAAAAAACAAACATTTTTAGTGAATTGTTGGAAATGTCTAATACTTATAGGGGAGAGTAAGATTAGCCACTTTTTACTAATGTGGTCCTCAAGATAAGGGAAAATGATGCAGAAGTACAATGAAAGTATCTATCATATTCAAATGAAAGTATTCCTATCATTTTAAATGATCAGAATGTATCTATGACAAAGGGTTCTAAAAATATGGCTTCTTATAAAAAAAGTTTGGGGTAAGTTGAGCCGAGTCGAGTCAGTGGGTAAGATCCACCATCTGGGTGTAAAATGACCATCTGAGCAAATCTGGTTCAAACCCATGTGAAAAAAATAATAATTTAAAAACAAATTTAATAATTACCTTTTACAGACAGTCATATTTTATTTTCTTAAAGTTAACTTTAACAGCATAAAACCAACCAAATGAAATTTAAATTTCAATATTTAATTGTTTGCATTTCTGAAACAACATGTTGAACACCAAAGTTGTAGCCTTCCTAAAAACAGACTAAACAGAGAGTTTGCTGGCCATTAGCGACTACAGGTGGAAAGATATTTTTATTTATTTATTTTTGTTTGTTTTCATAGCAATATCTGGCAACACTCTGGCCAGAACTTAAACTGATAGTAATCAAAAGAGCCCACAGACATGTTATTGCTGACAGGAGACCAAATATGGTAAGGCAAATGCAAATGAATCAAACCAGTAGCATATAACACTAGTGCAGAGATCTGTAGAACAAGTATGTTACGTCTATGCTATTTCATATTAAATTTAGTCTTTCCAACAACATTCATAAGGGCACTAGACAAAGTTATCATCTATATAGTAATGGTTATTATTGAAAACTATAACAGTAATAGGCCTATATGTATTGCTGAATAATATTTTAAAAAATATCTGATAAAATTATATACCCCTAACCTAAAGTAATAGTGCAATGTGATATTATTTAACAATGCTCATTCCTCCAAAACAGAGAAAACATCTTTCACAAACATCTACATATCTGTGTCTTTTAAAATGTTTAGTGTATTTAATGAGTGGGATTATTATAGCAAACGATGGCTACGGCCGTGGTGCCTTCCATTGCCTCAATGTGTCTCTCCTTTTCACAGTCTGGCAGAAATGATGCGTGGTTCCAAAATACATGGTCACATGACACTAAAAGTGTACAGTTGCCAAGATGCAGAGGGTGGGTCAACTTACCCACTGGCTCAACTTACCCCACTCTCCCCTACTTCCATTGAAGATGAGACAGAAGCAGGCTCAGAGAGTGAGGGAGAGCCCACTCTAATCAAAACATCTACAATAAAGTCAATTATTACAGAGTGTGCTGTCTTCTCTTTTAACTGTATATTTGTAACAACTGAATAATTCATATTAACAAAAACCCACCCTCCTTGTGCCCCTTTTTTTGGTTTGGGCCACTGCCCCTCAAAATGTCTGTCCACGGCCCTGGTGACCAGACATGCCACTTTCCCAGGGACATGTTCTGCCCAGGATTTCTAAATTGACATCAAAGTACTTTGAGAGCTATAGAGAGCAGATGGCCCCTTTATTCTTTCGAATTGCTCCTGCTCTCTGGAAAGTGGCAAGTCTGGTCGCCTTGTCATTATGGGTTCTATTGTGTTTTGTCACGCTGCTCGCATCCGGTGTAATTCTTCAGTCATTTTTCGAATCATTATTGCTTCAATGCATATTAGGAAACCAGTGCGCCCGCCACACTGTTATATGTCGGGTATGTTCAAGTAAGCTGGATATGCACAGATAATGCACAATTAGGCTGTAATTAATATATCACGATGACTCACGAGTTCAGTATATGCAATAAATCTGCACAGATTTGGCTTAAATGAACTTGCCTAAGAAGTTAATGAGTTAACATAATTAACAAAAAGTAACCCGCCAAATTGGCTAGAGATTTGACAGCGTTACCTGCCAAAGCTGATTTTTAACTTCATTTGGTGGATTGGTGGGGGTTAATTTCAAACCCTGATTGTTAATTATTGTATTTATCATTATTTTGATAGTAATTATCAGTGACTTCTTTGATTGGTGGATCTCGCTTTGGCGCACTTTTGAATTTTGAACGTTTTACATCATAGCATTTCTCAACTGTCATCCATGAGCTAGTTTTGCAAAGATGATGCGTTTTTGTTTTGTGTTGTTTTTTTGCCCTACGAAGGCAAAAAAACCTTAACTTGCTAGAGTGTGAAACTGAGAAAAATGGCTAAAGATTTGTATTTGTCCAGCCAAATTAATTAAAGGCAAGACACTAGAAATCTGGCAATTAGTAGTTTATGGTAATAAAAATTATCTACATAAAAATATTTTGAGCTCAAACTTACTGTACTCTGCCTTTGCATTGTCTGCAAAAAGTGAGATGTCATGCCAAGGCAAAAGGCAGTAACGTCCATTAAATACAATATTTGGTTGCTGATCACCATTTACAAATTCATTACAGTTACACCTGTATAAAATCTAGTGATCATGGGCTATCTCAGTCTATAACATACAGTAACTGACTGTATTATTTTTTTTCTGACAATAACAACCAGACAAAAAGTTAAACGTGTATAGAGATCGTTTTGCAACCAATCTTTTTGTAATGTTCAGTAACGTTAAAGGATGCAAGACCTAACTGCTTTTACATCGAACTGTATGAAAATAGCAGAATAACCATGTCAAAATAATGTTCATATGGCAGAACATTTTTGTGTAATGTAATGTTTATTGTGATTACGTCTATAATATAGTAGTGGTATATAATACATTTTTGGAAATTTAACTTAGCATGATTCTGAAATGAAAACTACTCCTCTATTTTAAACTTTTTTTATTCTCACTTAGGTCCATCAGCATCCTTTGCAATAAATCTAAATCTGTTAAATAACTTCCCAGCAACAGAAATCACGTTTAAAAGCCTTAATTACACAACAATGAATGAAACTGCCTGAAGAGAATGAATAACATCCCATAAATCTACTAATTGAGGAATAATCTAATAATAATCTGTTTTAATGCACAAGGTAATTTGATTAGCTGTGGTGATAATGTACAATTTTGTTCTATAAATGTCTTACCTTTTAAAAGTTCATCACAGTGGTCTCTTCTGCTGCATCTCTACGGCGCTGATAGTATGAGCGCTAATTTCCGGGAACTATTGAGTGTTTCCATGATCTGCCATTGCTGTAAAAAAGACAGTCCACTGGAGTCAACGAAGCTGTCGCAACTCTCTCTCGCTATGGCTCTGATACAAGCTACACTGTCATGACATTCAAGTCCTCACATGTGCAACTAGAAGTGGGCAGCACCAGATTGACAGGCTGGCTCTGAGTGTAGAAAGATTATTAACGATTACTTATTGTTGGCAAGTTATCTAGTCTTTGCTTGTATACAGTGCTTTGTTATATGACACACTTCAATAGATTGCAATCAATCTTATTCGTTTGTCTAATGATGTACTGTCAGATGTATGCAAGTACATACCATAATGTATGATAGTTATACCATAATTTAAATGTGGTAGACTTGGACAGTAAAACAAATACAGAATACCGTATACGTCACATTTATGGACTTTGTTGTGTATGTTCTCTCCTCGTGTTCCTTGACCTAGTTTCTGTCTCCCCTTGATTATGTTGATCAGTTTGCCTGTATCTAGTTAATTTACTCATTCGACCCTCATTGGTCTGTCAACTTTAGTTCTAGTCTTTTCAGTATGTCTTGGTCCGGTCTTGTCAACGTTACCATTCCTTTGTGCATGTGTTTTCTGCCTGTCTTTTGTGGATTACCTCTATGTGGATAAATGAAAGACCGTTATAGTATAACTCCAGGCCAGCACAGTAACTTCATATTGACACGCGGCTAATCAAAGGCAGAGTATCGTGACTCAATTTTCATTGTTCCAAAACAAAATGAAAGTCCATAACTGGTGTAATACGGTGTTTTGCCTTTGTTTCTCCTGGGCTTTTTAAATTTACTGTTAAGACAACCCAATATTTTCACGAAAAAATGAGATTGACTCTTATCCACATAAAGGAGGTCTTGACTGTCCCAAAAATATCAATAACTCATTTTATTGACCAAAAACGAAGTTACAGTCTTTTGCATGATCTTTGCATGGCAGATTACAGATTATATGAAGTTTGTCTTCCACACACAATGACATAATTAGTATTTTGTTTCTTGTTGTTTAATATTTTGGTTACTTAGTATTCCTTTTTTTCAGGCAGCAAAAGTAAGGAGAACTAAATCAAAACCTAGGCAGCATTTGATGCAGCAATTAATTAAACCAAGTTCTGAGAAAACACAGGTAAGTATATGCTGCTATTATCAATTCCAGAAAGATTAGGGCTTTTCACACTTGAAATAGTTAACCCTGGGTCATTCTAAACCCCGGCTAAACGGAAACCTGGGTTACCTTTTTTCGACCCCACTATAAACTGGGCCCTGGCATGTGCTGTTCACCACAGGGACAAGACTAAACACCAAGAAAATTTTGTCTTTCTCTAGTTCAGAGAACTTGTCTATAAGTGATGTGGACCTTGTACATCATGCAAGCATATCTGTCTCCTGCCTATATTGAGGTGATGCACTTATCTATAGGTAGAATCAAGCCCTGCAACCCGATCGTGTGAAACTATTGGGTCTCATGACAGTTGCGTGCAACATGGTAACTTTTGATCTTCTCTCAACAGTGGTGCCTCACATGATTAAGGTTGAATGCAAGAAGCCTTGCTTAACTTAGAAGTTAAGTTTCTTAAATGAAACCTTCTTTGTTCATTTCCAAAGGACATAAATTGTGGGCCTCTTGTCATCACACAACACTTACAATAGACACTTCCCTCACAGGTTGGGGCGCTACCCTGGATGGCCAATCATAAAGATACCAGTAGACTGATTTCTCATAATCAATAAGCAATCATCTATGTAACTATAACTCCTAATTTACCCCATGACTCACACACACAGTTAGTACTGTTAATATGATTTATTACACACCTTTATTCTGACATGTTATTTCGGTGACAGAAGTTCAGCATTAATATTAATATATTGTAGAGAATATAAGACTCACAACATCTCACTGTTACTGATTTATCATGCAGCTCAAAGCATTATGGGTCGAATCTCTCATCAATCTATTCTGATTCATTAACACAGTTTCACTGATGAGTCATAATAATAAGCACCAAACCCAGGATAGAGCGGCTGAGTGAATGTGGTCTGAACTGTGTGCATGAGGCTCATTGTGTTTCTGGAGACGCTGTAGAAGGACAGAGTTCCTGCACTGTGATCCACATACACTCCTATTCTACTACCTATAGGCTTTACAGGGAGACAAGTCACTATTTTATTGTGTATGAATGAATAACTGAAAGGAGAACAGAACAAACTCCAGGACTGACCATTATGTCCAAACCGACACTCTTTTCCCCGTCCCTTCCTGCTGATGCTCTTATATGACACTGATAAAGATGCACCATTATCCCCACTCCACTCAATCTCCCAGTAACAGCGTCCACACACACTCTCTCTACACAACACCTGCTCCCAAAAATCGAATCTGTCAGGATGATCAGCATATGGCTGCTCTGTGTAAGTACCAGTAATCACTTTGTTCCTCTCAGACAGACGAATCCATTTATTCACTGTGTTTTCATCCAGAGTAAGTTGATGGGAATCTGATGGAGATAAAACACATCAGAATCAGGAATTATGGGTCTGATTGATCTTTTCATGTAGTGTACTTTATGAGTTCAACTTTACTTTGTGTATAAACAGTGCCTCAGTATAGCTGTTGAGATATCCTGTGCAAATCATAATTTACAAGATTAATTATCAAACTCTTCATGTTTTCTTTCACCTTCTACAGGAAGCACATGAATACACACAATTACTTTTTTTGCTGCTTGTTTTCTAATTGACTTACATTGTAGGAAATCATTCCTGGTCCTGGGAAACATAGTGAATGTGACTGTGGAAATCAACAGACATGAACAGTGTGATTCTCAAGTCTAAAAAACATGATTTCTGCATTCATTCCTAAGCCATTTCCTGTATGATATTTTACATGATATGAGATCTGCTGCTCTCAGAGCCCAAATTATAACATCATGACACAAGTACCATGAGGTTTTATGTTACTGACATGTTGCCATATTTGTTTCGGGATTTATATACATAAGCTGATCAAGGACTTGATTCAGAAGACTCTAATTAAACCACTGGAGCAGTGTGGATTACTTTTAAGTAGGGGTGTAACGGTACACAAATATGATGGTTCGGTTTTGATGTCACGGTTCGGTATGGTTTCGGTACAGCAGGGGGAAAAACTAAACAGAATATTTTCTTCTCTTTTTTTTTTTTAAACAGTGGTTTACTGAACAAGTTGCTCTTTCTATAAATAAATTCAGTTATAATTAAAATTTCTTAGCGATAAAAATCTACCTCAGCTTATGCTTTAAAATGCAGGGAGCCCTTTTACATTACTAGGTTGCGATTAAAAACAGTGTCCAAACTTAAAGGGATAGTTCACCCAAAAATGAAAATTCTGTCATTAATTACTCACCCTCGTGTCATTTCAAACCCGTAAGACCTTTGTTCATTTTCGGAACACAAATTAAGATGTTTTTCAATGGAATCTGGAGCTGTCTGACCCTGCATTGACAGCAATGCAACTGAAATGCTCCCAAGTCCAGAAACGTAGCAAGAAGATCTGTGAATTACTCCATGTGACATCAGTGGTTCGTCTGCAATTATATGGAGCTACAAAATACTTTTTGTGTGCAAAAGAAAAAAAAATATGACTTTATTCAACAACTTGTCTCCTCCGCATCACCCTGGTGCTATTTTGGAGAATATCTCAGCTGCATTACGCCGGAACTGTTTCCTACGTTCGCCGAATGGACACAGTGTATTGGCGTGACTCAGCTGAGATATAGTCCAAAATGGCACCAGACAAATTGTTGAATAAAGTGTTTTTGTTTTGTTTTTTAGCACAAAAAGTATTCTCATGGCTTTGTATAATTGCGGCTGAACCACTGATGTCACATGGATTAATTCACAGATCTTCTTGGTACGTTTCTGGACTTGGAAACATTTCAGTTGCATTGCTGTCTATGGGAGGGTCAGACAGCTCCAGAATCCATCAAAAATATCCTAATTTGTGTTCCGAAGATGAACGAAGGTCTTACAGGTTTGAAACGACATGAGGGTGAGTAATTATTAATGACAGAATTTTCATTTTTGGGTGAACTAACCCTTTAAATTGAATTATTATTTATTTTGAAATATAATAGTATTCAACACTTAACAATGTAAACATTCAAATTGCACATAATGAAGTTTTTAAATGAACTTATAAATGATAAAATTTTTATTTGTTGTTGAAATATATTCAGTTATAGTGGCTGTCATAAGTTGTTTCCTAACATATTAAATTAAACATACATTAAATAATTAATACATCACTACATGTAAAGTAAATTATAATGACTATATAGTTTAATAATTTGTGAAATGCTTTTCTCTTGACTTCATTTCTCTAACGAACTAACGAGTTGTGGATGCTGATGATTTGGCTGAGGTAAATGAAATGCTACGAGACATTTTGTTTAGAAGCTGTTTTATTGACGTCTTTCCACGGTTGAAACACTGATTGAGCGATTACATGAAGCATGATATGTTCATTCATATATATTTCACATTAAAACTAGTAGTAAAGAAGAATGAATGATCGCGTTCACTCGCGCTCTGGTGTTTGAACAGACCCCATTTACACTACACAAGATTGCAGGGTGTTACAGCTTCAACATGGCCACCGGAGCTGATTGTGGCCAATCTAATCAATGCTTGTGTTTATACCAGCCATGCTATGGCATGTTTCTGAAGTGACCCAGAAGTGGCTCTCTGAGGCATTGTACAGCGATCTGTCATGCCACATCAAAGACTGTCAAAACTTACTTTTTGAATTTCCTGGAAAAAATGCTGTATTTTTTTTGGTATACATGCCTACCAAACCAAAGGAATACGTGTACCGTTACACCCCTACTTTTAAGCAATTATATTGTATGTAATTTTAAGAATTGCCTCTTTCTTTTAGATTATTTGTATGGCCTTTTAAACTTTGTTGGATGGAGACTATTTAATCTGAACAGTTTGCATTAGTCTTGTAACAAATTGTAGTAGAGGAACTACTTCTGTTCAAAGTTAGGTATTGCATGTAATGTTGTATTAGTCCTAATGTGATGACACCACAAGTGTGAGCATGCACTTTTGGTATGTAAATATCACTGTTATAATTTCTACATTTATTTACTCCAAGTTGTTATATCGTTGTTATAGAGTTGTTATAGAGATGAGAAATGCCTTAACTATTTATGGTATAATTGATGGAAGACAGTGATCATTATTTACCCACAATTGGTTTTGAACCAGTACTAACAAGCACAAGATCCTCAAAACTGCCCTCAGCCGGAGCTGTGAGAGATAAAGAAAAAGATCAGAATGAAAAGACAGTGATGTAAAAGCATACATAAACATCATAAAATAAAAGCAGAAAGTTTAAGCTCAAAGCCAGTTATTAAATACATCTGTGAAACTTCAACAATAGAAAAATATTATAACAAAGCCCTTTTTCATATATCAAATATGATTTGAAAATCAATTATTTTTATCTATTTATCTATCTAATCCATAGAGATCAGAAGTTGCAAAGGCTTGGCCTATTTGCCCCAATCTCCATTGGCCACACTCACCACAGCAGTACTAGACTCAGCATATATTACAAAGTTTCCAAATAACAGCGATTTCTACTGGAGGCGATCAGAAATGAGACATGCATTAATCTCTGCTTTCAGTGCATCAATTGCACACACACACACAAACATTGGCAATTTGACCAAATCATGAATAATTTTTAGCGGTTCACTTCCATGATTTAGTACGTTTACATTTTTATCAGCAGCGAACCACTGTTCACATGAACCATACCTCAGACCAGCTTTAAACAGACATGGTTATGGTATGCAGATGTGCACCTGAGTTCAGAAAACAGTGTTCACATCATTCAACCAAACTGGTTAATACTTTATAACAACTTTAATGAATTAATTTAATGAATTCTGCATCAGACCTACACTGTAGCCTTACGCCATAGGCTATGCATCGGTTTTCATTTATACTTCTGCATCGTCGTCCATGTCAACGTGCAATTACACATGCAAACCACTAGTCTGCAGTGTCCATGGCCATGTTGCTGGCATAACCCACAGTGTCAAGGCAAAAGCCGAAGAAGCAGCAGCTTGTTGGTGAAGCATCAGCTGTGACATTGGCAAATATTTATTTAAAGGGGTCATCGCATGCCCATTCAAAAACACCTTTTTACCCTGTCAAAATTAGCTATATTTTTAGCAAGCCATTCTAGTCCATGTTGCTTTTAATGCTAATGAGCTCTCTTCCGTGGGGTGACGAGCAGTACTGTTTTACTTTTGCCGCGAAACTGGCTAATTAGCATGTTATTAAGAAAGGCGATTTGCAAAGATTCATAAAAAACCCTTATACTAACTTCTTCATTCTGACAGGAATCTCAGAACAGCCTGATCTGAAAAAGGGGATTTTAAAATAGGGGTTAAAAAAAAAAACACTGTGGATTTTTATCATTATAGGATGGATGTGTACACACACTTCTAACACACATTTATGTTCAAACAACTTGTAAAGTGAATTTAGCATCTGATTACCCCTTTAAAAGCACTAGGGATGTTCTATTAAGTTATAAGAGCTGATAAGGGGAAAAAAGTTGTTACATGTCTTGAATGTTCTTAAATCTGTGAGTTGTAAGAAAATGTAAATCAGAATATGTTAGATAGGGTAAGTTCATATTCTAGAGGGGGGATGTTGTGTATTGGTGTGACATCATCATGTAGGAGGTGGAGAGTAAAGAGGATGACAAGTTCAATTAGGCATCCGTGTGGTTTGATCTGATATAGTGAGTTTATAACAATTCTGACAAGTAATTATTTTTACCTCTATTACTGTTTTGTGACATAAACTTGTACGCATTTACTAAGATATGATTTCATTGTATCTAAATGTTGTAGGACTCATCTGCATTTTACCTTGCCTTCTCCGGTGATTTATTAAAGGGCACACTGACACGCAAAACATAATTTTTTCTACATATTTTTTTAACACTGCATTTGTATAGTAACGTAACAGTAACATAATTTTATTGACATTAATAACTGTAATCAAATTACATACATTTAAAATGTAACATTACATTTTTTCAGCAGGGGAACTACCGGAGGTAGCACTAAGCGGGTAGCACAGATAGGCTACACTACTTGACCTGCAATGATGATCTGTCATTAATAAGTTAAAAAATCTGATCTGAAGATGTATATGACTGATAAACAGATGGCCCATTTGAAAAAAACAGCATATGCTGGTTAGTTATGTTTTGACGCTGGGATGCTGGTCCTTTTTCTGGTTTATGCTGGTCCTTTGCCAGCAC